>CM062294.1:125059415-125659415 GCA_031216915.1 Pictodentalium vernedei | reverse complement strand
AACGAGATACGATCTCGTTATAACGAGAAAACATCTCGTTATAACGAAAAAACATCTCGTTATAACGAGAAAGTATCTCGTTATAACGAGAAAACATCGTTATAACGAGAAAGTATCTCGTTATAACGAGAAAAGATCTCGTTATAACGAGAAAAGATCTCGTTATAACGAGATAGTATCTCGTTATAACGAGAAAACATCTCGTTATAACGAGAAAACATCTCGTTATCTCGAGATAAAATCACGTGACTCTGATGACATGAAACATATAGCCCCCACCACCAAAACAGTTTATATATCTCGCGGGTGTTTTCAATATTCTGGATGTAATACATGGGGTAAACACCTACCCACCCCCACCCCAAGCATCCCAACCATGCCGTGAAATACCTCTCCTCTCCCTCGCACATGTAGTCAACGATAATTACGATAAGCGCATATAACTCTCGTACCAATAAACACAGAAAATGAGATGGAATTCACACAAACAAATGAAACTATAGCGTAATAAACTCGCTGCCCCCCCCCCCCCCCCCTCGCCCCTCCCCCACACCGTACGTGGAACACTTTTTCGACACACGGCACTCAAAACACGACTATAGCCTCAGCCCCAAAACAGTGTACATATCTTAAGCGTGTGTTTAATACTGTGGATGTAATACACGGGAAACACTCCTACCCCTCTCCTTCCCAAAGCATCCCACCAATGCCCGCGAAATACAACCCCCTCCCCTCGCACATGTTGTAAAAGATAATTACGACAAGTGTATTTAACGCTTATACTAATAGAACAAGGACAGGGACGTGAGAAGGTAAAAATATTGGGAGAGGGGTATCAAGGCGGAGATCCATGCAAAAGGGGCACCCATTATGCCAACAGTAGCATGATTCGAGTCGCGCAGTGGCGAGGTAGGGGAGAGCACCAGATGTGGTATCCCCTTCTCGTTGGCGGGGTCCGGGGGCCCTTCCCTGGAAAAAATTTGAAAAATATGAGGGCCAAAACTCGCGTTCTCAGTGATTCTGAGGCCGCTGTGACACTACCAATTCGAATTCCTTGCTCGTTTCGTAATTAGGCGCGCTTCTGAATTTATCCGTTTGGTCAACCTCTTCGTTTGTGTTTTGTTTTGGACTGACTTCAAACATCTCCATGAGTTTAATCGGGAGCATGGGTAATAATTTTTTGATTTTTTTTTTTTTTTGGGTGGGGGGGGGGGGGAGTGGGAGGTAAATATCCCCATTACATCCCCCCCCCGGTTTAACGCCACTGAGAAAGGATGGAAAACAGAAAAATGAGATGGAATTCACACAGACAAATTAAACAACAAAAGCGTAATAAACTTATTGCCACCCCTCCCCACATCCTTCCCTCCACACGCAAGGAGAGATTTATTTATTTATCTATTTATTTATTGGAATTTGACGACTCTTTCAGCAGCCAGGGACATGTCGTGTAATGTAGTTCTACGGGTGGAGGAAGAACCGAAGAATCGGAGAGAACCACTGAGCACCGGCGAGCAACCGTCGATCTCTCCAACGTACTAACCCGGCAGAATTTGAGTTACATATAGAGTTCTAACGCAAGTTGAAGACGACAGTATATAGCTTCACAAAAGTGATTTTAACCACCAATAAATAATTAAATAAATTCCCTATACCAGTGATGACTACATGTATGGTCGTCATGCTTCATATTCCACGTTCAGCTCAATCTGTCAGTGAACAAAATCAGAAGTTTATTGAAAAACTTTGTGCTGAAGCGGCAGGGGTGGGTGGGGGTGGGAGGGTTGACACCCCATCCAATAACATTGACCTCCACCCCACACCCACAAACATTAAACTGCCACTTATAATTCCCAAACCTCCCTTCTCTCAAGATGCCCAGAATGGGCCCCAGAGCTTTATAATTTGAAAACAAATCACCCCCGGACTCCACCAATCGGAGGGCGTACCTCCCAAACTCTCCGTCCCCTGCCTCAAACCTCGAGACATGCCCGTGGTATGTCGTTCTCGACCCTCGCGATTTTAACCCCCCCTCTCCCCCAACACACACACCATTTGGGATCCTAGCTCTACACAGTAAAAAACAATTTTCTAGAGCTTCAGGATTCATACATTGCATTATTGTTATATTATTGACACCATTTAATTCTATTTCTAAGAAGTGCACAAGTTGTCGGTATACCGTATATATTGGCCTAATCATGATAACCCTTTTACCCACCGCAGCGACAAAAACCGTCCGTGTAATATACAAAATTCGCCACTCAAAATTTATCTTCATAATTTTTTCTCCAAAACCATAGTTTATGATATCGCATCGAAAAGAGCTCGACGAGCTCGTTCAAATGAGTGTCATAAGCCGTTTAGTTTGGAAGAAAAAAAATGAATTTCATTTATTTTTTTTTTTTTGTGTAAAAATAATTGTGGGCCTACTGTTGTCTTCAGCTTGCGTTTGGTAAAAGGTTAATGACGCCATAATGTGTTCCCACGACAAACATGTACAGCTACCTACTATTTAATTATGAGAGCACGGTAGCTCATTTGTTAGAGTATCGAGCTTGAAACATAGAAATCGACAGGTTCGATTCTGACCCGCGTTGTGTCTTTAGGACAAGACACTTGATCCCAATTGTCCACGTGGCCTGACGTGGGGTCACGGTGGCATTATGTGCTAGGGCGTACTGCACGTCGATGGTGCACGTGCCTTCAACCGCTCTAACTCTAATTCTGTCGGGTTAGTATGTTGGAGAACTTGACGGTTGCTCGCCGCTGCTCAGTGGTTGTCTCCGGTTCTTCCTCCACCAAGGGAACTACCCTACATGACATGCCCCTGGCTGCTGAAAGCGTCGATAATAAATAAATCTCTCCTTGTGTGTGTTGGTGGGGGGGGGGGGGGGGGGGGGGGCAGTAAGTTTATAAGGCTATAGTTGTTTAATTTGTCTATGAAAATTCCATCTTATTTTCGGTTTTTCATCCTTTCTCAGTGGCGTTAAAACCGGGTAAGGGGGGGGGGGGGGGCGGTAAAGGGTATTAATAAAAAAAATTATTAACCGATGGTCCCGATTAAACTCGTGGAGATGTTTGAAGTCAGTCCAAAACAAAGCACAAACGAAGAAAGTTAACCAAGCGGATAAATTCAGAAGCGCGCCTAATTACGAAACGAGCAGAGAATTCGAATTGGTAGTGTCACAGCGGCCTCAGAATCACTGAGAAAGCGAGTTTTGGCCCTCATAGTTTTCAAAATTTTCCCAGGGAAGGGCCCCCGGACCCCGCCAACGAGAAGGGGATACCACATCTAGTGCTCTCCCCCACCTCGCCACTGCGCGACTCGAATCATGCTACTGTCAGCACAATGGGCGCCCCTTTTGCATGGATCTCCGCCTCTCCCAATATTTTTACCTTCTCACGTCCCTGTCCTTGTTCTATTAGTATAAGCGTTAAATACACTTGTCGTAATTATCTTTTACAACATGTGCGAGGGGAGGGGATTGTATTTCGCGGGCATTGGTGGGATGCTTTGGGAAGGAGAGGGGTAGGAGTGTTTCCCGTGCATTACATCCACAGTATTAAACACACGCGTAAGATATGTGCACTGTTTTGGGGCTGAGGCTATAGTCGTGTTTTGAGTGCCGTGTGTCGAAAAAGTGTTCCACATACGGTGTGGGGGAGGGGCGGGGGGGGGGGCAGCGAGTTTATTACGCTATAGTTTCATTTGTTTGTGTGAATTCCATCTCATTTCTGTGTTTATTGGTATGAGAGTTATATGCGCTTATCGTAATTATCGTTGACAACATGTGCGAGGGAAAGGAGCGGTATTTCACGGGCATGGTTGGGATGCTTAGGGTGGGGGTGGGTAGGTGTTTTCCAATGTATTACATCCAGAATATTGAAAACACCCGCGAGATATATAAACTGTTTTGGTGGTGGGGGCTATATGTTTCATGTCATCAGAGTCACGTGATTTTATCTCGAGATAACGAGATGTTTTCTCGTTATAACGAGATTTTTTCTCGTTATAACGAGATACTATCTCGTTATAACGAGATCTTTTCTCGTTATAACGAGATCTTTTCTCGTTATAACGAGATACTTTCTCGTTATAACGAGATAGCATCTCGTTATAACGAGATCGTATCTCGTTATAACGAGATAAAAATAAATATTTGAGTGTCCTAAATCAGCCACCGTAGAGAAGATACTAACATCTAATTTAATTCTGAAGACTCTTTATGATATTCGGAGCCGAAATCACTTGTAAAAAATGAAAACATTCTTCGGTAAAACTGAAGAATAGGGGACTTTTCATTTTATGTAAAAACAACGCACATTTCTCACCTTTTTTCTACATTTTCCTATTATTAGTCATGTTTTCGATAAAATGACCGAAAGATATTCACTTATGACTAAGATTAGAGACAATTTAAATCCTTTTAATGTCACGGTGCCGGAGATTCTTCTGCATTCTCGCCATTTTGAAGTGCGCGTTTACATAACTTTCGCTTTCTCTTTGGCTGGCGATTGTAGGTCTAGGGTCAGTGTAGTGAGGGTTAGGGTTGGCTTACCGGTAAGCTAACCCTAACCCTCACTACTCTGACCCTAGACCATGTCGAGCCCAGAACAAACAAGTGTACCAAAAACTACCAATACACAGAGCAGACGCCGAAAAACACAAAAAACATGGAGGAAAGATAAACGCGAATGTCACAAATCGCACCGGTAAAAAACGTACGTTGGGCGGTTATAGTTGCCAGTAAAAGAGAATATCTTTAGGTTATTTTATCGAAGACATGACTAGTAATAGGAAAATGTAGAAAAAGAGTGAGAAAGTGCGTTGTTTTTACGTAAATGGAAAAGTCCCCTATTCTTCAGCTTTACCCATTCCTCAGCTCGCGACTTCGCAAAGCGTGAAGCGTGAAGCGATGTGAGTACAGTGTTGTGATATAACGGATTAGAGCTTATATATTTATTTATTTATTTATTTATTATTGGTGTTTAAGGTCACATATTTATGCACAATGGCTAATCGTGACCGACAGTTTTATGGGCGGAGGAAGCCGGAGTACCCGGAGAGAACCACCGAGCAACGACGAGCAGCTTCCAGCTCCCCGACATCGTAACTCCGCACTGCAGCACAGGCAGGGTTAGATTGGTTGAAGACATGCGCACCATCAACGTGCAGTACGCCTTAGTACACGGCATCATCGTGCCCCCACGTGGGCGATGGAGATGAAGTGTCTTGCCCAAGGACACAACGCGGTTGCCGCAGGTGGGATTCGAACCGAGGACCTCTCGGCTTGCAGCCTGCACCTCTACCTACTGAGCCACCGCGCTCCCGGATTAGAGCTTAAAATATTCGCAAATTGCTTCTGAAATGTTCCTGTAAGCATGTTCCTGGGGGCTCCTAGATTCCCACGCGCCTTCAGCGCACGGATACTTTGCACCTTCACTTTTAAAATGCATAAACTTTGTCTCGGAGAAGCTTCTATTCGAATTCCTTTCATTATTTCGATTTGATTCGATATGAAATCCGTTTGGAAAATTCGAGAAGAATACGAATCCCTGTAAAATTCTGAACGCATGGATCATTATCCCCCCTCCATATCAGGCGATATTTTGTTTTAGATATGTGTACAAGGCAATTGTTATCTTCACACGTTACCACCCCCCCCCCCCCCCCCCCACGAACAAGTTTGCTTCATATGGATGCGTGCTAGCACGCTGTCAGGTCACCAGACTAATTATGTAAGAAATCCGATGGTATTATGGCCTGGAACCAGTCTAGCGCTGAAGTAGATCTTTGTCTGTTTTTTTTTTCATTTGGGGGTTAACGACTCTTTCGACAGCCATGGTACCCCTCTATTCGGACAGTTTTACGGGTGGAGGGAACAGGAGTACCCAGAGAGAACCACAGAGCAGCGGCAAGCAACTGTCAGACTCCCTAATGCACTAACTCCACACAAACGAGGTTAGCATTGGTTGAAGACTTGTGCACCATCGACGTGCACTACGCCTTAGTACACAGCGCCACCGTGCCCCGCGTGGGCAATCGGGATTATGTACCTTGGCGGTTTGACGTCCAATGCCGTAATCACTGAGCCACGCACCCTCGTCTGTGTTTACTTGTCTGGAATATTTCAGTTGTTCGGAAAAGCGAACCGTGGGTTCGCTTTTCCGACCAACTGATATATTCAGGACGATTAGTCTGAAAAAATTCATAAAGATTAATTTTCAGTGAATGAAAGCTAGAAATGTTATTCAATCGATACCTGATTTGATAGACAGTTTGATAACATTACAATCAGAAAGGAAGACTCCCCACAACCACGGCGTTTTGATTACACCGGATAATTCCACAAATTATGTTAATACCTTGATGTTTTCAAGAGGATTTAAATACTTCTTGATTGGAATATTTATAACTTCGATAGGACGGTAGGAAAGAATACCTGTATATCTTTGTATGTAAAAGGCGCATCACATTACAACAACGTAGATGTGGTGATCACCTGATATGTTCGTGTGGGCATTTCGAAGAAGTCGAGCAACACTTTGTGTTTGGGCGTTCTCTGTGGTCACTACACAGGCAGGAATTGCAGAACAAAATAAGCAGGTTTAATATTACTTTTGATCGAGAGAGAGAAGAGACAGAGGGGGGGGGGAGAGATCAGCCTATTTCAGTGGTCACAAATGAACTTCAGCAGTCATACAATCTTCGAAAATGTCTGTTGACCATGCGAAATAAAAATCACCCAAGATTTACTGAAGAATGAATTTCTTTCTTTTGGAGGCAACACGCATATATATAATGATGTTCATAAAATGTGATTAATGAAATCACAGTTATGTGTTGCCCTCCATTGCCCACGCACTTGCACCCATCTAGTATCTTTCGTAATGTGTGAAATGTATTGGGAGAGACGTTGATATTGGGTATACCTGTTTGTCAAACTCTATTTCTATTTTGAGAAATAAAATTATGTTTAAATAAAAAAAACCCCAAAAACAACGGACTTCTGCGTGCAAATCTCCACGAAACATGGGTAAACAAATAGCCCATAACTGCGTCGAATTCCTAACCGAATTAGACTGGTGAACTGAGAGTTGACGTGACGGTTCAACATATCCCGGTACTCAGATCCCTTACTATATATGCCATGGCAAGTAGGGAGATAATTCCTGATAGCCTGATAACCAGGATCGCAGACAAAACCAGTGGAAATGTGATTCGATTGATGTGAAATCTTTTGTCTGATTCGATTCGAGTAAAAAATAGGGATTCGGTGGGCCCTTTTGCCGCCCCATCTGCTTCAGAGTATAGATTCTGGATAACAACTTAATACTTTTACAGAGACTGTACACACGAGGAATCAATTCTTCAGTTCCCTATAGACAGTCCATACCTGACTTATCTCGTCATGAAAATCGACTTTCGATAAAGTTATCTCCCCTGAAATCATATTTATTATTTATCGGTGTTTAAGGTCACATATTTCTGCACAATGGCTAATCATGACCGTGACAGTTTTACGGGTGGAGGAAGCCGGAGTACCCGGAGAGAACCACCGAGCAACGACGAGCAACTGTCAGCTCCCCAACATACTAACTCCACACAAGCAGGGTTAGCATTGGTTGAAGACAAGTGCACCATCGACGTACAGTACGCCTTAGTACACAACGCCACCGTGCCCCCACGCGGGCAATGGAAATGAAGTGTCTTGCCCAAGGACACAACGCGGTTGCCGCAGGTGGGATTCGAACCGAGGACCTCTCAGCTTGCAGCCTGCACCTCTACCTACTGAGCCACCACGCTCCCCCTGAAATCATTATATAATTGTTGAGAAAACACCTATAACAAAAGGAGAGAATAAATAGAGCTACCTGCCTGGTGTTTTAGTTTATTAATAATTATAAAAGGAAACTTGGCTTTTTATGGCAAGCTAATTAGAAGCAACTAAGTGAATGTCCACTTTGGCTCTCTGTTTACCGAATACGTTTTTTACAGTAATTTGAAAGTTTTTATTCTTCAAGGGGAAAAAAATTACCAAATCTTAATTCCTAGAGTTTTATGGAAATGTAATAGATAGTGTCTGCATTATATGTCACGATGCGCGCACTGTTGATATACAGTGGCGGCGCTAGAGTTACAGAAGTGAGGGGGGTACAGTTGGCGATTGCCCGCCGCGCGTAAGTTTTAAAAATGTTCTCAACTTCGGGAGGGGACACCCCTCCCGAAGTTGAGAACATTTTTAAAACTTACGTTGTAAATGGTGTTCTCTGGAGCATTCTCAGACAATTAAATTAAATCAGTTTTATCCTTTTGAAACTTACTGGTTAGGTCTTTCAGTTATAGAAAACGTCGTACATGGTGACATTTTAACGGAAGAACGCTGTTGTCTAGTGCGAGCACAAAGCACCAAACGACCCTCAAATCGAAAATGAAAGTAGGCTGCATTCCAAACGGATGCGTTGCACACTCTCGATTCTGGCATTCCTCAAATACTCTTAAGTGATATGTTTCAGACCGTTTGGACCCGGCACGCCTTGTTGCAATTTGGGCCCTCGACTCTTGTTTGTTGTTTGCTGCTAATGTGTGTGTGTGTGTGGGGGGGGGGGGGGGGGGGGCACACACAAACATAGTTTAACTGGTAGAGTGCTAGATTATTTTTGGTCATCAAAAGTTGTTCACATGCCTTTGTCTTGTTACAATTGTAACAAGGCAAATCCACACAGACTCAATCCACTTAAGTACAATATGAAGCACATCTACAGAATATGAAGCCTTCAAGTTGTGGTACCTGCACTTCAGAGTAAAGCCCAAATATGGGCTTCCAGCACCCAACCAGTTAAAAACTTCTCTGATTTAGTGCACTTGGGAATATGGAATTAAGCATACCCACCATTACACCGCAACGTTCAATACAAAAAATAAAATGATAGTATTTTTTTACTACGCTTGGCGAAAAAAGTGGAGGGGTAAGTATTCCCCTCCATACTCCACCCCCCCCCCCCCCCCCTCCATGGCGCCGCCACTGTTGATATAATGAACAGAGACAAAAAAATACAGAACATCAAAAGATAGTGAAAGCGGCCTTTTCTTATTTTTAAATGGATTTAGAATGATTAAATGGAGATTAATTGTCAAACGTTCAAACGGATTGGGAAAAAACTGCAAAAGGTCAGCTTCTGTGTTTTTATAATACTCTACAGGAAAATGTCTGAAGTTTATAAAATTATGCGCGCATGGATGACACAGCTTCACTGACATTTCGAAATGTCAATTTTTATATGAAATTTCCATGCCCTTAGTGTTAAATTTAGCGATAACATTAGAAATTTAAGAGAAGCTAACTTTGCTCTAAATCTCTTCCAAGGACGATAATTGTCAGCCACGGTCAGTTCAACATAATCGATGAATGGTACATCCTCAACATCTGTGAAACATAAATTCAGTTAAATACAAAGTGCTTACCTGTACACATGACGTTGGAATTTCGGCATTGCTACCGTTTATTTTAAATCTGTACCACCCTTCCAATAACGATATATCACAGATTTGTTGTTCAGATTTCGGTGTGATGTAGTTGATTCCTCTTTTGTAGTTATCGATAGTACGGAGCTTACTATCCAAGCATGGGTCTGAAAATAAATAAATAATAAATAATTAAAATATTAAATTAATTATGCCCCTCGATGCTGAAAAACAAAAGCTCCTCTCCCCGTGGCGCAATTCAAACGTAAATAAATTGAAATATTGAATGAGGCTTGCCAGTGACAGGTCAGACTGTTGGCAGGAATCTGAAACGGCTATGTAATGTATTCAGTTTGTTGAACATACAAACTGGGACAAATACTATAAAACTTTTACAATTGTATTTTGTAAAATTGTATTTTCTAGTTATGACTTTACATGGGTTAAAAGGAGCCATTAGCATTTTCAAAGATTTGGCAATTTGCCAACTGGCAAATTGCCACATCTTTTAAAATGCTAATGATACATTTTAATCAGTTATATTAGTAGATAGAAAATACAATTCTAGAAAACACAATTGTAAAAGTTTTATTCTATTACCTACAGATCTATAGAACTGTGACATATTAGTAAGTAAGTAAGTAAGTAATAACTTTATTTGCAAAAGACATTATAATACATGTTTATAACATAATTGCCCAAGAAACAACAAATAGTATTAATAATATATCACATCTAGAATTTATGAAGCTACATATTTGTCTTCTGCAGGAAGGTGACATAGCCAGCTGGCTGTATTACTGTCACCCACCTCAGGGAAAGGGAAAATGTAGAGTATGGAAAGACAAAAAAGTGGGAGATAAAAAAGCAATAAATGGGGGAAAAAAGTGAAGAGAGAGAGAGAAAGAGGGAGGGAGAGGAAGAGAGAGAGAGAGAGAGAGAGAGAGAGAGAGAGAGAGGAGAATCGGCTGCAACTGAAAATAACATGTAGAGTAGAAAAAATAAAGTAAAATATATATATGTAAGGAATGAACTCTGCAGTCCTGGTGATAAGTGGAATTTGGTTTCATTCTTGCACTGAGAAGATGGGGGTGTGATATTTTGCCCAGAGCCAGCTGAGAGATTTGAGTTCCTCGTTGGCAGTTTGTGTTCTGGAGTTTTCAGGAATCAACCCTAATTAATAAGGACTTTTCGGACTTATTCAGTGAGTATGTAGTGTCGCGGGAGTCGGTACTTCCCGACATTCGTGGCATGATCATTATTAGTAAGACGCAATCGAACTAAAACCAGACTGGCTGTCGATTCGCTCTTGTTGTAATCATGCACTTTCTGGCAAGACTAGATTTCATAAACTACGGCCGCCGTGGACTGGTCACTTTCCACGGGTGAGCAATATTTCCACAGGCGCAATAATATTAGATTCCAGACACTAATTATAGGAATAATCATCACAAATTTTATTAATGAAGCACCATGGCCAGCTTTTATCATCAAATTAGTGGAAAATGGACTGGTTATCTCCCCTGAAATTGTCATTTTGGGGATTGAAAATTTGCATTACAGAGATGGGAAAGTTTTAAACTTCCTAAGTTTAAATTTAATGTTCAAAAGTTACACTATGGAAGCGCATGTCATCTGAAAGTTCAATCAATTTTCTTTATAGTGATTGTTGAATGTTGCCAGTTTTCCATCTGAGTTTTGTTTCCCCGTTATTTATAAAATGTACTGTTTTCTCCAGTGCAATCATGCTAAAAATGTTTACAAACAGTGTTTCCATTGACTTTTGGCCATCTATGTACGCTTTTTGGTTTGACAGATGACTGGAAAGCGCATCAGTTCGGAAAATATGATCTCGTGTCCACTGTCTGGTAAAATATCTATCAGACACAAGTCTTCACTTTTGTTCCTTTGATGTCTAAAATTCTGAAAAATCTTATTACTTTTCTCACACCTTGGCCGATTGAACTGTGAAACAATTGGCTGTTGGGGTCTGAGAGATGATAAGGGGAGATAACCGCTCACTTGAACCAGTAAGCTGAAGAAGAAAGCTGGGTATGCGGATACAACCAGGTCCTTCATTAATTGAAATTTTGCTGAGGATCATTTTTATTACCTGGTAAACACATGCGATGACATCATTGCCCACGCGTGGATTACGACCAGTCCACACCGACTGTACTTTACTTGGACTCATGTCACATATACAATGGGTCATCGAAATGGACGGGAGCGCGGTGGCTCAGTTGGAAGAGGTGCAGGCTGCAAGCCGAGAGGTCCTCGGTTCGAATCCCACCTGCGGCAACCGCGTTGTGTCCTTCATCTCCATTGCCCGCGTGGGGGCAAAATGACGCCGTGTACTAAGGCGTACTGCACGTCGATGGTACGCATGTCTTCAACCAATCTAACCCTGCCTGTGCTGCAGTGCGGAGTTACGATGTTGGGCCAGCTGTTCGTCGTTGCTCGGTGGTTCTCTCCGGGTACTCCGGATTCCTCCACCCGTAAAACTGTCACGGTCATGATTAGCCATTGTGCATAAATATGTGACCTTAAACATAAATAAATAAATAAATAAATAAATAAATATCGAAATGGACGGAGTGGCGCCCGATTCGAGTAATTGGAGCCAGGCACGACGAATTTCAGGAGTACCGGTACAGTACGTGTTAATTAAGATGTTGCGTCACGGACTACAGCAAGTATATTTTATTTATCCAAAAATACATTTCAAAGAAGTGTTGAGTTTTTGTAATACAACTCCGACTATTCCAATTACACTACAGTCGCCGTGGATTGGTCGTAATCCACACGTGGGCAATTGTGTCCACGCATCTGTTTACCAGGTAGTAAAAATCATCATTAGCAAAATTTTAATTAATGAAGCATCGGGTTGAACCCGGTGCTTCATTAATTAAATTTTTGATGATTATTCCTGTAATTAGTGTTTGGAATCTTATATTATTGCGTCCATGGAAATACTGCTCATCAGTGGAAAGCGACAAGTCCACGGTGACTGTACTGTACATCACCAATTTATTTTCGATAATAAGGGTCACCTCGTGTCAGACAATTGTACCAGTGGAGGAAGCCGGAGTACCGGAAGAGAACCACCGAGCAGCGGCGAGCAACTGTCAGACTCCCTCTGTACAAAGTCCGCAAAATCAGGATTAGTATAGGTTGAATTTAAGTGCACCATCAACGTGCAGTACTCCTCAGTACATAGTTCCACGTAGCCTCCACGAGAGCAATCGAGATTTAGTGTTTCTCCCAAGGACACAACGCAGTTACCGCTGGTCAGGCTCAAATCGTGAACCTTTCAGTTTGAACTCCAATGTTCTACCCATTGAGACATTACGCTCGCAACTACATCATCAGTACATGCCTTCGACAAAGCGTCGCCTGAGTGCTAGAATGTTCTATGTCCCCTATGGGACATAGAACATTCTAGCACTGAGGCGTCGAAAGGCATGCCTTGATGACGTAGTTGGAATCGTTGCTCAGTTAAGACTACCTTGAGTCATCGCAGAAGGGACAAATCGTCGGTGGGCTTCCACAATGTCGTATTTCGAATTTTCCAACTTTTCAGGGCCGACAAAAAAATGAATAACTCCAGATATGGGGATGAGAGAGGAAGAGTAACCGTGGCTCTTCAAATAGAAAGCTACATTCATTGTTTTTTTGAATTATTTAGATCTGTTTGATATGGAGAAAATGACTTTTAGGTGCTGATTTTGAGAGTCAACTTGCGGTAATGGAAATTATACGACATTTTTGATTTGATTGTATCTCTTGTCATTCTACGCCCTGCGCTATTCACGCTTTGAGTGGTTAGTCAAGGCTTCCCACCCGGTTCATTACCACACACCAAAAAATAAGCTAATTGCCTCCGTTCACAAAGCTGGATTTTACGACATTTTAGAATCAGAACTCCCTGTTTTTTGGGGTTTTTTCAAATGGTTTGAAGAGACAATTGAGAACTTTATGTGAACATTTCGGACCAAAAAACACAATTCGCTCGGCCTGATCAATTGCTTCTGTTCTTGTACATCTTATGTAACTGGACCCGTAGAGTCCAAATTTGTGAAAAAGTGTATCGCACCAAAAGGGGAGATACGACTTTAGGAAATCAGGTTTACACCCCCACCCCCGCCCCCTCCCAATCGGTCATCTTCGCAACGCCCCTGAAGGAGGGCCAGTACTAACTTAATCCAACTGCAGAGAGCTAAAATATGGAAAGAGGTTATGGTACAGCAAACTCAACTGTATCGAGATGTGTTCTTTTATCCTTTTTGTTTGTCTTGACGATTTACGCTCTGTTCATTGTATCAGCAGTGTGTGCATCGTGAATACAGATATTATTCCATTAATATAATAGTCTGGGGGGGGGGGGTAAGATTTGCAAACGTTTTCCTGGGAAGAACAACACCAGCAAATTTCCGTAAAAACACATCGGCTAAACAAAGAGGCAAAGTTGACAGTTACTTAGTTGCTTCTAATTACCTTGCCATAAAAGGCCAAGTTTCCTTTTGTAACTTTTAATAAACGAAAACAACAGACAGCTCCGAGAGCTGTCTGTTGTTTTCACTTATTAAAAGTAACAGGGGGCGCGGTGGCGTTGCGATAACCGGTTCTCGTCAGATCACCGAAGTTAAGCAACGTCAAGCCCGGTTAATCATTGGATGAGTGACCGTCTGAGCGATTAATTCGGACTCCGCGTTGTGTCCTTGGGCAAGGCACTTAACCCCGATTGTCCACATGGGGGCACGATGACGCCATGTACTAAAGCGTACTGTCCGTCGATGATACGCATGTCTTCAAACAATCTAACCCTGCATGTGCTACAGTGCGGAGTTACGATGTTGGGGAGCTGGCAGCTGCTTGTCGTTGCTCGGTGGTTCTCTCCGGGTGCCCCGGCTTCCTCCACCAGTAAAACTGTCACGGCCATGTTTAGCCATCGTGCATAAGTATAATAATAATATGATCTTAAACACCAATAAATAAATAAATAAATAAATAAATAAATAAATAAATAAATAAATAAATAAATAAATAAATAAATAAATAAATAAAGTAACAACAGGAAACGCTTTATTTTCTACTGATGTCATAGGTTTTTCTCAACAATTAAACGATTTTTAATTGGACCTTCCTCTCCGGTCTCGACGCCCCTAAGGGCCGACCAGTACTAATTTAATCCAGCTGCACGGAATTAAAGATATGGAAAGGGGTTAAGGTACAGCAAACTCAACTGTATCGAGATACTTAATGTGTTCTTTGATCCTTTTTGTTTGTCTAGACTATTTACTTCCTAAATGATATGATTACTCTTCTCATTAGGCTAATTATGACAGTTGATTACGGTGTGCACTACACCTGTTGGTTTACACACAAGAAAGTAAAACAAATGAATAATTCGAAAATAATTGACATTTGGTGTTGCCTGTCAAAGCTAAAGCAACCGCGAAAAGTGAAATTATCTCTTCAAAATAGACGATACTGTTTTCGATACAATTATTTGCTATAAGGAGGCGACCTCCTTTCGTAAAAAAGCCTCCGCAGGTATCCGATGCCAACAATCTCAATGTGAATTAGATAGCATTTCCTTCATTATGGTAATACGGTTATAATTAAATTATATTATGTGCAGTAAATATGCTCACAGCATATATCTAAGAACATTCCTTATCTCGACATATTGCAATTTATCTTATGTCATTTTCAATAGAACGGAAGTATGCCAGCCAAGTGACTTTCTTTGCGACCGACCAGTCTGTCACCTAACATTTTATGTGTCTGAATGTCTAGCAACCTGTCATAGTCGAACTAAAGAATGGAACATAGCAAAGGGAGGGAACGTGATATCTTTAGGCCTTCGGCGGAAGAGGGGGTATGATAGTTGTATGCCTGACCATGACATGCAATCACCCAACGTTTCATGAGCGCATTCAGTACAGACGCCGTGTACTGGGGCCAATACTATAAAACTTTTACAATTGTATTTTCTAGAATTGTATTTTCTAGTTATGACTTTAAATGGGTTGAAATGCATCATTAGCATTTTCAAAGATGTGGCAATTTGCCAGTTGGCAAATTGCCATATCTTTTAAAATGTTAATGATTCATTTTAGTCAGTTATATTAAAAGGTAGAAAATACAATTCTTGAAAATACAATTGTAAAAGTTTTATAGTGATGTCCATGCATGCGTTTACCAGGTAAACCGGGTGTACCCGGTGCTTCATTAATTAATATCTTGAAGATTATTCGTGTAAGTAGTGTTTTGAATCTAATATTATTGCGTCCTTGATTACCCGTGGAAATTGACCAGTCCACGGCGGCCGTACTGTAGCTTTAGGTCCTGGCAATCTATTCAGACAAAGAGTCGACAACCTTCGTAATCGGCCACTGTGGAAAACGGCAATGTCGTGGTAACAGCCGTGGCAAACTTCTGCAGCTTTTACCACAACATTCCTGATTGTCATGGCTAACTTCTAGGGATAGTTCGACTCACATATCACCAAATGCAAAGACTTGTGACCGTTTTATGCGAAGGGATTTGAACATGCAAAATATCGAACAATAGTGCCCAATCACTCTCCGACGAAACAAACAATTCGGAGGGGTGCCACATACCACCTCTTCCAGAATTTACGTCCCAGTACAACAGAAATTGCTGAGCATAAGCGAAATGGATAACCGTAACAGTCACGTGATCCTACCACGCACGGTGACATACCGGAAACACCGTATCAAATTCGCCGCAATCATCCTTAATGAGCGTGGCGTTTGTTTTGAGTTTTGTCCAACTACTGTTAGAATATTCAGGTACACACATAACACCGTCAATAAGAGCAGACTTTCGCAGTTTTCATACTTAAAAATGAATGCATCAGTTGTCTTGATGTGAAGTTCAGGGAATGAACGAACGAAATGGTTTCGCGCGCCGAAGGCGCGCAGGGACAGTATAGGGAACAAACCCCTTTCGACCCTCGTTGACTGTTTTGTAGTTGACCATGTCCTGACGTGTTAAAGGAGGAAAAGAAAGGAGCAGGTTTAGCGGCGCTTGTGCTTCTTGATTCTTTTTTTGTGAGGAGGAGGCTGAGTCGGCGATGTTGTAGCTGTTGGAGTAGTTGGAATAGTTTTTTCTGATGGTGTGGGTAGTTTTGGAGGGCTGTTTTTGGTATCTTCTGCTGCTTCTGTTCGGATGCGCATTTTAATGTATTCATTTACTCTTCTCCTTGTCTCTGCTGCGGATGTGGATAGCGCTTTTAGTTTTAGTTTGTAGTCGGTTTCTGTTGGTGGAGTGGCCTCGGTGGTCTCAGTCTGGCTTTCTGGTTCGGAAGGGAGAGGTGAGTGGGGTTCCGGAAGAGGCGAGAAGACAGCTCCCGATTCCATCTCAGTCTCCACAGAGTTGTCCAGATCTGGCGTCTCCAGCTGTGGACCTGGAGGCAAGATGGGTGCCTCTGTGGGAGTAGGAGCGGAAGTGGTGGCTGTCTCCGGCTTCCCCTTTTCCTCACTCTTCTCTCTCTTCTCCTCCAAGAAAGCCTCCAAGCGTCGGGAATCCCTCCGCTTGGTGGACGGACTCTTCTTCTTCTTTGATTTCCTCTTCTCAGGGCCTCCTTCCCTCTTCGGGTGAGGACCAGTGCGACAGGAGGTCCTCTCAACAAAGGTACTACCTCTCCCCGAGGAGGGCGGTGATGTTTTCTCATCTTCAACTTGGAACTCCAGAGTCAGGTGGACTCTCATTCCTATCTCCTGGACAGTCCAGGTGATAGGACGAGAGACCCCTAAGGCTGTAATTGTCTTCATCAATCTATCATGTATTTCCATGATTAGGTATTCGCTCTCTGAAATCAGAGGTGCGAATGTAAAACGCTGATGATTCATTTTAGTCAGTTATATTAAAAGGAAGAAAATACAATTCTTGAAAATACAATTATAAAAGTTTTATAGTATTGGCGCCTCACATTTTTAGAGTTGCAGTTATCATCAGTCTATTGTAGTTTGGTATCGTATGAGGTGGCAAAACAAATAAAAGGTCATCTGTTCCCAGTCTCTTAACTGGTACAGTGCTAAATTATTTTTGGTCACCAAAATGTTTTCAAATGTCTTTGCCTTGTTATAACTTTTGGGAGAGTGCCAAGAGGCACTCTCCCATAAATTATAACCAGGCATATCTATAGAGACTAAATAATTTCACTTCAAAGATAATATGAAGCATATCCACTGAATTTGAAGCCTTAGAGTTGTGGTACTTGTACTCGGAGTAAAGCCCAAATATGGGCTTCCAGCACTCTACCAGTTGAATACTCCACTAAACACTTAAGAGAACTCAGACCAAGGCGATAGTTACAAGGTTCTGGTGTGACTCCCTCCCCAACCTTCCAATATTTTGTTCCAGTCGGGACATTTTTCATCTGGATTGGAGTCTCAGATATCGATTCGCTCTTCTTAGTAGTAATCATGTACTTTCTAGGAAGGCTGGATTTGTGATACTTTTGTCACATAGACAGTCGGTCATACAAATGAAGGTCTTTAGTGCCTGATTACGGCTGTATGGGCCCAGCATGACCAATTTTGAGTATCGGTAGGATGCGTCTTAAAACTTACGCTGCCGAAAGTGACTCAGAGAGCCCTTTCCAACAATTAATCAGATAATAGAGTTTCAAGTATGTCATAAATTGCATTAAACTTCCTCACATACAGGCGTACATAGGGGACCTCCAAATACGGTTAAAGAGGGCGTGACAGTAAAAGGGTTAATTAAATAAGAAGTTGTGATACGGCTCCTACTACATGTATATTTTATTTATTCACTGATAAATTTCCAAGAAGTCTTGATTTTTTTACTTATAATCCTAACTGACTAATATTCCAACTACATCATCAAGGCATGTCATCGACGAAACTCTATCAATTTATCAGACTGCGAAAACACCCCCACCCCCCCCCCCAGACCCTTTAGTGTTAGGGCACCTAAATACTTTGGCATTAAAACTCCCAGAATGGCTAAAAGTTTGGCACCAGGCAGTTTCGGGACAGCATGGACACTAATGCGTTTAATCTAGAATACACACTAAATTTCCTGCGCAACGAAAACAAGAGCAATTGCTGAAGGCGATTATACCCCACTGATGAAGCAAAAATTATTTTAATGAAGCTCACCGAGTTCTAAGGAACAAGATAATTTTGGTTATGTTTTCAATTAACCCTTTACCCAATGTAACGGAAAAAACCGGCCAGCGCTATTCTCAAAAATCGCCAATTAATTTTCAAAATATTTTCATTTTTAGTCTAAAAAAATATAGGTTATGTCCCCTCGTTGGAACGAGCTCGTCGAGCTCGTTCCAACGAGGGGTCATAACCTATGTTTTTGAGACAAAATAAATGAAAAAAATTAGTTATTCAAGAATTTTTTTTGCAAGTGTCGTCTGCTTTTCATGTTAGGTAAAGGGTTAAAAACAAATTAAGGACCGTAACTCTGTTGAAAAAATGCGGGCAACTTTTTGATAACATGAGCAGGAGAGGTTTGTCCTAAAGATACCTCATACCAAATTTCATTGAAATCTATCCACTCACTGGGAAAATATCCCCGCGGACGGACGGACAGACGGGCAGACGGACGGGCGGACGAACCTTCGGTAAGGCTGCCAGACTGACTGACGGACCGGCAGATAGATGGACGCATGCCATCCAGTACACTCCACATTCTTTCGAGAGTGGGGTATAATAATGTCATTCGATGACAAGATGATGCAAAAAAACCCCACACAAACAGGTGAGGAGGGTTAGAAATAATTTAATTCTACAACCCAAAAGATGACTGATTGTTTTGCTATAATATGCTAAATATAAACTCGCCAAAATAGCGGGGGAAGGAGTTAACTCTTTCAACGCAGCCTCCTGTATGGTATGTTCCAGTAAAGTGGATGAATCTATTTTGTATTCATGGGAGGTTATGTGATAACGTGTTTTTTTTCTTCTTCTCGTGGTGGATGAGATTATAATAATTTCAACAAAATCGAACTATGGAAGTTTGAGGAGACAAAAGTAGAGTGTATACTTCTTAACTTGGACATTTTCTTGGAAAAACCGATGTCTAAAAAGAGTGATCTGACGATCTCTTTAACTCTAGCAAGTTACACATTTTAACCCTTTTACTGCAACGCTCACTTTAGCCATATATGGAGGACCTTTATGTTCGCCTGTGTGCGAGGAAGTACAATTGATGACATACTTGAAACACTATCATCTGACTAATTGTTGGAAAGGGCTCTCTGAGCTCTCTGAGCCCTTTCCAACAATTAATCAGATGGTAGGTTTCATTTACGCAGGTCAGAACGTCAGACAGATAATCATCATAAAATAGGTGACAATAGTCGCTTTCGGCAGCGAAAGTGTTAAACTTCTTTATTTTTTATGGTTCTTCTTTTGTTTGTTGTATTATATTTTTTATGTCTCTTTGTTTGTTGGGTTTTTTTTGTTGTTTTTCAGTTTCTGTTGCTGTTGTTTCTTTCCAGCAGCAAACAATGTAAATAGACCGGTCATCAGATAAAAAAAATCCAACAGAACATTACAAGTTTCAACAAAATTCACGATGAGGATGGTCGTAGAAGTGGCGTAGCCGGGGGGGGGGGGGGGCGGAGAGATGGGGAGCTGAGGGCGGCACATGCCCCCTCCAACTTTCAGCCATACCCCCAGGTGACGTGGCCTAATTATTGATGCCTTTCACAACTAATAAATTATGGACATATACGGACTCAGAGGCAAGGAAATTGCGGTTTGCTTTTCGCGAATTTCAACATTTTTCCCGGGGGCGGCGAAAGAGAGAGTGTCTCCCCTCTTGTGCTCGGCCCCCATCTCGACACTACGTTGCTCGGATGATGCTACCCATCCTATTCCGTATGCCCCCTAGCAGTTCATCGGCCTGAATGTAGCGGCTACCCCCTACCTAGGGAGGGGGGGGGGGGGGGTAGCCGCAACGTTCAGATGGCTGAACTACCCCCTAGATATTACTCTTGCCCCCCCCCCCCCCCCCCACTCACCTCTAACTTTGATATCCTGGCTACGCGACTGGGTTGTAGCTACCCCACCTCCATATACATGAACGAATGACCCTGCACTTTCTTTCACGTATGCTGTATATTTATTGATATGTTCGTGGTTTATTCACATAGGTGTCGATAAGTTAAATTTTGAAACAAATTCCCATCTGTTGACGCCCGTTCAAAACAGATAAAAAATAATTCAGCTAATATGTTACACTTCATGTACAAAGTAATCTAATCTCTCGGCTTCGGTGTTCGAGCTGTTGAAAAACATAACATCCAGTGTGGAAAGAAAGTTAAGAATACAAGATTGGGTTCTTATAGATAGCAACAAATAACTTTAATGTAATAATAAAATTGGGAAAAAAATTCCAAAGGCCAATCAATGAATCGGAATAGCTAATTATATATTCATATTTTAAGAGAAAATCGTAAAGAAGTCTTTAACCCTTTACCCAACGTAACGGTCCAACGCCAGCGCTATTCTCAAAAATCGCCAATTTTCATTATTTTTTCATTTGTTTGTCTCAAAAACATAGGTTATCACCCCTCATTGGAACGAGCTCGTTCCAATGAGGGGTCATAACCTATGTTTTTGAGACAAAAATGAAAAAAATTAGTTATTCAAGAATTTTTTTTTGCAAGTGTCGCCTGCTTTTCATGTTAGGTAAAGGGTTAACGCATTCGGTATTACTCGGTCGGGTTTGCTCTTCATATCGGATGTAAAATATCCCCATAGGACGATGCGGCCAAATGCCATCTTCAAAATTATTTAATGTTCCAAAGGTGTAAGACAGGGGCCGTCGCCTGGTTGAAGTTTTCAGGTGCCATTCCCGAGCCGAGCGAGGCAAAAACGTTTATTTCAGGAAGAAGTCTCGGAGTAGCTTCGCGTCTCCCACCGCATTTGGGTTACAGAAACACTTAGATAAGGTTTCTTACATTCTCTGACATTACAGTTAACATACGAGATCAGGGACAGCAGAACGTCCGAAGGCGAAGTGCAAGAGGGACGAGCCAAGTTTTGAGGGCAAGTCAGAGGATCAGAATAGTCCAGTTGGATACATTTAGTAACGAGGCCGATAGATCACGTTCGAGATTGTCAGTTATTTATTTATTTATTGGTGTTTTAAGGTCATATACTTATGCACAATGGCTAATCATGACCATGACAGTTTTACAGGTGGAGGAAGCCGGAGTACCCGGAGAGAACCACCGAGCAACGACCAGCAGCTGCCAGCTCTCCAACATCGTAACTCTGAACTCTGCGCCGCGGCACAGGCAGGGTTAGATTGGTTGAGGACATGCGCACCATCGACGTGCAGTACGCCTTAGTACACAGCGTCATCGTGCACCCATGTAGGCAATTGGGGTTAAGTGCCTTGCCCAAGGACACAACGCGAGAGTGCGAATCAGTCGCTGAAAGGGTCACCCATCCAACTACTAACCGCACTCGACGTTGCTTAACTTCGGTGATCTGACGAGAACCGGTTATCGCGACGTCACCGCGCCCCCAGTTTGTCAGTTCAACGAATCATTGTCTCACTAGAATTCTCTTCATCTGCTCTATATGAAGAATTCAAAGTATTTCGTAAAAAGTTGATATTGTGGGGGTTTACTGATGGATTTTACCTGATTATATTTCCCCTGCCGCTGCGGTGTCCTGCGAGGGCTTGAGTCAGAGGCGGCGGAGCCGGGAGGGCACAGGGGGCACGTGCCCCTCCACTTTTTTCCACAGATATGTTTCGCAGTTGCACAATGAGTTAAAATGGGCGCATGCAAAATTGTCAATATACTGGCATTCCTATAACTTTATTTGCAAATCCAAACAATATTTAGAATTCCACTATCGGTCGCTTCGGTCTGTTTCTTCTACTTTAACTATCTTCCAACCCGAAGGCTGGCCTTCGGGTTGGAAGATGGTTGAAGTACAAGAAACGGGCAAGACAGCGACCATACGGCGGCATATTCATTTCCACGAGAGACTACAGTGAGTCATGGTACATTTACCGATATACGACCGTAAGCTTTCTCACATTGGGCCGAACCATGGTAGCATTGTAAATTTGTGCCCCTCCACTTTTATCGAGCTTCCGCCGCCCCCGGCTTGAGTCCTATCAGCGTTCCATCATAGGTTTGTTTATTTGTTTCCCAAATAGTCAATTTTCCTTTAGAATCAAGAAGATCGTGCTTTTTGGGAATCTGTATTAAGTCAAGAGAGGAAACTCTCTCCCAATATAAGGACGGAGTCTGTGACTATCTCGACGTAGCCTTTCTCAAACTCAGTGTAATTGTTTCTCTTAGCATGCCTCTAGAGATATCTCTCGAGTCATATGGCGGTAGACAACATCACTGATTGTAGTCTGAGATTAGCCGTCCAGTCGCGTCATTTGTGGAACACGGCCGTAATTTGCATCGCTCACTCTGGCATCTGTCTGTTGTTTTCGTTTATTAAATGTAACAAAATGAAACTTGTTTTTTGGGGCAGGCTAATTAGAAGCAGCTAGTTCACAAATAATCCGCCATTAACCCTTTACCTAACAAATCGCACGCATCCGCCCGCGTAATATGCAAATTGAGCAGTTGAAAAAATTAAATTTTTCAAAAATATGTCAACAAAACCATATCATGTGACCCCGCATTGGAACGAGCTCATTGAGCTCGTTCCAATGAGGGGTCACATGATATGGTTTTGTTGAAATTTTTTGAAAAATTTTAAAAAGTTATATTTAAAATAATAAATTTTGATATCGTCTGCGTTGGGTAAAGGGTTAAGAAGATCAGCCTGTATTGCACCTCCCAATACCAACAGTCCACTTTGTTAGGCGGATGTATTTTTACAGTAATCTGCACGTTTTTATTGTTAGAAAATCTCACCACCAAGATTTTTATATTTATGGAAAAGACATTGTATATATTATATGTCACGATGCGCACACTGTTGATATAATGAACAAAAAAAACAAGTTACGGGACATCAAAAGATGGTGAAAACGCAGTTTTCTTATTGAAAAAAGGGTTTTCATCAGAGAATAATAGCCAACTGTTCAAACTAATTGGGAAACTATAATAAAAGAGCAGCTTCTGTATTTTTAACTACTTTAGAGGAAAATGCCTAATTTTATGAAATTTTGCATTCATCGGTGATATAAATTTGCTAATATTTCGAAATTTTAATCTTTATGTGAAATTCCCATATACTCTTAATGTTAAACGTACACTGACTGCGTTGGAAAATTAAGAGGGAGCTAACGTTCCCGTAAATCTCTTCCAGTGACGAAAATTGTCAGTCATGAAAAACTTCCCACACAGTGAATTATAATTGAGTATTTAATTTGTGAATAGACTGCGTGTGTTGAACGATGTGAATGTTTATGTTATTTTCTCATTGAATTGGGGGACGACAGGGATAGATCTTCCAGGTCTGCTGAAGTAAAGCAAAATGAGGACAGCGACAAACGCCGCCCTCACAAATTGTTGTTAAACTGATGGATTCTAAGATCCGCGCCCACACAACAGTTGCGGACTGACCGTATGGTCCACCGGTAATATTCCCGGTGGGCCTCTGTTGGGTTCCCCCTTACGGTCCCCAAAACTGATGCAGCCCAACACCTGTTGTTGCGTGAAATTTCGTGAAAATGACCAAAAGGCGAAATGGTTCTGATAGCATAGACTGACGGTATATCAAAATGTTCTCCATGTAGACTGTCATTGGCATAGAGGACATTTCAATATACCAATACCAGCAGTCTAGTCTGCCATTGGTCGCTCAGGTGAAAGGAAACAGCATTCCTTCAATTTAAAAAATCAAACTTTTCTCCGATTGGGCGGAACTATGGTCTTCCCGATGGGTCCTCCCCCGCATCCGGTGAAACTATTTTCATCGAATGGTCGATGAAGATGGTACAGAATGCCATCGAAATGTCCTCTATGTGGACTGCCATTGATCGTTCAGATACAAGGAAGCCGCGTTCGTTCAGTTCGCAAAATCAAAATTGTTTCCTGGTCTGGGATTCCCTTTATGCATTCCCGGTAACCTTTCTTGACCCAGTCCGCCCCTGCAAAACAATGAATCTAATTGATGAAACAAACCAAAATTATTTTAACCCAGGATGCTTTGACAATTTTCCAGACTGTATTTTAAATAAAATCGCATGAGTCTTGCCGGGATAAACACTGGTTTTTTTGTCAAGTCTGGGCTGGCTCTTCAGGCAGCCCAGAATTAATTAGAAATAACCGCCAAGGGCCCAATGCAATTTTAATATTGCCTGCGGGTCCTCTTCTTAGTTGTATGCTACTTGTGCTGAGACCGTAAAGTTTTCAAAATCAGGTATGGGCCTTTAAATGTGAACGGATGCAGGGAAGTGGTATTGAAAAAGGTCTATAGCACTATTACAGTTAAAACTGGAAGTCCTGTCATGAAATGCGCACAAATAGCACGTCGATATGCGCGTTAATCTACGCCTTTTGACCGTAGTAAGGCTATCAAATTCTGTACATATGGCCTGTGCACAAGCAATGTTTCAGCCAATGGACCTCCGGGTAACCCGGAGGTCCACTGGCAGAAACATTGCCTGTGTTTGTCATGAGTAACCAGGAGAACCTGCCATGCTTTGGATGCAATTCGATATGGCAATTGCGCGCAATTCCTACGCGTAATTAAGCCTAGATAAGCGCACAATTCGTGACAGGCCTTCTAGTTTTAACTGTAGTACAAGAGCTGCCGAACTGATCCGGCTACCTCAATCGCTAAAACTATCCGACACGAGGTGACACTGGCTGTCAGGAATGTCGTTAAACACCAACAACCCCAACTAATTTTAGAGTGCATAAGCTTTCGCGTCCAATTGTATCATGATCATTTACCCACCGCTGGAAAGCACAGTGTGCAATTCTTTGTCGCCCCACTGAGAGCCGTATGAGAACGAGGCTTCAGAAAGTGTTGGCCGAATACGCACTATTTATACAGTGTATTCGATGGGGCCTGGGTGGGTATTTCATTGGGAATGGGAGTTTTTGATTAATTTAATTAACTACGGGTCATATGATAAACTTTTTTTACGCCTACAGTGGATTGATCTGGTCGTAGGCCTAGTATTATGTCGAGTTGACGAAGTGAGATAGTTGGATCAAACGAGCGGCTTGTCGCGAGTTTGATCCAGCTATCTCATTTCGCCAACTCGGCGTGATTGACCCAGCTCTCACACTTAGTCAACTCGACGTGATACTACGACCGGATCAATCCATTGTAGTGACAACATTTATAACCATACCTAAGGATAAACAGGTCAACAAGTAAAGGAAATATCAGGAATAATTAATCTCTCTGTTAGAACTGTATATAATATAAATAGGATTAAGATCAGGATATTATTAGATACACAGTTTCTTAGTCACCTAATGCGGTGACAATTAATCCCAAAGCAATGCTTCTGTCCAATATGGAGTTAACTGTGCTCCTCCACCCCACCCCACCGCACCCAATTCACCCGAAATGGAATGCACTAACACCGTATATACCATATTAGGACACTCATAAACTGTTTAACGAATATATCCCATCGACTACTTCTTCTTTACACTGAACTAGCAACTGCATTAAAAAACTAAAATGATAGAATTGTTCCTTGTTGACCCTTTGAATACTGGTGGTATAGTCCATGTCAATTCAATGGCAGCAAATGAAAGAGTCCATATTCATTATTTGAAGGTAGACCAATTAATATTTTCAACGTGCAGCCTTTGGGCTGCGCGTTGAAAATATTGATTGGTCTACCCCACACATGTGCTTAGCGACGATCATACTTAACGAAATTACGACATATCATGTTCCAGAACCTTAAAAATGACCTCTCTTTTCAAAGGGTTAAACCGTAACTTAAACGTGAGCGGTTATTACCTGACGATATTTTGTAATAAAGGGAGATCACTCTTGAGTGTTATCCGTATATTGATTTTGACTGACTGAATGTAATTTTTGACAGCTTCGCATGTAATGTTTTAAGACCAATGAGTTTCTCAGAAACCTAAAGGAGGTTCCTTTCCTTGATTCCAGGTGGCGCCTTGTTTCAGTCAAGGTACGATGTTATGAAATGCATTCATCAGATGGCGCGCTGCGTTTCGTTTTGATTGTTGTTTCACGTCCCAGCAAACATTAATTGTTGGGTATAAAGCCATCCCCCCACAAATGTACAGGAGAGGCCCCCCCCCCCCCCCCCCCGATGATATCCGGCATAATGTCAAACAGGTGTAAATTAACTAGCACATGATTATAACGGTAGTTTGAACTAGTTTCGACACAGTTGTTTGAAATAACATGTTATACAATTTAAGTTTGAAACAAAAATAAAATTGAGAAAGCCTTCCATTTGCTGCCTTGGCACGCCAGTATGTGCCCCCACCCACTTTCGCCACAAAAATGTCTAGGTTCTCCATGGCAAAGATTTACGGTGCATTTTATTGCTCTCCCAAGGAGATCTTCAAGTAAAAGGAGAATCGAATGCGCTGGGAGAATTTTTTAGTTATCCCACGTGGTTTACTTAATCCCAAGAGAGACTTTCTCTCTTCTCAAGTCCTACTTCAATAATCAGGGGCGTAACTATGATATGTGGGGTGTTCGAAACTCTCTCACCATAACCTTCCAACTGAGATACTTTCGTCTGGATTGGAATATTATATAAAGATTCGCTACTTGGACTAGTGTCACACACGCAGTCGATCTCATATAATGGAGATCTAATTCGGTCCCAGCATGATATGATTTGAATGTTTTTTACGAACACCCCCTTCCCCACCATCCACAATCGGTCACCTTCACAACACTCCTGACCTTGAAAGTGGAGGTGCGAGAAAAATCCAAGAGATCTCCATACATCAAAGGAATGTAAATGGAGATCTTCTGATCGTCTTTTGGAGAGCAAAAAAACCGCATCTCTACTGTTGACGACCAACCTATTAATGTTATCACGAAATAAATCTTTGTAGAGAAGGTCCTTTGTGAAGAAGGTGGAAAGTACAAGCCGATATATACTCAAACATTACACCTCTTCATTCATGTGTCTGCGGAAATTTCGTAGTTACTACCTGATAAACGACCTGTTACCCGGGAATTATCTCTTCTTTGTTAGTTGTTAATAATCCGCATTTCTCAGATTAGAACCAACGGGGTATTCACTACGTGATAGTTGCGACAATCGTTATCACAACGCTAGTATTGTATGAGGAAGATATCCCATCCTAACCAGCAATGAAAATATAATTAGTATTCTGTTGTGGAAGTCGTCAACGGAAAAGTCATCTCCAACGTAAACATCCCGTGGATTTTGCTCTTTTAACTGACAGAGTGCCAAATTATTTTTGGTCATCAAAATTTGTTCACATGTTTTTGACCTGCTACAATTTATGGGAGAGTGCATGTGGGCACTCTCCCATAAATTGTAGCAAGGCAAATCCATTCAGACTAAATAATTCCATTTCAAAGATAATATGAAGCACATTCACAGAATATGAAGCCTTTAAATTGAGGCACCTGCACTTCTGATTTTGAATAAGCCCAAATATGGGCTTCCAGCGCTCTACCAGTTAATCATTTCAACACGAAATTATTTTTGTTTAAAACCCCAAGCCGAGAACTTCCTTTGTTTCTTCTTCGGAAGAATTACCTCCGCTAACAATAAGTCTTCATTATTTGTAAGAATGGACATTCTTAGAAGGATTATCGGATATTCTTAATAGGATTACCGGACATTCTCAGAAGGACGACCGGTCATTCTTAGAAAGATGACCGGGTACTCTTAGAAGGATTACCGGACATTCTTAGAAGGATTACCGGACATTCTTGGAAGCCTTACCGGTTATTCTAAGAAGGATTACCGGACATACTTAGAAGGAATACCGGACATTCTTAGAAGGAATACCGGACATTCCTAGAAGGATAGCGGGGATTCTTAGAAGGATGACCAGGCATTCTTAGAAGGATTAGTGGGCATTCTTAGAAGGATTACCGGACATTCTTACCGAGTATTCTTAGAAGGATTACCGAGCATTCTTAGAGGATTACAAGACATTCTCAGAAGGATTACCAGACATTCTTAGAAGGATTACCGGACATTCTCAGAAGGATTACCAGACATTCTTAGAAGGATTACCGGACATTCTCAGAAGGATTACCAGACATTCTTAGAAGGATTACCGGACATTCTTAGAAGGATTACCAGACATTCTTAGAAGGATTACCGGACATTCTTAGAAGGATTACCAGACATTCTTAGAAGGATTACTGGACATTCTTAGAAGGATTACCAGACATTCTTAGAAGGATTACAAGACATTCTTAGAAGGATTACCGGACATTCTCAGAAGGATTACCAGACATTCTTAGAAGGATTACCGGACATTCTCAGAAGGATTACCAGACATTCTTAGAAGGATTACCGGACATTCTTAGAAGGATTACCAGACATTCTTAGAAGGATTACCGGACATTCTTAGAAGGATTACCAGACATTCTTAGAAGGATTACTGGACATTCTTAGAAGGATTACCAGACATTCTTAGAAGGATTACCAGACATTCTTAGAAGGATTACCGGACATTCTTAGAAGGATTACCAGACATTCTTAGAAGGATTACCGGACATTCTTAGAAGGATTACCAGACATTCTTAGAAGGATTACCGGACATTCTTAGAAGGATTACCAGACATTCTCAGAAGGATTACCGGACATTCTTAGAAGGATTACCAGACATTCTCAGAAGGATTACCAGACATTCTTAGAAGGATTACCAGACATTCTTAGAAGGATTACCGGACATTCTTAGAAGGATTACCAGACATTCTTAGAAGGATTACCGGACATTCTTAGAAGGATTACCAGACATTCTTAGAAGGATTACCAGACATTCTTAGAAGGATTACCGGACATTCTTAGAAGGATTACCAGACATTCTTAGAAGGATTACCGGACATTCTTAGAAGGATTACCAGACATTCTTAGAAGGATTACAAGACATTCTCAGAAGGATTACCAGACATTCTTAGAAGGATTACCAGACATTCTCAGAAGGATTACCAGACATTCTTAGAAGGATTACCGGACATTCTTAGAAGGATTACCAGACATTCTTAGAAGGATTACAAGACATTCTCAGAAGGATTACCAGACATTCTTAGAAGGATTACCGGACATTCTTAGAAGGATTACCAGACATTCTCAGAAGGATTACCAGACATTCTTAGAAGGATTACCGGACATTCTTAGAAGGATTACCAGACATTCTTAGAAGGATTACAAGACATTCTCAGAAGGATTACCAGACATTCTTAGAAGGATTACCGGACATTCTTAGAAGGATTACCAGACATTCTCAGAAGGATTACCAGACATTCTTAGAAGGATTACCGGACATTCTTAGAAGGATTACCAGACATTCTTAGAAGGATTACAAGACATTCTCAGAAGGATTACCAGACATTCTTAGAAGGATTACCGGACATTCTTAGAAGGATTATCCGACCTTCTTAGAAGGATTACTGGACATTCTTTTAAATAATACACACTGCACAGTCATTGTTCTAATAAAAAATACTCAACGTGACCTACCCGAGACATTCTTAGAAGGACTACCAGACATTCTTAGAAGAATACCGGACATTCCCTAGAAGGATGACTAGGCATTCTTAGAAGGATTACTGGTAAAAATACTCAACGTGACCTACCCGAGATTTTACCTATTGTTTCTACTGAAACATATGTGCTGCCGTCTTCGATGGGTTATCCCGAATGATCACCCGACCAACTGTTCACATCGTCAATTTTAATTCTCCCCAATGTGATAACATTGTCATTTTTTGTATTAAACATTCCTGACTCATATCTCATGAAAATCGACTTCGATAACGTTATCTCCCGTGAAATCGTCAGACGCGCGAGGAAGGTACAATTAAGAAGCAAGAAATTGCAGAGAAAACACTCATGACATTAGTAGAAAATAAAATCAAGTTTCGTTTCGTCATTTTTAATAAATGAAAACAACAGACAGCTCCCGGAGCTGTCTGTTAGTTTCGTTTATTAAAAGTAACAAAACGAAACTTAGCCTTTTATACGCTAATTAGAAGCAATTAGATAATCCGTAATTAAGAATATCTATCACTATCACACATCCCAACAATTAGTGTCCACTTTGCCTCGTTGTTTAGAGAATATATTTTTACAGTAATCTTCATGTTGTTTACTTCGCAAGAAAAAGATTAGCAAGTCTCACCTCCTAGAGTTTTATATTGATGAAACGAACTGCATGTAGTATATGTCACGATGCGCACATTGTTGATATATAGAGATTACTACTATTATGTGGATGTACAAAATATGTATCCGAGTCTCGCTCCGGGTTCTAAGAGCAGATCACGACGAAGACTCGTCGTGATCTGCTCTTAGAACCCGGAGCGAGACTCGGATACATATTTTGTACATCCACATAATGGTAATAATCATTTTATCTTACAATATATTGGGGATAAGTCAAGAATGCAGACGAATATATAACGAACTATTTATTCGTACGGATGAACAAAAAGAAAAAAAAATGGAACTCACGCGAAAGGAACGTGCTTGTATCCGACCCCCTGATGCAAACATCTGTATCAGGTGGTCGGATACACGACAGCTGCGGAGTTAATACAGACAAAATACATGTTGATTGTAAGAAAAAATGAAAAAACAAAGTTACAGAACATCAAACGATCGTAAAAATGCAGTTGTCTTATTTCCAATTGGTGTTTCAACTGAGAATCAAAATCAAACTGTTTGGGGAAAAGATTGTAGAAAGCCAGCTTTTGTATTTTTATATACTCTACAGGAAAATGCCTCAAGTTTGTAAAATGATGTGCACATCGATGATAGCAATTTGTTAACATTTATAAATTTCAATCTTTATAAGAAACTCACAATTCCTTTGTGTTAGATTTTTCGACAGCCTTTAGGAAAATAAGGGGAGCTAACTTCCCCGTAAATCTCTTCCAATGACGATAATTGTCAGCCATGACAAGAATATATCCGACAAAAGTAAAACTCCGACTTCCGGCCACTTAGTGCTTTGTTGATTTCTTAGACATTTTCTTCCATACATTTGAGGACTATTTGGATATTTAATAACTAATGGTATCAAAACCCAAATTTTGGGGGAGTTTTAATTTTTCATTATTTCTTACATAATAACATTGTTTCCTTGTTATAGATGTCACGTGACTCATTACTGGCAGGAAAAATAAATTTAGTCTCTTAACCCTTTGAACCCGAACGACCGCTTTTCCGTCCCAGAAGCATGATACGTCATAATTCCATTAAGTAGGATGGCTGCTAAGTGTGTGGATAGACCAATTAATGTTTTCAACGTGCAGCTCCACAGCTGCGCATTGAAAATTTTAATTGGTCTACCCCCAAATAATGAATATGGACTCTTCCCACTGCTGTCATTGCACTGACATGGAAGATACCACCAAGGTTCAAAGGGTTAATAAGTGTCAATAACTTAAAATATTTATTTCACGCCTCCAAAACATAGATTATGAACTCTCATTTGAACGAGCTCATCGAGGAGGTCGTAAGCTATGCTTTGGAGTAGAAATTTTTTTAAATAATAAAAATTGAGTTTCGATTTATGTGAATAGATCTGATCTCATAGGATTGTTGTGTAAGGGGACGGGGTTAAAATTTTAAAATAACTGAAAAATTGGGTTTGGTTAATATTATAATTATATAGCTTGTCTGCAGGGCCTGGGAGAGGGAATTCGGGCCCCAGGGTTAATACTGTGACGGGTCAACTTTCGTAAGTGTCGGGATACTGATGCAGATGGCGAAGTGGTGTCGGGGGAGGTTCTGCCCCCTTCTCGGGAAATTTTGAAACAGTTATTAAATGAAGACTTCTGGCAGCTTTTGGGATGAAAAATTACTTTTAGTCTTCAAAATGACATTTGTAGCAGCATGTTTCAAATTTTCAAGTTCATCAGTGAATATCCAGTTACCTAGAATTATAGATTTTGACTGAACAATTCTGTTACGTCAAGTTGATTTAATAAAGTTATCACTACAAGAATCATGCAGTTCAAAATTACAAGCGTTAGTTACAGTTAAAACTAGAAGTCCTGTCACGAACTGTGCGCTCATCTAAGCTTAACTGCGCGTAGGAATTGCGCGCAATTGCCATATCGAATGGCATCCAAAGCACTACAGGTTCTCCTGGTTACTACTAACAAACACAGGCAATGTGTCTGCCAATGGACCTCCGGGTCACCCGGAGGTCCATTGGCTGAAACATTGCTTGTGCACAGGCCATACGTGCAGATTTGATAGCCTTACTATGGTCATAACGCGTAGATTAACGGGCAGACCGACGTGCTATTTGTGCGCATTTCATGACAGGACTTCTAGTTTCCACTGTAAGTGCAGAGATCCATTCGCGATACTGCCCCATTCTTAACTTTTGGCACAGGATTCAGAACTTTGGGGACCAGACCAGACCCGAGAATCCTGTACTCCTGGGCCAAAACCGAGCCCCTCAAAGGTCCGTGCCCCCGGGCCGCCACCCTCTCACCGGATCTGCTTGTCAGTTTGGAGCGATTGGTAAAGGGTAAATGTTTTTGGTATCCTGTCAAAACCTCTGTAACTAAGTGAAGTATAACAATAAACAATCTATACAAGAACACTGTGGTATCTGACATGCTCCATAAATCATTCACCTGTTGCAGTATTTTAGCTATCAGCATGAGTTATCAAATTTGATCACATTCTGAAAAAAAACTCTAGTTTAAAAAAAAACACGCTCAGTGAAAGCTGACAGAAAACAACGAAGTCTGTAGATGTGTTAAATGATAAATTCGGCAAATTTCGCCAGTCTCGACGCTCTTGATGTGTTCACTAACAGTGGCACTGGCAGAACACATAAAAGAAGTTTTGTGACTAACAATTTATGAAAAATCATAAACAACCTAGACAATATTTTTGAACATGTTTTAAGAAAAACGCACGATATATCGTCTCTTGGGTGCAACAAGGCGTCATCTGCAATGCTTTAGCATTGCAAATGGTGCCTCGTTGCACTCACGAGACGATATATCGATTATTTAAAACAACAATGCATCATGCAGAGTAAAAATAGAAATTACGATCCCACCCTTTGGCCTCTTCCCCTCCCACTTTCTGCACAACCCAGGCCTCTCCTGTCAAGCGATCTACGGAACTAAAAGAACGGGTATATTATATATAATATAATGTTTTTGGAGATTAGTAGAATGCCAGGGGCCTGATGTTCCCGTTTTGATTTACTCCGGATATGACATCTCATCAAATGCATGCTGGTTTTCACGCGGCTTCTCAGGAAAGCATGCGTGAACGGCAATGTTCTGACGTCATTTCCATTTTGATGGGTGGTGTTAGTGCGCATGCGCAACACGTGTTGGTATGGTGACTTGTGTTTCGTCATCCATTTTGTTTTTGTGTTAAAGGACTGTTGAGGACCGCTGTTTTAATGGGCACCAAAATCGAAGATCCTATTAATGTCGCTAAAATCCAATAAATAAATTAATAAATAAACAAAGAAATGCATAACGAAAAACTATGTAGTATGAAGAATTTTTGATGAAAGGGAAAAACAAACGGAGAAACAGATATTATTACCACTAAATCTATAAGTTTCTAGTAGATTAACATGATTTTGGAGGGCTGTTAAAACTCCATAATTTCAGGGACGTCATTCGACGAAGCCGGGCCGCGGGCGGTTAATGGTATAAATAGCCATTAGCGGCCCGCGGCCCGGCTATTTTTAGATTTCATGGTCTAATGAATTACTCCCATTCGGATGAAGTCCCTTTGTATTTCCGAACGGAGGTCGAACGCGTGATCGAAACAGAAATATCGAACCGACTTACTGATTATTTCTTCCAGCAATTCCCTCGTGCGGTTAGCTGTAACAGGGAGTGGTAATAATAGTAATAACAAAATTATTGTCAGGCATCATGATTCATTAGCGGCCTTGCAGCAATGATGAACAGCCCGTGGGCTTATTAACGGCCCTCGACTTCGTCTCGGGCCTTTAATAAACCCTCGGGCTGTTCATCATTGCTGCAGGGCCGCAAATGAACCATAATGCCCTCCAAAATCATGTTATTGTTATATTAACGAAATATTCGTAACAGATATTCTGCCAAAATATGTTTCCTTTTAACAGAAAAAAATCTTCACTTCACCGAAAATGTATTTTGATTGTTACGCAGTAGGTATGGAACCGTGCTGCTGATTATAGTGTGGAGAAATTATGTGAACTTTAGTACGAATGACAAGACGAATTTGTTATAATCATATCTCCAATTATCCTTCATAAACGCTACTGCTGATAACATGGTTCAAAGCCAAGTCACACCAAGACTAACTGATCCACGTGGAACCGTGGAATTGAAAAACACGCACATTTCGTTAACTTGCATAAAAATAAGTCTCTTATTGCATTACAGTAATGAAAACTGCAGACAATTTATCCTTGAAAAAGTAACCCGACTACTGCACGGGTCTAATTTCTTTCAATAAACAATGCGCTATTTCTTTTTTTTTCTAAACTAAGACGGAATGCAGTATTATCGTATTGTGCAAGTGATAGCAACAAATAACTATCACTCTCTTGCTTCAGACTGATACTCTCCAATACCGACTACTTGCTAATGCTGCACATAGGCAAAATGTATCAGTTGGGAGCGTCATTAATAATTCAATCCTCTAGCCCCCCCCCCCCCCCGCACTTCGAAGAGGGGGCTGAATGACTAGAGTGCTACTGACCCATCATAAACCTTCACCCAACATAACGTCCAAAACCGGCCAGCGCTATTCTCAAAAATCGCCAATTAATTTTCAATATTTTTTCATTTTTTGTCTCAAAAACATAGGTTATGACTCCTCGTTGGAACGAGCTCGTAGAGCTCGTTCCAATGAGGGGTCATAACCTATGTTTTTGAGACAAAAAATGAAAAAAATTAGTTATTCAAGAATTTGTTTTGCAAGTGTCGTCTGCTTTACATGTTAGGTAAAGGGTTAACTACTCAATTAATTAAGCCAATCTTGATCATGTTATTTGTTCACCGATCACAAAACCGACTTTTTTAGCTAAAACGTTTTGTTAACGAGATGGAAAGTGTTTCTTTTGCCCATTTCCATTCACAGTCTGGGACCGATCTCGGCTTGCAAAAAAATGTTGTAGTATTGGGATTAGAGAAACTTAAGGAGACTTCCAGGGACGTGGCTAGAGGTTTCCGATTGGCGGGGTGAGGGGGGGGTATAGGGTAGTGAATTTCCAACTAGGTGGGAGGGGGAGACCCCACCCCAGTCCCTCCCCCAGTTGGAAATTCACTACCGAGAAAGATTTTGAAAATGAAGCCATTAAATGCGACATAAAATTGATTCTATATATAGTAACTGAAATGCCAACACATTTATGATAGAATTATCAGGTTATTATTATTTGGTATTCTTCTGGGAATTGAATATATGCTAAACAAATGCTCAAGCTGAGAACTTTGAGCAATTCACACTGTCCTAACATTAAATCAGATCTAATGCAGGAATGATCAATTTTCGATGTTTCATCATTTTGTAACTGTGAATGACGGAATGAACTGAGGATAAATTTAACTGATTTTCTTGAAGTTCATTTCGAGGATGTTTTTTATTACGATAAGTAAACGTACTATAGAAATCTCATACCGATTGACATCATACATACTTATGAAGCTCGATATTGCGTACACTGTAGTTGTAAATAGTAACAGTTAGAATGTTTGCCGATTTGAAACCGAGTTGGGATTTTTAAGTAAAGGAGACATCAACATCGCCAAATTAGCTTTAAAATCCAGATAGATGGAATTTCCAACTACTCATGACTTGCCCTCCGAATTTCCAACTATAGGAAATTTTGACCAGGATTGGGGGGATACCACCCCCCCCCCCCCCCCCCCCCGTCGCCACGTCCCTGGGGACATCTAAAAATGTTCTGGATCAACAGAAGATTTTAAAATTAACTTTATTTTGAGAACTTGGAAACACGTAAAGATTGGAAATTTATGTCTTCAAACAAGAATTACGAAATTTTTTGCTTCAAGTCCACACAGGTCTTGAAAAAAGCTCAGAAACATTCCTAATGGTATTCAACCGCTGTGACCCTGCTTGAGCGGAGCTTGAACAGACTTAGAATGTTGAGGAGCTGACAGTTGCTCGTTGATGCTCGGTGGTTCTCTCCGTGTACTCCTGCTTCCTCCACCCGTAAAACTGTCACGGTCACGATTAGCCATCGTGCATAAGTACGTGACCTTAAACACCAATAAATAAATGATCAGTTTTCCTTCCAAAAGAAAAGCTCACTAAATACGAACGTAAGGAAAACATTTTACTAATCAGTTTACGGCTGCCGGACCCTTGGAGTCCATCAGCTGAAACTTTTAAGGTAATAGTTGTGGTATTTATTACAAAATTTCCTTGACTATCTTCTCAGGAGATGACTTTATGGTCACTAAATTACTTTATGCATGTCTGCTCCCCTCACGCCAGAGTAAAAAAAGCATTTTATGTGACAAGACCGCTAGAGACAATACAGAGATCGAGAGAATTTTTTGCTGCCCCTGGCTTGAACAAATATGTGTTTGATTTTTACGGTGTGTGCATTTGGTGTCTGTGGGGGAATCTTCTATTCGGAAACAGCTTTTTTACGCCATATATAAAACTGGGATGGACACAGATGCAGTCCTATTTTCTCACGGTTTACTCTGTATGTTTTGTCTTGTTTTTGTACCTCGGTACGCGATCCTTAGGGCTTGACAGTTTAAATCCAATAAATTAAAATAAAAAAATGTACCTCCTATCAATACTTTATTCATTGTGTCGGCATTTGCCTGTTCCGTTTGATCACATAGTTGTCTTCACTTTTCCTAACAGGGGTCAATACTATAAAACTTTTACAATTGTATTTTCTAGAATTGTATTTTCTAGGTGTGGCTTTAAATGGGTTAAAACGAACCATTAGCATTTTCAAAGATCTGGCAATTTGCCAGTTGGCAAATTTCCATATCTTTTAAAATACTAATGATTCATTTTAATCAGTTATATTAACAGGTAGAAAATAGTTCAAAATACAATTCTTGAAAATACAATAGTAAAAATGTTATAGTATTGGCTATGGTATCAATAAATAGAGAGTAATCGCTTGAATGGGCTGGTTACGTGAAATAATTCATGAGAGGTGAGGGACGTTGTTTTTACAATCTAGTCCCTCGCCTCGAATGAATTATTTCCCGTAACCAGTCCAGTCAAGCGATTACTCTGTTTATTACTTTTCATTATTAACGATAATTATATTATTTAACCCTTTACCCAGCGTAACGGACAAAAAAGGCCAGCGCTATTCTCAAAAATCGCCTATTAATTTTCATTATTTTTTCATTTTTTGTCTCTAAAACATAGGTTATGACCCCTCATTGGAACGAGCTCGTCGAGCTCGTTCCAATGAGGGGTCATAACCTATGTTTTTGAGACAAAAAATGAAAGTAATAGTTATTCAAGAATTTTTTTTGAAGTGTCGTCTGCTTTTCATGGTAGGTAAAGGGTTAAAAAAAAACAAAAAACAATGAAGTCCCCATTACACCCACGGCAAAGCGTCTTCGTTTGCGCGCACGGATACATGGCCGAAATGTTGATTGCATAATTCACTTTTGAAGTTGGAATTGGAAATACGTGGACTTTTCCGAGTTATTGTACTACCAGTCATACAGGCTTCTGATCACAATCAGCCTTTTATAAAATATACTGTATACACATTATAGTGAGATACAGAATGGCAAAAACTGAACTTTTTAAGTTGTTCACGTAAAAATTTTGGCTCTATAGACTGCAATTTATGTGAGGAAAGTATAAGATATAGACTACTCTTCAAGTTTTGACGTACGAGTTACAGTGTGTTGTGCAACTGACGTTTGTGGGTTTGGCAAAGTGCTAAACTACATGAATGTCAGTTACGTATACACCAGTTAACCCCCTACAAAAAGATGGTAATTTCAAGCAGCAACATTTTCCCATTATGCAATTATGAACTTAACCAATTCAGTCTTTTTTGACAGAGCTCATTGGTTGAATTGGTTAAATCGCTAGTTGCATTGTGGGAAAATGTTTCATGTTGAAATTTGGATATTACGACATTAGTGTGCAAGGGGTTAATTAATGACATTGTGTATTAATACGTTACATAACTGATTAACCAAATAGGAAAACACGCTGTATAATAATACCCATTGAAACTTTATTATATACTGTCCAAAACAAGTTAAGCCCCCCCCCCCCCCCCACCCACCCGCCCCCATAATAACTGTGGGTGGATATACGAATTGCTCATCTTGTGACGTTCTGCATTCCTCTATCGGATCGGGCATACATCCTTAAAACAGGCGAATATTTGCTGGCTATTGACCACTTCACTGCCGCGTGATTATAGAGAAATGAGACAACATCACAGTGAGAGAAATTCGGAAGGTCATGGACAGCATGTCACGCCGATTAACCCTTTACCCAACGAAACTGCAAAAACCGGCCAGCGCTTTTCTAAAAAATCTCTAATTATTAAATTTTCATTATTTTTTCATTTTTTGTCTCAAAAACATAAGTTATGACCCCTCGTTGGAACGAGCTCGTCGAGCTCGTTCCAACGAGGGGTCATAACCTCTGTTTTTGAGACAAAAAATAAAAAAATTAGTTGTTCAAGAGTTTTGTTTGCAAGTGTCGTCTGCTTTTCATGTTAGGTAAAGGGTTAAGATGTGTTAGATATTCTCGAGCTGCTCCACCAGGTACTGAACAACGTGACGTTTTTTAACGTTGTGATGACGTCGACGGTGCCTAATATTCATTCAATAAAAAAGATAGCTCTAGAAACCCAAGCTTCATTAATAAGGCATATTCCCCCTGCTGCAAATAGCAGGTTTTCTCGGGGCAATTTACTCATTTACTGTATACCCACTTGTATTATAGGTGGGTGGCGGGGGTGGCTGGGGGTGGCGGGGAGGGGGGCTTAACTTTTTTTGGACAGTATATTTGATTGCAGGGATCGATTCAACTGGATTCGCACAGTATTTTACAATTCAATTTCAAAATTTTGCTATTCAATAAATATTAGTCCAAAGTTAAATTCCATCAACAATTAATCATTTTTCCCAAATGACTAGTAAACTGCTATTAAAAATATTCAGTTTAAATCGAGCCTTGTGTAAAAGGGTCCTGCGAATTTCAGATTTTGCGTCGAATGAGGCAGAGGATTCCGAGTCAAACTGAATCTCGAATGGAAACATCTGTTACGACCAATTGTGTAACAACTGGCGAGTCCAGTGATAACTTCCACTTTTGTATTACAAATCGCCAGGTTTTGTCGTAGCTTACATCATTTGTATAAAATAAAAATCACGAGGTTTTTTCATAAACTGGGGTCACGGGTTTTGTAATAAAAATCTACAGGTTTTGTCACTAAAAATTCTCCCCACTTTTATCGTAGAAAATAACAGGTTTTGTAAGACATTACTTTTTTCCAATCGCATCAAAAAATTGTAAAAGCTTAATACAACTTAGCCACCATTAAAAACTCGTGACTTCAGTTTATGGCAAAACCGGGTGAGTATTTAAAAAGGTGATAGCATATGACAAAACCTGGCGATTTTTATATCGACAGTTATAGCAAAAGTGGGCGTGACAAACATCGTGGCTTTTCAAGCTGTAGATACTACACCTTCTTACAGCCGTGGAATGTAACCACAAATATTGTCGACTGAAGAATTGTATTCAACGGCGATTCGTCTCTTCGTTCAAGCCAGTGAAAAAAACCCAGAATATTGTAGGAACGGAATCTTGGTAGTCTTGGCAGCGAAATTTCTGAACTCTTCTTCTATCGTCAGGTCTCCTGTAGGGTACAGGAGACCTGACGATAGAAGAAGAGTTCAGGCTGTAGGATACCTGATGACAGAAGAAACGATCAAGAGAAGACACTTGGTAGGACTTCGAGAAAATCTCGACGATTCGAATTTTTTTCTGAATCAGCGGGACTCGAATGAAATCGGATAATCAGGACGATTTAGATTTGAACGGAATTTCGGAGTTTCTCCTGGCCATAATAGTTTTTTTTCAAACCGTTTTTTTCTGTGTAAATTTGTGACAAAATATTTAATGGGACGAGGCGCCTCTGTGCCGTTTTCCTTTGTGTCTTCAAGACAAGCGTGTGAGTCGTGGTTGTGAATACTGCTTTGCCTTTGTTCGAATAGTTTGCCTCGGGGGTTCGAATATTTTTTACATCCGGACTCGAATCAAATCGGATCACCAGGACGATTTCGATTTGAACGAAATTTCAAAGTTTCTCCTGGCCATAATATTTATATTTTTTTAACCCTTTACCCAACGTAACGGCCAAAACCGGCCAGCGCTATTCTCAAAAATCGCCAATTAATTTTCAAAATATTTTCATTTTTTGTCTCAAAAACATAGGTTATGACCCCTCGTTGGAACGAGCTCGTCGAGCTCGTTCCAACGAGGGGTCATAACCTATGTTTTTGAGACAAAAAATGAAAAAAATTAGTTATTCAAGAATTTTTTTTACAAGTGTCGTCTGCTTTTCATGTTAGGTAAAGGGTTAAAGCTTGTTTCTTGACCCTCATAATTCGTTCAATTTACAACACGTCACAAATTTAAGATTTAACCCTTTACCCAACGAATCGCCCGCATCCGCCCGCGTAATATGCAAATTCAGCAGCTGAAAAAAAAAAAAATTTTCGAAATATTTCAACAAAACCATATCATGTGATCCCTCTTTGGAATGAGCTCACATGATACGGTTTTGTTGAAATTTTCTGAAAAAAATTAAAAAATGATATTTAAAATAATAAATTTTGAAATCGTCTGCGTTGGGTAAAGGGTTAAAAGTATATATTAAATCGGCATACTGAGAAAAAAGTTAAACTTTATCGCTTCGCTCGCATAGTGTTTCTTGTGTAACAACCTTCACGACCAGAATTTATTAGATACGTAAATAGCGGATTTAAGTCTTTACCAAACACAACTGGTTGATAACTCTTGTGAATGGCTTCCCTTGAGTAACAAAAAGTTTTAATTTTTGCCTCAAAAATATAGCTTCTTACCCTTCATTGGAACGAACTCGGCGAGTTCGTCCCAATAAGGGGTAATAAGCCATATTTTGAACGCAAAACTTCGATCTTCAGAAATAGATACGGATTAGTAAGTGTGGTGATATAGGTGGGCAAAGATTGTAGAAGAGGGATTAGAGAAACTTATTTATTTATTTATTTATTTATTTATTTATTTATTTATTTATTTATTTATTTATTTATTTATTTATTTATTTATTTATTTGGGTTTAACAACATTTTCGATAGCCAGGGTCATCTCGTGTCGGACAGTTTAAAGATGGAGGAAGCCAGAGTACCCGAAAGAGAACCACTGAGCAGTGGCGTTCAACTGTCCGACTTTCCAACATACTAACTCCACACAATCAGGGTTAGCATTGCTGAGGACAAGTGCACCATCGCAATAGTACACAGCGTCCCCTTGCCCAAAGAAATCTAAGGACTTGTTTTGGGTGAATAGAAGATTTAAAAATATACTTTATTTTGCGAACTTTGAAGAGAAAATATGAAAGTTTCTCTTTCGATAAGTTTTGTAAGCACGAAAGTGGACGTCAGGGACTCAAAAGAGAAATCAAAGCGTGAAATTTATTCTTACACAGTATAAAGTGTTTCGTTGAATGGCATCTTAAAGTTGTTCGCTGGTAAAACGCCAAGCGTATTTTTCAAATAATTTTTTTTCATATTATAATGGACATTTTAGAGGTTCACCACGTCAGCGTTTGCTGTAAGAGACACGTTGTAATGGAATGCATAAACTATATAGCTTCGACCCACATGATAAAGAGACGGTTTATTTGTTCTTTGTGGTTTAACGACACTTTCAACAACCAGGGTATTATTGTGTCGAACAGTTTTAAGGGTGAATAAAGCCGGAGAACCACCGAGCAGCGGCGAGCAACTGTCCGATCAGACAAACAGTCATTATCAAAAGGGGTATAAATTCTACAGTAATTCGACGAAATTGGCTGATTATGTCATCAGAGCGAGATCTTCCCACAAATGTATATGCTTGTACTTTTTCAAAATTCAACCAAACTCGTTCAAGACTCTACCCAAGCACAAACAGAGTTAGCAGCAGGTGAAGTGCACCATCCTTCACATGTATGCATCTATGTGCGTTTATATATGTATGTATGTGTAAATGCATGTATATGTATGAAAATGCACGTATGGAAATGTGTATATTTGTGTGTGTATGTGCACATATGCAACTAAATGTGTAATTCTATATCCTGAATCTTCAACCGCCGGAAAAAAAAATTTCATTCGCAGTCAACATTCGATGCTTTCTTTTCTTCACCTGCGAGATAACAGGTAGACAGCCAATCTGGCTGTGTTATCTCCTTACGATGTATCAATATTTTTGTTTCTTGATATAGATTATCTGTTAATTGTAAAACGTTATTGATATATCGTAAAATAAAATATCTATCTATCTATCTATCCACTTGCACCTCGCCTTAACCCTTTGAACTCGATCGGCCGCTTTTCCAGTCCAGAAACAAAATATGTCATACTCTCATTCAGTAGGATGACTGCTGAATTAAAGTGTGGGGTAGACCAATTAATATTTTCAACCTGCAGCCCATGGCTGCATGTTGAAAATATTAATTGGTCTCTCCCCAAGTAATAAATATGGACCCTTCCAATTGCTCACATTGCACTGACATGGAAGATACCATAACAGTTCAATGGGTTAAGACACAGCACCACCGTGTCCAGCGTGTGCAATCGGGATAATGCATCTCACCCAAAGACGCACCGCAGTTGACGCGGGTAAGGATCGAGCCGCCGACCTGTCGGTTTAAAGTCCAATGCTCTAATCAATGATCCATCGCTGTCCCATACAGAGACGATGTTCAGGCTCGTAGCAGAGAGGTTTGTTGGAGAGGTGCTTTCAGTTACGATCGATGATCAACTGCATTCATGAAAGTTTTTAAAAATTATACCAAAATGGCGTTCTGTGGTAGCATATTGGGAATATATTTCATTGCACGCCTATGCTTTTATTTTTATAAAATACACGCTTTTTCTGCAAAAACCGAAGCGAACAATGATTTTTTTTTTGTATTGTCCTTGAACAATACGGATCACGTGCGCGGACTATTTAACTATTTCTTCTTTTTTTCGTTTGGGTTATTTTTGGCAATAATTTGTGTTCTTAATATTGTTTTAGTGAACGGTAGCCGTACAAGGGCGGATGATGCTTCACATCAATGGTCAATTGCCCCCCCCCCCCCCCCCAACCCGGTCCAAATTCTTGGATCCACCCCTGTTATATTATGCCAATATACAATGTATGTAATTTCAACATATGCGAATTTGGAGAGAAGAATTCAATACTTTTAATGTACAATGGAGCAAAAGTTTTTTTTTTGAAACTTTCAACGTTTTAATTCCTGCTTTTGTAAAAAGGCATCGATCATATCGAAAAGTCATCTTGTATTAGAAGAGGGGCGCGGTGGCTCAGTTGGTAGAGGTGCAGGCTGCAAGCCGAGAGGTCCTCGGTTCGCATCCCACCTGCGGCAACCGCGTTGTGTCCTTGGGCAAGACACTTCACCCCCGTTGCCCACGTGGGGGCACGGTGACGTTGTGTACTAAGGCGTACTGCACGTCGATGGTGCACCTGTCTTCAACCAATGCTAACCCTGCTTGTGTGGAGTTGGTATGTTGGGGAGCTGACAGTTGCTCGCCGTTGCTCGGTGGTTCTCTCCGGGTACTCCGGCTTCCTCCACCCGTAAAACTGTCACGGTCATGGTTAGCCATTGTGCAGAAATATGTGACCTTAAACACCAATAAATAAATAAATAAATAAATAAATAAATAAATAAATAAATAAATAAATAGTATTAGAAGAACCCATTTTAAGGTTGACTAATTAAACATCCTTAACCTGCAGCTACACGATTGCATGTTAAAGGTATTAATTGGTTTACTCTGCATGAAAATCAACAGCCTTCTCGAAAAGTGAAGAGAAACTAAATATCATTTCTTCAATTATGCCCCAAGGTTAACCCTTTGAACCTTGGTGGTATCTTCCATGTCAATTCCATGGTAGCAATAGGAAAAGTCCATATTTATTATTTGGGGGTAGACCAATTAATATTTTCAACGTGCAGCCTTAGGGCTGCACGTTGAAAATATTGATTGGTCTACACCACACATATACCTTGCAGTCATCCCCCTTAATGACATTATGACGTAGCTTGTGACCCCCCCCCCCCCCCCCGGGAAAAAACGGCCTCTGGGGTTCAAAGGGTTAATTAAACAAGTAGTTGAATATGGCATTTACACCGTAATATTTTTATGGTAGAAGTGCCGGCAGCTTGTTACGGTATTTTTTACATTGCATGACGATACCATTCAAGAAAGCGTTGTGAAAGGGTTAACCATTTTTTAAGCCTTTCCGTCATATCGAAGGAAACTCTCATCAAGAAAAGCTTGGAAATAGCAACACAGATTAAAATGTATTAGAAATGTCTTTATCGTTATCCAACACTTTTTGTTTCAGCTGGTATTGTGGAAGCTGGGAAGACACAAGGAATTTTCGCAGTGTACTGCAGACAACAGACGCTCAGGGGAGATTCAGATAGCACTATTAATGTCCAATCTCTTAAAATTTCCCCGGGAGAGATCCCGGCCTCCACCGATGAAAGGTGCACTTTCCCCGCCAATACAATGTATTGTGCACCGCGATTTTTCTGCAACATGCCATGCTATAGTACTCCTGCCAAAGCCAAACACTGTCGGTTCCGTACCCCCTCATCTTGGGTATCCTAGCCCAGGCGCTGATGACAATTATTTGTTAACGTGAATGAACAATAAATGGCGTAGCCAGGGTTGGTAATATGGATTATGTTCCCCCAACCCTCCAGTTTCAAAAAAGGCCCACCCATGGTAAGCATTAGTCTAAATTACTCCAAACTTGATCACAAAAGCCGTAATATTTTTTTTTAAGTTTACGTCCACAGGAACTACCACACCACGAAATTATATTACAACCTTTGGCTCCAAGTTTGGACGAGGTAAACATTGGTTAAGATCCCCTTAATAATGCTGAAGAAAAACAGCTGGATTTTATTTCTGTCAACACAATTAACTTATTCAAATTGCCTAAGGGGCATCGGGGCCACAGATTCACTTTCGTGGGTTTTAAATTTCAAAACATGTCCTGCGGAAGATCCCCTGGACCGCCACCAACGAGAGGGAGCACCCCTCTCGTGCTCCTTCCAGCTTTTGCCTGCGGCAGTATCGAGTGACCTTCGGTCAACAGTGATTCATAAATTTACCCAGCCTTAAAAATCCTGGCTAACCCACGCGGGCCATCAGGTATAGCAAGAAATGGGACAGAAATCTAAATTTGTGACAAAATATTTGTTGGGACGGGCGCCCCTACGCAGTTTTCCTTTGTGTCTTCCAAGACAAGCCTATGAGTCGTGGTTCGTGAATACTGCCATGCCTCGGTTCGAATAGTTTGCTGTGGGCGACTGAGTTATAATCTAATATGTTTTCAGAGGCGGCGGAAGCTGGATAAAAGTGGAGGGGCACAACTTTCCAAGGCTACCATAACTCGTCCCAGTGGGAGAAATATACAGAACCGCACATACTTTTGAATGGGTTAAGAATTATCGCACGAGATTGCTTTGGCTGGGGTGATATCCTGGGCCAAAGCAATCGAGTGCAATCCAGAAAATAAGCAGACTGTCATCTGCAAAATGAGGTGCCCAGAGGGTGAATGTAGTGATGCTACCCTGCTCAGCAGGGTAGCATGACTAAATTTAACCTATGTGAATCAGGGTCTCAAAACTAAACAGAAAGAGGTACCCAGAGAATAAAATGGCCCACTGTATGGGGACAGCATCATCAAATTCACCCTCTGGGGATCTCATTTTGCAAATGTCAGACTGCTTATTTTCAGGCCTGATCGAGTGCGATAATTCTTAACCCATTCAAATGTAAGTTGTTTTTTTTTTGTATTTATCACACACCTCCCATGTAACAACCAGTCTACACAAAAATTGAACTAAAAACACTTTTCAACTGGATAATCGCCGTGTTCCTTCGTTGCCAACGAGGCATAACTGTTAGGTAGTGGGATACAAACCTCAATTTGCTTTTTAATTTTTACGGCATTCAGATGGTCGAAACCAATTGACGCCGATCAGTGTCACGGTCACAATGACTGAACTTTAAATATTGACTAAACTGCAGGGAATGACACAACAAAAACTTTTTAAAGAACTAATAAGTATAGCACAATCCATCATTATAAGACCAGTTGTGGAAAGTATTTGTCAAGGAACAAGCAGTCAGAATGCTATTTTTCTTTTGTAGATTTTTGACTCGAATCTGATTGTTTTAAATATCCCGAGTAAACACGTCCTAATGAGGAACTTGGAATTTCCAATCGATCTCGACTCCGGTGCATTCGACCGACAATGGCGTGATTTGTTTAGACGGGTTCCTTCACTGTTTACGTTGGAAACGAAATCGAACGTGTTTTAGTTTAAACAATATTTATTTCTAAAGTTTAAAGAAAGTTACGGAAATCAAGTTCGACAATGATACAAGTATCAGAGAGCACAAAACATTAATGGAAATGGATTCAGCAACAAGCTGGAAGCTTATACTAGGCTGTTTCCATATATTAAATGTTTGTTTTGTATCACCACATATGCGATACAACTTTATTTTATCGTACAGACAGAACAGTAGAAATCCAGTGTTTTACATTAATAGGTGTGTAATAAAAGTTATAGTCGCATATCAGTAAATGTACGGCGACATACTCCAGTCACTTGTTTAAATGAGCATGCCGCGACGTGGTCATGGTCCTGTCCATTTTTTCTACTTCAATCATCTTCCAACCCGAAGGCTAGCCTTCGGGTTGGAAGATGGGTGAAGTAGAAGAAAGGACCAAAGCGACTGAAGGTGGGATTCTTTTGCCCGGAATGCCTGTATATTGACACGTTTGCGTGCGCCCATTTTAAATCATTGTGTAACCGCACAACATGTCTGTGGAAAAAGGTGGAGGGGCGTGTGTCCCCTGTGCCCCCCCCGGTTCCGCCCCCCCCCCCCCCCCCCCTGTATGTTTTGGTAGCTTGATTGTTTTCTCTGCAATTGTAGAAGTCCGGTCACAAAAGCAATCATTTATACCCTTTATGATGCATTAAATACTAACAGGCGACACACGGGTCAGTATATATAAACAATACGGCACGATGCAAACCAAACGTTAATACAGGTTGCTCAAGGGTGATGTGAGCACGTGGATGTGCGTCTCTGTGTGTAGGGTGTGGGGTGGAGGGGTAGTATTTGACAGTTTTCCGCTCTACCAGACTGAAAGATATACGAGAATAAAAAACTTCGTTTGGCTATCTCGGTATATAAACTCTTTTATTATTTTTTTTCTCCGCTTGGTCAGTTTTCGTCACAAAGGGAGGTTAGAAATAGGGAAGGAATAAGAAGAATTAAAAGAACAAAAAAGATACTTCGGTATTCCAGTGAACCATACTATGTGTGTCAATGTGAAAGCTTAAAGTTGCGATTTTATTGTTTAAAAGTGTATATATTTCTGATAATCGTTCTCATTCGAGCTAAATGTAAAGCATAAAAATAGGTATATGACGAACCCCGAAAACCGATTTGTCACTTAAACAGACCAGCAATAATTCAAGCACTGCTAATTAAGCATGAAATTTTATGTCCACTACCGCATTACTATTTAACGCCATAACGGGCGGTCTGATAAGAGATTAAAAAAAGAGACCAGTCGTTTCCTGCAGTCATTATCTGTGCAATTATGTCCAGTTAATGGGGGCGCGGTGGCTCAGCAGGTAGAGGTGCAGGCTGCAAGCCGAGAGGTCCTCGGTTCAAATCCCACCTGTGGCAACTGCGTTGTGTCCTTGGGCAAGGCACTTCATCCCCACTTCCTACGTGGGGGCACAGTGGCCTTGTATACTAAGGCGTACAGAACGTCGATGGGGTACTTGTCTTCAACCTATGCTTACCCTGCTTGTGTGGAGTTAGTATGTTGGGGAGCTGACAGGTGCTCGCCATTGCTTGGTGGTTTTCTCCGGGTATTCCGGCTTCCCCCACCCGTAGAACTGTCGTAGTCGTGATTAGTCATTGTGCAGAAATATGTGACCTCAAACACCAATAAATAAATAAATAAATAAATAAATAAATAAATAAATAAATAAATAAATAAATAAATAAATATGCCGGTTAATACATAACTGTTGTAAAAACAGTACATCGGACATGTTCTGGAAACACGCCCATATTACGCATCTAGTCTGTCAACGAATATCAGGATATAACGAAATGCGAGTGTTTCAAAGGATCTTTAAAGCGAATATTAAATTAAGATAGATCTAAGCGGCCAAGTTCAAGAGAAGCAATTAAAATGAGAATTAATGTTCTGGCTATCGAAATAAAAATCGGTGAATTTCTCGAAATTATCATTTCAGTCATTCCAGTCTGAAGGCGTGTAAGGCTGTGAATCCTAGGTCGTAGAAGCTGGGATGTCCCATGCTATAGTTACAGGAGGTGCCACATCGGCGCTAAAGTATAGGCACGTTGTAATGTAAGGGAGCCACAAAGCTCATATTTAGAATAGGAGTAGTCGCGGTCCAAGTCGGTGGCCATACCTGAATGTAGAATCAGAAATAGGAAGTGCGAGCTCAGGGAGCTATTGGTATTTTGGAAAACGGCATACCTGTTGTAAGAGGCAAGACATACACGTCGGCAGAGTAGGCTCTGCCTGTATGAACATTATTCTGAGATAAATTGAGGGGAGCGTTTAACCACATTGGTTGCGACTGCTTTAGTAAAAAGCGTCCAGAAGGTGACAATAAGCTAGTGGCCGTGCTGCGGCAGTGGTAGAGTGACATTCCGTCACACATTAGAGCAAAGGCGTCCGATAAAGTGGCAATACGTCAGTGGCCGTGCGACGGCCGTGAAAGAGTGAAGTGAAAAGGCGACCAAGGATCAAACACCAGCGATCAGGAAGAGAAACCAGCGACAACAGAGAATGCGGGCCCGCAAGTGACTCAAAAACTGTGTGGGTGGGGTGTGGTTGACGTTCTGATTTTCTTATTCATTTGGATTTCATGTAAGTTACGAATTACCATATCTATTTTTGTATATATGTATTAAAATTATTGTTTCCAGTGAACCCCTGTTGACTGAGGAAAAGTCAATGACCCCTTCAGGATAAGAACCACCCCAACAAAAGTGAAACTGGCGGGTTCGTTACGGCGAGACATACGTTAACGCGCGGATTCAGGCGACACTCCTTGAGTTTTGGCTGAATATGCGGCGTGAATTTATTTCTTCCAGAAGCGGCAATGCCCGGTTTCCGTCAATGTGACAGACAGATAGACAGAGGGGCGAGCGGGCGGATGGACGAACGGAGGGTCGGACGAATTGACGGACGGACGGACCGTCCCAGTAAAGAGAGTTCGTCCATGACAGACAGACCTTACACCAAACCAAGCCAGTAAAGAGATCGTGCCCATGATCTCCCAACTCATACGCTTACATGTATATGAATTTTTGATTTATTTACAATCTTTAACAGGCTTTCGATGTGTTTCATTATGTTCAGAACATTATCAAAAAGATAGTCTTTAAATGTATTTAAACATATGTAAAGTCTTCCTTTCATCAGATAATCTAGTTCTTTTTTACATACAAGAGAATTCGGATGTTTAAATTCCAAATGCACCGGTTGTCCCTCTCGCCAGATATAAAGGTTATTAAATAAAAGGGATAATCCTTTCAACAGATATGAATCTTCTGAAAAAAAAGTCATTCAAAGATTCATGTCATTTCTCTCATAACCATTCGAGGTAGACAAAATAGCTTCAGACCCTCCTTCCCCCCACTGTTTTCATTTATCATGCATTCGGCGCGTGTCATTAACCCTTTTAGGGAGCGCGGTGGCGTTGGACTTCCAATCGAAAGGTCCACGGTTCGATGCCTACCAGGGATAACCGTGTTGTGTCATTGGGCAAAGCACTTAATCCCAATTGTCTATGTGTCTACATGGTGGCGCTATGTACTAAGGCGTACTGCACGTCCATGGTGAACTTGTCTGCAACCAATGCTGACCCTTCGTTTGCGGAGTTAGTACGTTGGGAGTTTGAAAGTTGCTCGCCACCTCTCGGTGGTTCTCTGAAGGACACTCCGTCTTTCTCCACCGGTAAAACTGTCTGACACGAGGTGACTCTTGCTCTTGAAAGTGTCGTTAAATCCCAATAAAAAATTTACCCTTTTAACCCTGATGTTATCTTACCGTCAGTTCAATGACAGCAATTGAAAGAGTCCATATTCATTATTGGAGTGGATCAATTAATATTTTCAGCGTGCAGTCTTGAGGCTGCACGCTGCAATATTGATTGGTTACCCCACACATTTACTAAGGAGCCGTCCTACTTAATAAAATTATCAAGTATCATGTTCCTGGTCGGAAATATAGCCTCTCGGAAAATAGTCCACGACATACATACAAAAATCACCATTTAAATTTTGCAAGTTTTATTATTGTTTATCATCTTTCAGTCCTCTCAAAACGAGAAGTGTGGGCTATCTCTAGTATACCAGTGAAGTGAATTTTCAGGCTATGTCTCAAAACATGCGCAAAAGCACCGCAACACAATAACAATATTTATTTATTTATTTATTTATTTATTTATTTATTTATTTATTTATTTATTTATTGGGGTTTAACGATAGTTTTAACAGCCAGAACTATTTCGTGTAGGACCGGTTTTATGGGTGGAGGAAGTCGGAGTACCCGGAGAGAGCCACCGTGTAACTATCAGACTTTCGTCTTTACTAACTCAGCAGGAGAAGGGTAAGCATAGGTTGAATGAAAGTGTGCCATCGACGTACAGAACGTCTTAGCACTCTGCGCCACTGTACTTTTAATTAAAAGATGACGCGGCCGAGGGTCGAACCTATGACCCTTCTATCTTAAGTCCAATGCTCTAACAAATGCCCCCCCCCCTACACACACACACGCGCGCACCCCCCCCCCCCCCTCTCTCTCTCTCTTGCACACAAACATTTACGAAATATAAAGGTAATTAAATCAGAGGGGCAATCCTTTGAACAGATAAGATTCTTCTGAAAAAGACGTCATTCAAAGAATCAGTTCATTTCTCCAATAATTATTCGAGAGTTGCAAAATATCTTCTTACCCCCCTCCCCCACCCACACCCACCCCCACTCCCGCCATACTGTTTTCATTTACCATGTATTCCCACGCGAATTATTAAGTGTTACACCTAACACTTTACCGAACAAAGTGGGACCTCCTGGAATACGAACGAAAATAGAAAATGACTATTATTACTTTTAATTGATTCCTTTCAATTCACACAAACCTTGGAGAGTTGTTTCTCGCTAGAAGTTTTCTACCACACAGTCAGTAACTCTCAAAATATGCGAAAAAGCACAGAAAGCACAAACATAAGTTTAAGCTAATGGACCTACAGATAGCACATATAGGTCTATTAGTTGCTACGTCGTGTTTTTGTGGGGGAGGGTGTGGGAGAGCCTCTCGTGTAAGCGAGTTCGCGTCTTCCTACGCCACTAACTCAATACCCTGTCCCCGTTTATCACTGGCGATGGCTGGAAATAAAGTTATCCGTGGTATGAATGTAACCCAATTAACAGAGAAGTATTTGGGCTTCCTCTAGAGGCAATTAAGAGAGGCATAAATATATAATTAGGATACATCGCATACATCGTAAGAAATATAGACTGGGGTGTGTTTAGAGCAATTAACCACTGAAACAACCTAAATTACAATCAAATCGTTCAAACCAAAGACATCATACAGTTTAACTGGTTGAGTGCAGGGAGCCCATTTAGGGCTTTATTCTGGAATGCAGTACTGCTACTTGAAGGCCTTGTATTCTGTGGATGTGCTTCATATTATCTTTGAAGTGAATTTATTTTGTCTATTATGATTTGCCTTGTTACAATTTATGGGAGAGTGCCTAGGCACTCTCCCAAAAATTGTAATAAGCCAAAGACACATGAACAAATTTTGAAAATTAAAAATAATTTAGCACTCTACCAGTTGAGAAACTGCCGGCGGTGACACAAACAGCAATTTCTGGTGTGGGGAGGGAGGGAGCGAAACACTATTTAATTGCCTAAAACGCATACTCTGTTTCCGTCTAACAATTCACTCTGACCAATGCACAAGTGTTAATACGTCGTGATGAAAATTAAACAATCGAACTGTACTCTTATAGTTTCTGGCAATGTACGTAATGGGGAGTGGTCTCACTTCCGATTCCTCCTCTGGTTCCGACTTTGTTGCGTGATGGGATACGCGTCCAGTAATATCCCTCCGTTTTAAAATGCAATTACATGCAGGGGCATGATAGATTTATTTATTTATTATTTATTTATTTATTTATTGGTGTTTAAGGTCACATACTTATGCACAATGGCTAATCGTGACCGTGACAGTTTTACGGATGGAAGAAGCCGGAGTACCCGGAGAGAACCACCGAGCAACGACAAACAGCTGTCAGCTCTCCAACATCGTAACTCTGAACTCTGTACCGCGGCACAGGCAGGGTTAGATTGGTTGAAGACATGCGCACCATCGACGTGCAGTACGCCCTAGTACACAGCGTCATCGTGCCCCCATGTAGGCATTCGGGGTTAAGTGCCTTGCCCAAGGACACAACGCGAGAGCGCGAATCAGTCGCTGAAACGGTCAGCATGATAGATCTTCAAGCATATATAAAAAAAATAGGACAATCACTAAAATGTGAAGATAAACAGAAAAAAGATGGTGAGCCAAATTTTGAAGAACAATGGAAGCACATGAGTTTGGAAGAGTTCTTAAGTTTTAGTTTCAAAGAGAAAAATGAACGGAAAATTATTGGTAGCTGATTTTATATGTTTATACAGGAATTGGGGTTGACGGAGGTGGGTTGGTGGATTCGTTCAGAAAAGGTTTTAAATGCATTTGTCAGATTAAGACTGTGAAACCAGTGATTTCGTGTGGCCACTTCGCCCACTTCCACAAATGTGTGGTAACGTGCGTCTGTCATTATATTTATCATGGAATTGTCGATTGCCGTGGCTAATTTTGATCTCTGAACATACGAAAGGATGCTGGTTAGATTTGGATAATTCGTTATATATAGAGAAAGTTAAAATGTTTATTATAATACAGTCTGTAGACACATCAAACTATTTGTAGTGTTTCTATAACTGATTTGTTGATTGGATGGTAGTCAATGTTTGTAATATTTATTTTCCTTTAGTTACAACACAAGCGAATGCATCCTCGCTGCCAGAAAACAGCTTTTCATTAATCGCAGCATATTGAGTGCAAAATTCAACAGTTTGGAACAGAAAGTGTCCCTTTTGTACAATTAATTGAAAACATAACCAAAATGTTCTTGTTCTTTAGAACTCGGTGAGCTTCATTAAAATACACTCTAAAATCAGTTGGGTTAAAAATTAACCCAAATCGACTGGGTTGAGTGAATATGAACCCAATTGGGTTCATATTCACTCAACCCAGTCGATTTGGGTTAATTTTTAACCCATCTGATTTTAGAGTGTAGTTTACAACTGTTTCACATCTTTAGCCAGCATCAGTTATATGGCGTGTGGTTATTCAAAGCGACGATTTGTTGTGCCTGAGTGTTTGTTGTTGTTGTTGTTGTTGTATTATATGTAGTAGGCGTATTGATTGTGGGTGTCATATTGATTGTGGTTCTCGTGTTGCTTGTGAATGTCGTATTGCTTCTGGCAAGAGTATTTATTGTGGTTGCCGTATTAGTTGTGGTTGTTTTATTGCTTGTAGATGTCGTATTGCTTGTGATCCTCGAATTGGTTGTGGTTGCTCTATTGGTTGTGGTTGTCCTGATATATGTGTCTGTCGTATTGGATGTGGTGAGAGCATTTGTTGTGGTTGGCGTATTGGTTGTAGTTGCCGTATTGGTTGTGGTTGCCGTATTGGTTGTGGTTGTCGTATTGCTTGTAGATGTCGTACAGTACAATTGCCGTGGACTGGTCGTATTCCACGCGTGGGCAGTGATGTCCACGCATGCGTTTACCAGGTAATAAAAATCATCGTCGGCCAAATTTAACCGGTACTTCATTAATTACATTTTTGATGATTCTCCCTTTAATTAGTGTTTGGAATCTGATAATACTGTGTCAGTGGAAATATTGCCCCGCCGTGGAAGGTCACCAGTCCACGGCAGCCCTTGGTTGTGGTTCTCGTATTGCTTGTTGATATCGTATTGCTTCTGGTAAGCGTACTGGCTGTGGTTGTCGCATCTGTTGTGGTTGTTGTATTCCTTGCGGGTATTGTATTGCTTTTGGTAATGGTATTGGTTCTGGTTGTCATACTGCTTGTGGTTGTGTTTCCAGGGGATGTCGTATTGCTTGTGGTAGACGTATTGGGTTTGGTTGTCGTATTGCTTGTGGTTGTCATACTGCCTGTGGTTGTATTGCCAGGGGATGTTGTATTGCTTGTGGATGTTGCACTGCTTTGGAAAGCGTATTTTTTGTGGCTGTCGCGTTGGTTATGTTGTCGTGTTGGTTGTGTTGTCGTGTTGGTTGTGGTTATCGTATTGCTTGAGGGTGAAGTGTTACTTGTGGTAATCGAGTTGGCTGATGCTCTCGCATTATCTGTGGTTGTCGTATTCAGTTGCGATATTCAGTTGCGTATTCAGATGTGATATTGAATGTGATAAGCGTATTTATTGTGGTTGTCTTGTTTGTGGTTGTTGTATTGTTTGTGGATTTCGTATTACTTGTGGTAATCGTTTTGCTTGCGGTTGCAGTATTGTGCGTGTATGTCATTTTGCTTGTGTTGAACTATCGGATGTGGGAACTGTATTGTTTATGGCAGGGCTCAAAATAAGCGGTGTCGCGTCGCTTTTTGCTATGCAAAACTTGCAAAAAGCTACACAATGTTCAGTTATGTATAGCATTTTGAGATCCAAGATAATCAACTGCAGCCTATTTGGCTGCAGTTGATTATCTTGTATCGCAAAATGTAAATGAAAATTTGCAAACAAATTTGAAAACTAGTTCACTGATGCTTTACTTCTGATTGTGGAACATTTCAGGCATAACTCAGATTAACTCTCCATCAAGCATCATAATAGCAACTTATGATGCTTGATGGAGAGTTAATTTGAGTTAATCTGAATTCATATGTCAGATGAATTCTATTGGTTTAAATTCTTCCCGTTTTTACAACATTTTGCATAAAATGTCCATTAAAAATAACTTCAAGCCCATCAAATTAAAAATCCCAACTTCCATTTTGAGAAGTCTATTAAACAACCAAGACGCCATTTGGAAATATCCAAGTCCGTGCAACCCTTAAAGGCAGTTCAGTTAAAAAAAAACATAGAAAATGTTTCATGTGTTGCAGATCATTTGGAAATGCCCAGAAATGGATGGAAATTATTAAGAATTCAATACAAAACAGCATAACACAACTCTTGTACATGTCATGTGTATACAAAAATAGCTATGTAAGTTTTACAAAATGCTATTCATTTTTTGGAAATCTATAGCATTTTGCTACGCAAAGAAAAAAAGTTATTTGGAGCACTGGTTTATGGTTGTCGTACTGCTTTCGGTGTTCGTATTTCATGTGGGTGTCGCATTGCTTGTGGTAGTCGCATTGCTTGCGGTTGTCGTACTGCTCGTGAATGTCGCATTGCTTGTGGTAATCGCATAGCTTGTGGTTATCGTATTGCTCGTGAATATCGCATTGCTCGTGGTTCGTGTATTGCCTTCAGGTATCGTATTGTTTATAGGTGTCGTATTACCTATGGATGTCATATTATTTGAGGTAAGCGCATTGGTTGTTGTTGTCGCACTGCTCGTGGTTATGTTGCCTTCTGGATGTCGTATTGCTCGTGTCAATCGTATTGGTTGTTTGTTGTTGTATTGCTTGTGGCTGTCGTATCGCCTGGTGGGTCATATTTCTTGTGTTATTATATTACCGGTAGAAACTGCTTGTTTGTCTGTTTCATTGGTGTTTAATGACATTTTCAACAGCCAGGGCCACATCGTGTCTGAACCAGTGCTTGTAATCATCGTAACGTTGCTACAGTTAAAACTAGAAGTCCTGTCATGAATTGCGCGCTTATCTTGACAAAATTTCGCACAGGAATTGCGCGCAAGTTTCCTATTGAAAATACCCAAATTACCACAGAGTCTTGCCATTACTCACAGCAAACACAAGCAATGTTTCAGCCAATGGACCTCCGGGTTAAACCCGGAGGTCCATTGGCTGAACCATTGCTTGTGCATAGGTTGCGTAGAGAATGTGATAGCCTTTCCATATGACCTAACGCGCCGATAAACGCGCTAAATGGCGAGGTGTCTGTGCGCATTGTATGACAGGACTTCTAGTTTTAACTGTTTGCGGTACTTTGAAAAGCGGAATTTGTCTTGATCGGATTGCAAAAACTCTTCCAAAAAAAGGTGCATGATTTTATAAATAAAATAGAGGCTAGTACCATTACGCGGGTTTCCGAGATGGTGTACTGAAGTCGAGACCTCGTCTATGGGCATATATCGACGAGTGCGTTAGGACGAGACGATATATGATCCATAGGCGAGGTCAAGATGGTGATAATGATAAATTTATCTCACAATATTCCTCCCTTTCTTGACTTGTTCGCATAAGGAAGGGATTGGGTACAGTTTTTAACGGTGTCAGTTTTGACAGTCATTCAGCATATATGAATGGAGATCATGACGTCATGGTATTGCGTTTTTGCGATGTACGTGACGTAATCCCCATTCATTTGTTTCACTTGTTCTGTACTTGAACAGCTGAAATTTATAGCAGTGTTTCGGCTGTGCGTTTCTTTGTTTTATTTTTTTTATGTTTAACCCCTGGTCGGACGGTATAAAAATATCATCATGGCAAAAATGATCTAGTCTAATTTATTTCGTTGAGCTGGTGATTTATTTATCATAATGCTAATCGTGTGCAGGTAAAAACGTTCTCTTTCTGAATGAAATATTCGCACGTACCGTTGCTACCCTCAATACAGTTTTGTAATTTCGTCCTCTGAATTCCAATGTGTTCTATGTGCCTACTGGCACATAGAACACATTGGAACACAGGGGACGATTTGTCTGGACGTTTTTATTTGTATTGGGGGAAATATGTTCTTGTTGTAAGAGAACATATTCGAAATCAAGACCGAATCAAGAAATAGAAACGAAAATATTATTGCAGAATCAATGTTCTCGCACTTCTTTTCCGATGGGTGAGACTCAAAAGTGCTGGCTCATTTTCGATTCTATAGTGTTGGGAACAGGAAATCGTTCAAAGAATTTCGATCGGATCGCGATGCAGTCTACATTCTATATCCACCTCTGTGACCCAGTTCTGTAATAATTAACGATTTACTGCTCACTTAGATTTTTAACGTAGTGTGGTTCTTCAAATTTGAGCTTTGCTGTCAAACAAAGGCACTAAGATATTAAATTAAGACAAATGTCCAAAGTTAATCGTGCAATGATTGAATATAATCTTGACGCAACAAATTGTTGCGTCAAAATTATTTTCACTGATTTCGTGTTTCAGTCTGCTCATCGGTCTCAGTGCAGTAAATATTATTATCTGTATTACAACTAGGATCCAACTACATTACAATTACAGGCCAATAGTAAAACATTTAGCTTACCAACTGTTTTTGAGTAAGTATTAGATTTATCTCATGACTGCAAGGGAAATAAATATACGATTTTATGAGCGACTGAATGCCGCTTGTGAAAACGTAATTCCTTGCGTTCACGAATGAGATCATTCTAGTATCAAATCCAAAACAATAAGTATTAATCTCACGTATCTATTGTGGTTTTTAAGATTTTTCATTATAATTAAGACATGTTTTAGTTGAAGTTGAACACCCAAACGCCGAAAAGGCGGAGTGCTATCGATGTGAACTATTTGCTTGATGCGCGTCATTTCCGAAAAGATATTCACTTATATTATCGTGACAACAGATAGAGATAAATATTTGTTAGACATTTAATGCTATCTTATAAGTTAGCATAGATTAAATATCAGTCAATATTTAATCGTTTTGCGTCTAATGTTCACTTCGGGATTACGAACTAATATTCCGAAGGCTCATTACACCAATCGAGATACCGATGAACCAATACTCCTAAGGTTTGATATTCCGATGGTCCATTACTCCAAGTTACCGACAGTCCTAAGGCCCAATACCACAAGGACCCAATACTCCAAAGGTTCAATACTCCATGACTGATTTTCTTGCGAAGGCCTATCACTCTGAAAGCCCAATAGTCCGAAGGCCGAGTTCTCAGAAGGTCCGATACGCCAAAGGTCCGATACTGCTACGGTCTAAGACCATCGCAGTATCGGACACTCTTGAGTATCGGACTTTGGAGTATAGGGCCTTCGGAAGATATGCCTTCGGTGTATTCGACCTTCGGGCTTTTGGGCCGTCGGAATATAGGTCCTTCGGAATATCGGGTGTTCGGAATCGTGAACCTTCGGACTTTTTGGCCGTCGGAATATTGGACCACCGGAATTCTGGGCCGTCGGAATACTGGCTCTTTGGAGTACCTGGGCCATCATAATATCGGTCCTTCGGAGGAATGGCCCATCGGAGTAATTGGGCATCAGGATAAAGGGCCGACGCCGCGTCATATCCAGTAATTTTACAAGAACTGGTTTTTCCAGAGACCAAAATTTTAAAACTCTGACAATTGTATTTTCCGGAATTGTATTTTCTATTTATGGAAATAACTGACTGAAATGAATCATTGGCGTTTCAAAAAACAACGCAGCTTACCGGAAGGTGGGTAGTTACCGGTAGTCGGGTAGGTACCGATATATGGGTAGGTACGGGTAGGTGGGTAGAATCCAGTAGGTAAATTGCTTCGTTTTTTTGAAACGCTAATGATTTTTTCAGTCACGGGTAGAAAATGCAATTCTGGAAAATACATTTGTAAACGTTTTATAGTATTCGTCCCAGTATTTCGGTTGTAATACACTATTTCATTACAGCATACATACTTAACGCAGCATACGACTTCTTGTTCAGTAAAGTCGATTACTCTCCCACACACACGAAGAGAATAAATCTTTAACCAATCAGATTTTAATGATCCGTGAAGTATGCAAGAGGCATCGCTAAACGTAAACTACCTCGAACCATCAATTGCAGAACAACTGTAAATATGAAATTGCACTGTCGGAATGTGTTAGTCTAAGGAGAAAATATACCACTTCATCAGCCAAAACAAACATTATGGTATTTAAACAAACATTATTTTTGATTGCACCGTGTCCTGCCTGGAGGTGGGTACTGTGTTCGTCTGTTGTAAGCGTGACTGTTATATCTTCTGATTAGTGTATTCTGTTCCACTGATTTTCTGCTCACGGGGCTTGAATTGCCCCAATGAAACAAACGCACACACCGCACCTGTCCCAGTTAGGAACTGGGTGGTTTAATATAACCACAGGCAGATACTGCCAGAGATACAGTACGGCTGCCGTAGATTGGTCACTTTCCACAGGTGGGCAATATTTCCACGGAAGCAATAATATTAGACTCCAAACCCTAATTATAGGAATAATCATCAAAAAATTAATAAATGAATTAAAATTTTGCTGATGCTGATTTTTATTACCTGGCAAACGCATGCGTGGACATAACTGTCCACACGTGGATTACGTCCACGGCGTCTGTACTGTATCTAAATCAAAGTGGTTTTGCGAACCATGACTTTCCCATCACAGTCACGGGGGATCGTCATTTGGGGATTTTCGAGTTTCACATCACATCTACTGCTCATTTACGCTGAAAATAAATATCATATTTAATTGGAGCTAAACTCGTTTATGCTGTGAACATCCAGCCCCCCTCCCCTCCCCACAGAAAAAAAATAATAAAATTAAAGTTAAAAGTGGGAATCCCAATTTTTAAAATGAGAGATCAAAGCCATAAAATATTCGACCAAAACTTAACTTGAATGCCTCCAACCACATTGATTACATAACGATTCGAAGCATCATAGTTTTTTTATCGGAAACCATGCGATCCCATCAACCCAAATCAGTACACGGTAAAAAAAATTACTGTTAAAATGCGATAAAAGTACTGGCAACCAGCTACCGGTACTTCTACTGTAAAATATTACGGAGAAAATACCGGATCAATTTCGACCCCAGCGGACCTATCTTTTATTCGATTTTGGAGCAAGTTTATTTATTTATTTATTTATTTATTTATTTATTTATTTATATAAATAAATAAATAAATAAATAAATAAATAAATAAATAAAACGCAACTCACTGCAGTCAAAATCGCTTTTGCCCTAGTTGACTTCATTTTCACTGAACCTCAATTTGCAAACATAAATACAATGAAATCGTTGCTGCAGTGAAAACAACTTTTCACTGCAGTCAAAATCAATTTGACCGAAGTGTAACTGCAAAAATTACACAATTGCCAGTCAAAGCTATGAAAAATAAAGAAAGTGGCATGTGCAGCCACCGAAAGTGATTCTGGAGTGAACCCAAATATCATTTGCTTCCTTTTAGTACTCCAATTTGTTGTTTGTTCGCTGAGACATAAATGCACTTGAAATACCGTATGGCCTTATCTGGCCAGCCTGTGGGGTTTCACCGAGCTGTTCGATCACGGCAAATGCTGATTGCACTCTCTTAACTTTCCAATTCGTGTTTTCTGCTGTTTTTGTGTTACTAGAAAAACTGCCATGCATTGCATATGATAAGATGATGCTAAACGCGGTAACCTCAATGTTTTCTATGGTATCATCGAGGGTATACAGAAAAATATGAAAAATAACCCTCTGCAAAGCGATGCCAAAGTACCAAAATTTAAAGCAGCCAATTATTTCCATATATTGAATTTGTTAAATTCCTAGTTGCATTTTGATGAATATTACTAATATGAACACTGACAAGCCAAATTAACCCTCTGCACTGATGGCGATATTTCGCCATCAGTGCAGCGGGTTAATTGGACTCGTTAGTGTTCATATATATACGAATGGACCCTATGAATGAAAGCTTCCGAAATTGGGTTAAATTCCAACCCAAAGAGAACGTTGACAACCGAAACCAACCCCCTCTTTGAGAGTACTTCGGCAAGGAACTTTATCAGCTTTTTGGAATACAGACGTGAAGAACTACACCTTACTGACAAGTGGGGAATGTACTCTGTGAACGATTAAGCCCGACTGGTTCCTCTTTTTCTCATGTATGGTAGGAATCCCCAGCTTCATGTAGATCATTTGTTTGGACTTTAGGATTCCATGTAGAAATCTGTACGAGATTATGTTGCTGTTCTTGCAGAGAGCAACTGGTATCTTCTTACGACCTTGCTCCTGACACAGTCAGGAAAACCCAGGAGAAACATAAAGTAGAATATATAGAGAAGGTTCTTGGTGCCTTTGTAATCCAAGCGAATAGTACTTTGGCCAAAAGCTCAGCTTTTGGTGGTCGTCACAACTGAGCAAACCATTTTGATATTGATATGTACACTATCACCGAGACCCAAACACTGTTATCCCTATATTTGTTGCAGAAGATGAAGATGGTTCAAGAAACACTCTACACGGGAACCATCTTTTTACATTGGTTCTTTCTCATTGGAATTCGAGAGCCAGCCCTCAAACCCAACAGAATCATAAGAGGTCCATATGTTAGTTATTGCCAAAGAAAATTATCCTATCTCCAGCCCAGTGATATCATATCGAGAAGAACATTATTACAACCCGAGAGCCTTTCTTATGAATACGAGGAAATGGAACCAAGTTGTTTTCGTCAACTACTGTTCTGCTTGCACCTACTTTGAGGAAGTATCTATAGAGCCCCAACTTGGTAACGATCCGCGTTAAGAGGTAAAGAGTGGTAAGTGTCCTCTGGTTTTGACGACCTCTGTATCATCATCGAAGTAAGAGAAGAAAGCGTGCTTCATTGGTATTTGAATCCCAAAAGTTCAACAGTCCTTTTGCCATGTAGGCGAAACATGACCTGCCAAGACGAAACAAACGGACAAATTCCCGTTATGTTTTCTTGTTAGAAGAACAACCTGTACCAAAATCCCCCATCACATATAAGATAGAATTACCAAAGAAACCTTTGACAAATAAATTGGTACAGAAGAGACAACTTAACTGGATATCTTTTAATTGATTAATCCTGTTGCTTGAATATAACTTCCAAACACTAAACCATTTACCATACCTTCAGTAACTGCTTATGGGTTATAGAGTAAACACCTGATACTTGAATAAAATATCTTGTGATCAAAGATTTACATCGACAACCATTAAATTCCTTAGTTTATTGACATATTTATCCTCAGTACATCCCCAATGTGCATTTAATCTATTATATCTAGTTTGACAGAGCTCAATGAGCTCTGTCAAACTAGATAAAATAGAATAAATGCTCATTTTCTCGCTAGATCTCAGGAAAATAATCAATTCCGTGTTAATTGTAAACTTATATTAACGGAATAGTTTTCACGTGCAATAAGCTTATTCAGTTAACAGATTTCCACTGCACTTTCAACCCTGTCACATGGAATGCTACATGTAATTGTTTTCAATTCTGGAACTGTTTGTGGTATTTTAAAGTGTAGTTATAGTATCAGGTATTTATTTCTTTAATTAAAATTGTATTTAATTTATCGCAAGATATTAAAGAATTGATTTTCTTAAATTTCGGAATAGCTCTGAGAAATGTTTATATCTGGTAACATTGAATATTTCTATTATTTTTATTTTATTTTTTTAATTTTTATTTATATATTTTTTTTATTTTTATTTATTTATTTTTTTTCTTTGCTTCTTCATCCATCTCAGTAATTATAGTTTACAAAGTACAGACAAAGGAGATAATCGATTTCTTTTTTTGTTTTTTTTCCTACAACGTTGATTAGGAAAATGTTCATAACGTCAGAATTGTGCCAGCAAACCCTTAATCTGTGATAAAATTTAAAAGATTCGTTTAAAATCTGACTGGTGGCTTGAGGTAAAGGGTGGAGTGATTAATGCTGCATTACGTATGCAACACTTATGACGGCGGTTTCTTATCATAGATCTGTACAACACATCCATTAACTGCAATATCAGACTTCCGCAAAACCTGATAAATATCAAGCGTTCTGTTTAAATCGTTACTTCTGTATCGCTAAAATAACTAGCAATAAAATTCAGACTTTTATAAACTATTAATGTGTTTAGTGCACAAAATCTTTGATGAAGTGTGTCTAAGGGAGAAGGTGGGCTAATTATAAAATTACTTTAACCGATGGATAACATCTTTTTAAAAGTAACCTCGGCTTCAACTTCTATATGTTGTCAGTGTTTGGGGCCAAACAACTCACTGTTATATTCTAAAATCAACTGGGTTTACAAATCAACCCAAACCAACTGGGTTGAGCGAATATGAACCCAACTGGGTTCATATTCACTCAACCCAGTTGATTTGGGATGATTTTTAACCCAGAAGATGGGGAGCGTGGTGGCTCAGTAGGTAGAGGTGCAGGCTGCAAGCCGAGAGGTCCTCGGTTCGAATCTCACCTGCGGCAACCGCGTTGTGTCCTTGGGCAAGACACTTCATCTCCATTTTCCGCGTGGGGGCACGATGACAGCGTGTACTACGGCGTACTGCACGTCGATGGTACGCATGTCTTCAACCAATCTAACCCTGCCTGTGCTGCAGTGCGGAGCTACGATGTTGGGGAGCTGGCAGCTGCTCGTCGTTGCTCGGTGGTTCTCTCCGGTTACTCCGACTTCCTCCACCCGTAAAACTGTCACGGTCATGATTAGCCATTGTGCATAAATATGTGACCTTAAACATCAATAAATAAATAAATAACCCAGCAGATTTTAGTGTGTACACATCGTCGCCTAAGTGCTAGAATGCCCTATGTCCCATAGGGGACATAGGACATTCTAGCACTCAGGCGACGACATGTAGATTGTAAGTTTTTACACTATTTTTTTTCTATTTTTCCCGCCGAAAGAAAGGTTGTTTTTTTGATATTGGCATAACACTGACTAGGAAATTACTAACAATAGCTTATCTCATACATGAGATCTCTCTAACATACCAAATAGAGCACCGTTTCATCTACAGCGCTTTACTGTCACAAGAAAGCAATCGTAGTTTCGGGCGTTAAAAACCCGTCGCTACCCGTGATTGATCAACTGTTTTCAACAGAGTGATTCGAATGGGAACATTTTCCATGCCAACTCGTAAGTGCTGAGTGCTTAGATAACCATTTTTGTAGACCACGCGCACGGTCTCGACGGCCAAAACCGGCGTGTTTTCTTCTTTCATTTTTTTTTTTGGAAACGTCCGACGAAAATGTAGTTGATCCAATCACGAGAATCAACGAGTGACAGAAACGGTAACTCGGCGTGGTTGAAACATTAACCCTTCACTTTTTTGCATCAGTGTACATCAAAATAAATTCGACTTTTGAGAAGTTACATAAAATTACTGGTTCGGCCAATGTCGAGCATGCAAGTATAGTCTGGTCGACGATAAAAATGATAGTCAGAAGAGACATAAAGTCAAAAACGGTTCACCTAGTGTTATTCTGTATGTGAAGTGAAAATGTTAATTCCAATTACTTCAGCTCGTTAGAAGTGGTTTAAGACCATCCGGTTGTGCTTTTCTTTTGAAATCTCTGGTAGGCATCACATCATAGTTTCCAAACCAATTTTAATAAATTGTTTGAGTCACTTGAACAATTGTTTTAATTGTACAAAAAAATGAAGAATTGTCTCATGAGCACGATAAAAGTTTATATCGTACCTTCTACAAATATCTGGGATTTCATTGGTTCAAAGACGTCACATTCAGACTGCATATAAAACCATATACTGCCTGTCAACAACAATATACGCTGACAGCTATGGGTAATCTCCCCTTTGTTCATTGATTATTCAAAATGGCGGCCGCCGATAAACGCTTCAAGTTGAAAGATTGAGTGTTGGAAGCCCATATTTGGTCTGAAGTGCAGGTTAGGCAACTTAAAAGGCTTCATATTCTGTGGATGTATGTGGATGTATGGCATGTTACCTTCGAAATGAAACTGTTTAGTATGTATGAATTTGCCTTGTTACAATTTATGGGAGAGTGCCTGCACTCTCCCATAAATTGTAACAAGGCAAAGACACGTGAACACATTGTGAGAATTCTCTCATTTAATTTTGATCGCGGTTGTTATCAGTTCTGTGCATCGATGCAGCAGTCGGTAAGATATATTCGTCACACAGTTTGTTGGTGGCCTAATATGGTAAATACGGTGTCAGTTCGCTCTCGTCCAATATGAAATTAACAGACACCATATATACCATATTAGGCCACCAACAAATTGTGTAACTAATAATATATAGCTTAGATATAGTATAGATAAAAACTGATATATATCCGTCATATTTTACCCTCCTCTTCGACAGACGTTTTCGGTTTAATGGATTTGAGGAGGAAAAGTATTCAAAATAATTTTAATCTCCATTCAGAGATGATTGGTGCTTCGCTGTTCATGTATTTCAAATGCATTTACGTTCTCCACACCACTGCGATCATGATATGTAGGACATGTTATAATGCAGAATATGGTTGTATTTATTTCAGTGGACGTAATGTGTGGCAGTACAGAATGAACGGTCTACACCGATAGGAAGGACACATGCCTTTGCTGGTAACCTTTGAGATTATTACTTGGTTAGTTTCATATCGGCAGAGATATCAGCCCGAAGTTACTTGATATCAGCCGGAGATTGAAGGTCGAAGGCTGATGTGAAGTTAACCAAATAATAACCTCTTTATTTATTAAACCAAATTAAATAATTACAAAGTTCCCAGATCTCTTACTTTCTGACATTGTCATTGTTTCTCAATCTTTTCACAAAGTCCGGGAGCTCGGTAGCTTAGTGGTAGACTGTTGGACTTCTATGCTAGAGGTCCCGAGTTCGATCCCCGTCCGGGACGACCCGCGTTGTGTCCTTGGGCAAGGCACTCTATCCCCGTTGCCTACATGGGGTCTCGATGACGTCGTGTACTAATGCGTATTGCACGTCGATGGTGCACATGTCTTCAACCGCTGTAACCCTGCTTGAGCGGAGCTTGAACAGAGTTAGAATGTTGAGGAGCTGACGGTTGCTCGTCGATGCTTGGTGGTTCTCGCCGGGTACTCCGGCTTCCTCCACCCGTAAAACTGTCATGGTCACTATTGGCCATTGTTCATAAGTATATGACCTTAAACACCAATAAATACTAAATAAATAAATTTCACAAAATCCGAACTTTCCTCTTCTACTCCTAGCTCAGCTATACGAACGTCGTGGCTTCCCAAGTGGGGAAGCCACGACGTTCGTATAGCTGAGCTACCTTTTCCGCTTCCGACTCTGGATTTTAGTTATATGTTACGAATTGATTGCTCTCGACGAATAACAGTGAATGATTTCGCTATCAACAGAATTGTAGCAAAAAGTAAGGCATCGGAGGCAGGGGGGGGGGGGGGCGTGGGGGACTAACTCTAGTTTGGTTCATATTGCACGAGACCAGCGTCATATCAGCCAAGTTTGAGTCATATCAGCTGGGCTCGATAATAGGATAAAGATAATCACATCTAATAATTAATTACATGTATGCTCTCTCTTTTCGTTTTTGAACCATGTTTCTTGTATTCTCTAAAATGTTGTGTCGAAGGGTATGTTATTGGACAAAATCATCGGACTTAGCTTGTATTTTCCGATCGCTTGGTTCCAAAAAGGAGTGTCCGTGTTGAAAATGGCCGCCAAGAGGACCGCCGAAACTTCTAAAAAAAATTTGCGATAAATTTCTTCAATTATTCACATTATGTTGAGGAGTAGATCAGACTCGGTTATAATTTCAATCAATCGTACAGGTGATTTTCTGGGAGTTCATGTAGTCGGTTTTGAGACGTAGAATCGATATAATCATTCCCAATTACAACGCACAATTGATCGCAGTGGAATTTGCTCTTTATTTGTCCAAAAACCATCACAATTTCTTTGCCCGAGAAGATTAGCGTGAAAGGTACTGAAGAAACCCGAAAATCTATACAGTCTGTTCATCGGAGAAAGGTGTCATCGCTTTGAAATACTAATTTGGAGTATTTCCAAACTCGCGAGCAAAATGTCGTAAAAATTGTTACTGAAACGGACATTTCTGTTAATTTTTTGCCACATTTGTTTAACCGAACTCTAAAATCAGATGGGTTAAAACCTATCCAAATTAACTGGATTTAACGAATATGAACTTGGGTCCTGCGAATATTCGAGATTCGATTCGATATCGATACCATACGTATGCTTCGAGATCGATCCCGAATCAGTCTCAGGATTCGATTTTTTCGAATCTCTCGTACTAACTTCAATTTGTTACATTTTCAACAAAAATAGGATAAAACTGTCATTAGAAAATTCATTCACGTAGGCTCAATTCCTATTTATTTGAGTAATTGATAATGTTTAATTGTTAGGTAAGGTGTGAATTTGGCCCCGAACATTATCCATAGTTTTGGTTTTTGAAGGCTTAACTTGTTACTATTCACGTTCTTAAGAACGTGAATAGTAACAAGTTAGGCCTTCAAAAACTAAAACTATGGATAATAGGCCTAGCTGTTTCAGCGACGGTGCTACAAAGAATATTTAGTTATTGGTGTTTAAGGTGTTCACTCCGTCGCGTAAGGGTTATCACAGTGTTCCGTAACTTCCGTTTGATGCAATATGAAATAACTTGTCTTTTAAGATTCAATGCGGGATTCGATTCGATGTCGATATCAGAGACACGATTCGATTCGAGATTCGATTCGAAAACAAATTTGTGATTCGCAGATCCCTAATATGAACCTACTTAATAAAATCTGTTGGGTCAAAAATCGACCAAAATTAACTGGGTTGGGTGAATATAAACCCAGATGGGTTCACATTCACTCAGTCCAGTTGATTTGGGTCCAACTGACTTTACACACTGTTTGAACCGAGTTACCGACAACTTTTTTATTCATAAATTAATTGATCGGTTAGTAATGTCCGTGATGTGTAGAATGGCAATATGCTATTATCAGGCTATCATGCAAGCCGTAAGATCTATGGTTCTCAACGCACCACTCAAGTTCGGGCTTGGTGTGACCTGTCTCTAGGACTTCAGATGGAAGTTTCTTATCGACAAATTTATTCGCCTTAGTTTTGCATCATCACACTGAGAAATACAGCGTTTTCAGCGCAGTGCGTCGGTAACTGATAGAGCTGAAATGCCTGGCCAGTTCGGGATTGACAATGTTAACCACAACCATAACATTCTTGATGGCCTTAATACATTCCGTGGATGGGTAACATTGCCTTCCTGGTACATGCAATAAAGTGAATAGGCCAATTTCCCGTCCAGAAGTTACCCTTGTTGACGCTGTGATTGTTGGTAGAATTAAACTACACACAAACAGTTCCACCAGAATTGCGAGCTTCAATTTCGGAAAATGAACATCTCCCAAGAGAGACTCCAGGGAGAACTTTGATATGTTATGGAAAATTGCTTGGTTACTCCAGACTGACAAAACAGATGCAGATGACACACAAGGGCGTCACAGATTTAGGGAAGTCTATTCGACACTTCATTTTGTAAATAAACAGTCGACAAAATAATTCCCGTTTTGACATTCGATGGACCTCTCTAGTGGAAGGCTATATATGTTTGTGCAACCAGAACCTATTGCCAGTGATGTCCGAAGCATTGTTTTGCAGTTCAGTGGCCTTCACATTGAAATGAGTTTTTGGGGTTGGGTGGCCTTCTCATTGAAATGAGCTTGTATTGTCACATTTACACATTATGAAGGATTCTGATCTCTTTCAGGTGATTACTACGATATATGGCCATGCGTTCTCTGCCAAAGCCGTCGTTATTACCTAAACAAATGATGGGAACCGAGCTCGTGATATTGCTTAAAGTATAGTTTCCAAAATAACTGGCCAGGACGCAAACGAATTTAAGTTTAAGAGAAAGAGCCAGGTCTTTCAAATGAAGCGGGAATGAAACTGTGTAATGGTTTTGTGAAGATAGATCCACAGCTTCTGTTACAAATGTTAGATTCTCTTGAAACTCTCCACGGGGATGAATTGCCCGGTGTCTTTTTCATTGAATTTAGTGCATGCCCGACATCGTTGTTTGAGTCCCCCCATTCCTCGAGACGGGACGATAAAGTAGCTTTAGCAGGAGCGGCTAGATTCACATTTCAGTTGCGATTCTATTAAACATGTGATGGATGGCAGAGTGTTATTTCATTGGCTCCCTGTGTAAAAGGTACAAATAATTCGGACAAATTTGTGAGACCTATGTTCAATATGCCAAACCTCAGCCACTATTCGTTTTGATGGCGAGGAGTATGATGCTGACAAAGGAAATACCCCTCGAAGAATAGACTCACATTGTTGTGTGGAAATCGTCATGGATTCGAAGAACTTTCCAAGTTCACAAAAGCAAACATGCCTTGCCAATAGTAGAAACCAGCAACTTTTCGTCCCCCGAGTTCCAATGTGTTCTATGTGCCTACTGGGCACATAGAACACATTGGAACTCAGGGGACGTTTTGTCGCGTTACCCCGCAGATATTTGGCGGAAGATGGTATAACTACTCTCCAATGCCAAGGGGGTGTAGATGTGCTTATAATTAAAACCTTCTTAGTACGTTAGTATTGGTGAGAGAAATATACGCTTGTTTGATCGCTAAGTATACTGATCTTCTACATCTTCTCTGCTACTATGACATTTTCACCTGCAAGACGATATATTTGGGCCCTAGATCAGGCGTGCGTCCAGGCTTCTATAATAGGTTGTGTCCTAGCCAGCTGGGGGGAGGGGGTGCAAAGATGATATTCCAAAGACCGTTGTGTGGGGTTTCGGGGGCCTCCTCTAGTTCTAACTAGGACCCTCCGGTTGTTTCCCCATCTTCCCAATTCCCCGAAGGGAGGTGAGAGGAGGGGTGAGGACCAGGGGGTCCTAGTTAGGACTAGCCCTCCTCCGCCACCCCCGAGAAAATGTTTCAAAATTTAGTGCTGTAAGAGCGAATCTGAAGCTATTCACCGTGTGTAGCCCCTATATTGGAGACCATTTTGGGGTTGTGTGGAAGTTGCATGGGGCAATGTTTTTTGGGGAGTGCGGGCTAGTGAAACTTTTAGGGGCAGACCCCCTACGTAACAGCCCTACTTAAGTTTGAAAAAGCAGAAGTATTTGGGATATATAGAAAACACAAGAGAAATAGGGAGCTCAAACGCACGCACACAGTATCTTCATGCTGTCACCGAGGGTGATACAACATAACGCATTTTGTTTGGTTTGGTTCCTTGTATTGCACTATCTATTCGATTCATTCTAATGTCTAACAAGTCTGGTAGGTTTTCCTGCAAAGTTGAAGGCGCGGTCTCACTATTGTGGTCTCCTTCGTCGGACAAGACATACGGCGGGCCAGTGCTGTTATTAAACCACGGATTTACGAATTTTATGTGATTCTCTTCTGTACTCCTGCTTCTTCCATCCGTAAAGCTGCCCGATACGATATAACCCTGGTTGTCGAAAGTGTTGTTAAACCCAATTAACGAAATGTTTATTTATATATTTATTTGTGTTTAAGGTCATTTTCAGCAACAAGAGCTAAATCCTGACCACACTGACACACATGCGCGCGCGTAGCCAGGATTCTATAATAGGGAGTGCCCTACCCAGTTTATTATGGGGTGGGGCACAAACATATTTGGAAGGCCGTTGTGGGGGGGGGGGTACCTACCCTATTCTTAATTTGGAATCTCCGGTTTTACCCCTTCCTCCCACTTGCCATGAAGGGAAGTTGGAAGGGGGGATGACAGCCGGAGTATCCTAGTTTGGACTTGGCCTCTCACCCCCAATATTTTTTGTAAAATTCCGTACTCTAAGAGCGAACCTGGGGCATTTATAACGTGTGTAGCCATTTATTACGCGCCTGTTCTTTGAAGTCTGCATCTACAGCAACACTAAACCATGCGGAAAATAAAAATTTGTTCCGCATATATGTGCGGAACGGAAATCGTGGATGGACTATTTTTAAATAGAAGCGAATTTTCACTGGAATTTTCTACAAATTGTGCAACGCAATTACAATTTGAATCGCTGCTAGCGATAGCTGAAAATCGACCCCTGAGTTCCAATGTGTTCTATGTGCCTACTGGCACATAGAACACATTGGAACTCAGGGGACGAAATAGTAACACGGGTTACCCTCGCAAATTTGGTTGGCGATAAAATGTGTTCTTTTTGTTGACAGTTGTCAAAATTAATGAATTGCTGAGTGACCTTCTAATAATTGTTTTTATAGACGTGAAGGCGTGTAATAAACACAGAACGACACGCGTGTAAATGGGTTAATCGATATGGCACTCGTACCATCGCGGAAGGATAAAACTCGAGTCAAGCGGCCTCTCGTTTTGTCCTCCCGCGCTGGCACTCGTGCCATATTGACTAACCTATTTACACGCTTGAGTCGTTCTGTGTATATATTGAAGATTTTAGGGTTCTATATGTTATGTGAAAGTTGCATTGGGCTAATGTGTTGGGTGGCCACTGCTGACACAAGTAAAAAGTCAAGTTTCGCTAATCGTTTTTGCCTATGTTTCGTGCATTACAGAGCTTTCTAATTACTGCCGAGTTACAAAGCTTTAAAATCGGTTGATTTAGCACATCGGAGATGGAGATGGACTTTCTTGTAATATGTGATTCAAAATAACCATTTTATATTCACACGGTCAGTGTTACGGAGAAAGATGAGCCAAAAACTCGCACATCTTACCAATTATAGAAGTAAAGCAAGATAAGTTGGAAATTGAACTGTCATTATGCGTTACCATACTATCAATCAACAAATAACAGATTTCAGCAATGCTAGAAGATGATTCTGTCTTTAAATTGTTATAAGTGAAATAAATGGTTCTTAAAAATGCCAGGATGGAAATGGAATACAGATTCTTCGTGATTTTAACAATGCTAAATGTCTAGTCTGAGTCCTCACAAAGAAAACAATGAGCTAGGGATTGTTTATCCGCTCCTTGTGAAGACTTGTTTCTTATCGACAGCAAAATAAAAAGCAAGCCAATCACCAAATATAGTCGCAATGAGTGGGAATAGGCGAGGCTGGGTTGTTTTGGGTGTTTTCCGGTCTGGTTACGGTTTTTGCGGCAAACCGGAAAACCCGACCGGAAGACCCTGAAAAAACCGGCCGAATGGTTTTATTGTGTTTGTGCATCAGTATGATCAAGCTATCTTACTGAGAGGAGACTGGACTAGTCGTCCCTGTGGACTCTCGTCACTTAGTTTATCCGACAAAGGGGCGAAAACGTCGTGTTCTGTTGCCCACTGGACGAGTCAATAAGGGAGGAATTGTGACAATGATAACACAATATCGATTAAATGATCTTTTTTCACTTGTTACACCAATTTTTGTTCTTTGTGGCTAATAGGCTCTGCAACTGATATCCTAAAACCCATAAGAACAGAGGTTTTAGGGGATTATTTAATAGGCTTAGATTCCCCGCGGGAACCCCGGGAATTGAAGCAGTGCCTGTTCACTGCAGTAAACATGCTCTGTTTTACTGGTAAAATAGGACCCAGTCACCAATGCTTGGGAGGTGCAAACCCTCTCTAAAATGGGAAACATGGCTTATTAACGCTCACCCCTGATCTTGAGTTGATACTCATGTTGTGGTCATGATTAGCCATTGTGCAAAAATATGTGAACTTAAACACCAATAAATAAATAAATAAATAAATAAATAAATAAATAAATAAATAAATAAATAGGCTTAGACTCAATAGGCTCAGTAGATGCTCCCTAGATTCCAATGGAGAACTTACACACAAGACATTTTGCGGTGATTAGTGTGGCACAAACTATTGCTGATTTTTACCAAGTCAAGAAGCCTGAAGTGTTATTTGCTATATGTTCTTAACACACAGAAAAACAGAATCGGAACCTAGGTTTTTTTCCTGAAATCGAACCGAAACCGAACCCGAATCTGAAAAATCAAAACCTCACAGCACTGTAGTGAGACTGTTTAACCCTTCACCTAACATGAAAAGCAGACGACACTTGCAAAAAAAAATTCTTGAATAACCAGGAATAACAATTTTTTTTCATTTTTTGTTTCCAAAACATAGGTTGTGACCCCTCATTGGAACGAGCTCGACGAGCTCGTTCCAATGAGGGGTCATAACCTATGTTTTTGAGACAAAAAATGAAAAAATCATGAAAATTAATTGGCGATTTTTGAGAATAGCGCTGGCCGGTTTTGGCCGTTACGTTGGGTAAAGGGTTAAAATGTAAAAGTGAGCGAAACTTAAAATTGTATTCGCATCACACAATATAAAATTCAAAATTGGCCACCCAGACAAAAGGTATTTGTTTTATAAATATTTAATGCCCCGGGAATTCATCCATAAAATCACATAACAAAATAAAGAAACAACTTTGATGACTGAATATTTCACGGTACAGAATGGGATGAAAAGATATAAGTCGCATAGAGAGATACAGACATTAAGAACTAATTTAGAAATGTTACTAATTTACAGGGGTTTGGGAACGGAGTGGCTGACTCATACTGTTCTCATTTTTATGTACTGAACTGAAGATATATCGATGCGATCACCTGTTGCGTCTTTCGCGTTCCATTTTATGGGCTTTTAGCCGTGAAAAACATAAAACACAATCAAATTCATCTAACTAAGATATGCACGATGCAGCCACGTCGAGATCAAAGGGACATGAATTTTAGTCAGTGGATATTAGGATATTTCCTTCAAACTGGTTCACTGTTTTTGCGATGTAATAAAACGTGTATACAGTTTTTCACAATCATTTGTGTGTTGCTTGAAGTTTTTTTTTCGAAATAAACATTGTACCATATCTTGTATAGCAGGTAAAGACAGTGTATTTATAATGGGAACTGAGTGGTTCTAGCACAGAGATGAATGACACCTATTGTATACACTGCAAAATATATAGGTTCTCTTTAGAACCAAAACTGGTTCTAATCTTGTCCCTAGGATTGAATCAGTTCTGTTTAAACAGTATTTATTTCAAATCAAATAAATTTATAGAGATTAACATTAAATATTAACAGAATTAAACATAAATTGAGGGGGTTTCCGCCGTAAGTTTTGAGCTCACATGAGGTTGTCTCAGATCATTATTAAGCAAAGGAGATATGAACAGTTGGCATATCGAACCAGTTTTGGTTCTATACAGAACCAAAACTGGTTCGATGTTCCAACTGTTCATATCTTCTTTGTTTCAAAATGTTTGGCGACTGCGTTGAATAAGCTCCAAGTTTATTGCTGAATCTACTTCAGTTCATGTAATATTCTGTTAAAATTGAACGCTAATCTTGATAAATTTATTTGATTTGAAATAAATACTGTTTAAACAGAACTGGTTCCATCTCAGGGACAAGATTAGAACAAGTTTTGGTTCTAAAGAGAACCTATATTTTTTGCAGTGTACAATGATTGTTGCTTTTTTATTTATTTTATGGGTATTTGAAAAGACGCACATCGCGTCTGGCACATGCCCCGATTCGTAGAGTTACAGTTTGAACAGATTCAATTGGTCCTTGCCGCCTCGTGATTAGGCATAAGCCCAAACATCTACTTTCTTGACTAATTCAAATTTAGACCACACAAATCGTCCTTGAGTGTATCAATGCGCTATCTGCAATGCTAAAGCAGTTCATAGACACATGGGTACTTTACCCGGTTGTCCATGGGCCACATGTTTACTTACTGGATTGCTGAGTTTTTACTATTGTACCAAATTTGGATATAGGCGAGAGTCCACTCAGATGGTACCCACTGTACGGTCTTGTGATAACAGATGCTCGACTTGAACATACGTGAAGATTATGATGATAGTGAAGAGAACTTGAGTAAGATGGAAAATTAGGTACATCCTACTGTGTTAAAATATAGACTCAGTCGCGATTCGGTCGAAATTATTGATCCAATTGTGCAATGTCTAGGTAGACAATTTTGAAGAGCTAACAATAATACTAAACAGGATAGCACGGTGGATCCGTGGCTATGGCATTGGACTTAAAAAAGAAAGGTCAATGGTTTGATCCCCAGCAGGGGCAACTGCGTTGTGTCCTTTGGTGAGACATTTAATCCCGTTTACCCAAGTGGGGGTACGATGGTGTGGAGTACCAGGACGTACCGCACATCAATGATGCATTTGTCTTCCATCGCTGCTGAGGCTGTAAGTAAGCTGGAGAGTCTGACAGTTGGTCGTTGGTTCTCTCCGGCTTCCTCCACCCGTAAAAACTTCTCGATACGATTTGACCCTGGCTGTTAAAAGTATCGTTAAACACCAATAAACAAACAGCACACAAACTGGGTGAAAATTTATATATGTATTGGTGCAGACGACTCAACGGTGTTTCTCCATCTTTGTTAGCTCCCTGTACAGGCAGCCAACAATGATGTTAATTCACTACCAGGAAAAATGCAACCCACCGACTGAGTTCTTAAGGTACGATATTTTATTCAAAACAACATAAAGATGTTTGGGGACTTGAGGGTTAGGTTCACGTACAACTGACAATACGACCCGACACTAAACCTAATCCAAAAGACGTTTAGATCTAAACATTGAAGCTGAACCCCGGCGTTTATTTTCTGAATATTCTGTTTGAGAACTAACAATGGAACTACGATTTCTTATTTATACGTTTTTGCATGTTCTGTGAGACTCTGGCGGTATGTCTGATAACAGAATTGCCTATCACCATTCAAAACGTTGAATATTGGTTAGAGTTCCTTCCCAACCAATTACACTGATCCACATATTAAACAAGCTATTAACTGAAAAATAGAATATGTTTTCATTTTTGGAATTCACTAAAAACAAACCCAACGAGGGTTCTTGAGCTGAATTTGAATAGTACTGGCTGGTTTTGACCATTATATTGGGTAAAGAGTTGATATAGATGACATTTACACTAAGGCTGTACAGTGCACAGGGTTAGTTATTTAGTTAGAAATGATTTTTTTTTGTAACCAGATAGTGTGACTAACCCTGTGCAGTGCACAGGGTTAGTCACACTTTCTGGTTATCGAAAATGGGTAACTGCCATATGACATGCTACATGAAAATATATAATTACGAAGGCTGTAAAAATGTTTTGAGTAAGTTAGTTACATCTACATTCGTTACATAGGGTGCTGAATTCAAGGAACTATTGGAAATACTTATACTGGATTGTGGAAATTTTTTAAAGTGAATTCCAAAAATGAAAACATATTCTATTTTCAATTAGTAGTGTGTTATAAAAGGATTCCATCAACACAAACAAATACATAGAAATGCTAATCTTTTATGGATCACGGTGATACAAGTAATAAAAACAAAAATATCACGGCGTTGAACGGGCGTCCGTATTTATCACCCTATAAAGTTAAGTCTCAGATATAAGGTATTGCATTCACATTTGACATTCTATATTTTCTCTTTATTATTCATTCATGTATTCTTCGGAGAAGATTTCAGTACATCGTACATAGATGTTGGGTGAAAAGACTGTTGTAATGCAATTAGCTGTTAAAAGGTAGGTTAGGTATCATATTAATCGTGTCCCAGGGTAATCAAGTTCAATGTCAGAATGTCAGGTATGCATCAATCGTCATTCTGTATGAACACGAACAGATGCTCGATCCACCCAATGTGTTTTATTTCCATTTTTATGAGTTTGAGTTGCTCAAAAAATATTAAATACTTCGTTACTACGGCTGGTTGCTGCCGATCCGTAACCTCGATTACCTCATGTGGAGATTTAATGATGAAATACAAGTCGAGTGTGCGAGAAGGCTTGATAAAGTTTCAAGATGAATGCATTGCACAAGAAAAGTGATGACAATAAAATAAATGTTTTTTGTATGTGCAGACATGAGAATAAAATCTGGATGTTTTGGAAAATTCGTGTGTTTAACCCTTTACCCAACATAACGGCAAAAACACGACCAGCGCTATTCTCAAACATCTCCAATTAATTTTCATTATTTTTTTTCATTTTTTGTCTTAAAAATATCGGTTATGACCCCCTGTTGGAACGAGCTCGTTCCAATGAGGGGTCATAACCCATGTGTTCGAGACAAAAAATGAAAAAAATTAGTTATTCAAGAATTTGTTTGGCAAGTGTCGTCTGCTTTTCATGTTTGGTAAAGGGTTAATGTGGGTTTCAGTTGGGAATGTTCAAACATATTGTGTTGTCCAAGAAATTTGGTGCAAACTTCCTATTGACATGCGATTTACAACAGCGTCAATCTCACTCTCTCTCTCTCTCTCTCTCTCTCTCTCTCTCTGTCTTTCTTTCACTACGTCACAGACCCTCTCCTTGTAATGGTAGATCGTACGATAAAACAACAACATACTGATGTACAAAGAGAACCTAACAAGTACCAGGGTATTTCCCTATTACCAATGTATGTTAGTTTGTTAACCCCTTCAAAAAGAATGGCGGAATCGGGGGTTGTTTGGCTGGGGTTGGCGGCTTTATCCCCTCAGTTTTGGCAAACGGTGCTCAAATTATTTGAAATTGTAAACAAAATGAGCTCAATTGCTTGTTGCTCTACTTGGCATCCTTAATACCAAACAACTTACTTTTGAGTCTGCAATTATTGGAAACGAGCTGGGGGCGGAGAAGTAGCTACCCCAATAGCCTGTCAGAGTACACAGTTTATTACACACCTGTTCTTTGAAATCTCCATCTACAGCAACACTAAACCATGCGAAAAATGAAAATCTGTTCCGCACATATGTGAGGAACGGACGTCGTTGACTGACTATTTTTAAATAGAAGCGAAATGTCATTGGAATTTTCTGCAAATCGTGTACCGCAATTACAATTTGAATCATTAGCGATAGCTAAAAATCGTCCCTTGAGTTCCGTTCTATGTGCCAGTAGGTACATAGAACTCATTGGAACTCAGGGGACGAAAGAGTAACACGGGTTCCCCTTGCAAATTTGGTTGGCGATAAAATGTGTTCTTTTGGTTGATAGTTGTCAAATGAATTGCTAAGTGGCCTTCTAATAATTTCTTTCATAGGCGTGAATGCATGTAATAAACACAGAACTACACACGCGCGTGAATAGGTTAGTCGATATAGCACTTGTGACATCGCGGAATGATTAAACTCGAGGCCTGCGGCCTCCTGTTTTATCCTTCCGCTCTGGCACTCACGTTTGTATGCGTTTAGCGATCTGTGACATTTTAGAGAGTTAATACGAGACCGTTGCTGGATCAGTGTCGGTACTCCACTAATCACCCCAAATCACCCAAATTGCCCCCCCCCCCCCCCCCGGTCAATTTTCTTTTTCAGTTTTGTAGAAGGTCCCGAAATCTCGCTTACCTTCAGCTCCCTTCCCCCATCCCACCCCACCCCACGCCACTTTCACTTCTCTGGAACTGGAAACTGTGCGAATAAGTTACACAATTACTCATAATTACTGGCGTTCTAATTGTATTATTTTTTTTGGTAGAAGAGGCGAAAATTGTAACCGTAATGCGGGTGCGTCAACTCCAATTGTTTCTTTGTCTCGTCCGACAGTTACCCTATAGTACTCAGCCCCCAAGCAGCAATATTATCTTAATTGGAACTGCAGTTGGACACAGACATGAAGTTAGAACTCATAGACCAAGATACAAGCACATGGAAATCCCAGCATTATCGAAAGTGCGTGGCGACTTGGCTTGGCTTGGCTTGTTCAACGACCGCCATTTTGACATAGAACTGCCGCAAAAAGTTGGTTTCGTTAACAAAAAACTCCCGGCTAGTTCATAAACTTATAAGTGGACTCTATGCATATATTTCGGAAAAGGAAAACGTGAGACAAGATTCGGATATTACAATGAATAGCAAAACGAAAAGAACGACGTGCATGCAAGTTTCACAGTTGTGCATAAACGATTCATCATTTCATGAATCAACTATGTTTCCGATCGTTTTGTTAACGTAAACGTCCTTTAAAAGAACCGAATGTCCACAATGACACGTTAACGATAAGTGCGCCGATATGCAATAGCGCACGTGATTAACAAAGTGTTAACCATGTTTGCTGATGGGTTGGAACCAGTATATCTGTAAAATGGACCCTCACTGTGTTTAGATTCAACCGGCTGGAATAATTCAGCTGGTCGGAAAAGCGAATAGTAGGTCTGGCTGAATCTTTAAAAAATGATAAACATTTAACCCTTTGGACACGAGAGGCCGATTTTGCGGCCCAGGAAGATGATATGCCATTCTTTCATTAAGTAGGATGGCTGCTTATTGAATATGTGGGATAGACCAATCAATATTTTCAACGTGCAGCCCGATGGCTGCACGTTGAAAATATTGATTTGTCTACCCTCAGATGATAAAGATGGACTCATCCAATTGCTGCCATTGAACTGACATGGAAGATACCACCAGGATTCAAAGGGTTAAAGTCTGTTTCTCAATCGAGACCATATTTGACCGAATCTTTGATTCCTTTACCATTATGTATGAAAACTCATCACGGCTGTAGTTTTAGGATAACACCCTGTAGTTCCACTAATTGTGTGAAAATCTTGATGGTGTCAAGGTGAATTAAATACCTATTGACTGAAATATTTATAACTGGAGCACGAAAGAAAACCTGTATAATTATGTTTGTGAGTAAAAGAACATCACACTACATCATCTGCGCGCAAATTTCCACGAAAAGTGGGTAAATGTTTTCGGGTTGGAGCAATCTTTGACCTTTCACTTTGACATTTTGACCCACAAATCAATAGGGCTCATTATGTTCTTCTAAGCAGTGTGCCTGTGGTTTTCGTGGCCTCAAGCCAAAACGTTGTCAGGTTAGAGTGTGGAAACCAAATTGGAAGCATCCGTTACTATGATCTTTGACCTTTTGGCTCCCAAATCGAAAGACTTTGCCCCTTTCCCCTAAGTAATGTATTTGTGACGTTTCATGGTCCTATGCCAAAGCATTCGTCAAATTAGTCCGGAAAGCAAATCTGGCGCACGCACGCACGCACGCACGCACGCACGCACGCACGCACGCACGCACGCACGCACGCACGCACGCACGCACGCACGCACCGCACCGCACCGCACCGCACCGCACGCACGGTGACGCCTGAGTGATCACTAGAGGACTCCAGCCTTTTGGTGGGGCCCTACTTAGTCCTTCAGTTTTTTAGGCCTTTACCTAACATGAAAAGCAGGCGACACTTGCAAATAGAATTCTTGAATTACTAATTTTTTTTCGTTTTTTGTCTCAAAAACATGGGTTATGCCCCGTCTTTGGAACGAGCTCGACAAGCTCGTTCCAAACAGGGGTCATAACTTATGTTTTTGAGATAAAAAATGAAAAAAAAATAATGAAAATTAATTGGCAATTTTTTGTGAATAGCGCTGGCCGGTTGGCCGTTACGCTGTGTAAAGGGTTAATGTTAGCTTCATATAGCTTAGTATATTCAATTAAATATTTAAAGAAATCAAGTACTCTTATTGTTGTTGCTTATTCGTGATATTGTGGCCAATTAATAGACAAAAATATTAAGGTCGCAGTGTAAATGTTTATTAAGATATAGAGCTGTCGGGTTTTATGTTGTGCAGAGTGAAAATAAATCAACTTTTTGACTTATCTTGTATATTAACTTCTGTAAATCAATCATTTCCAATTATGCACTCAGTACCCCGATAACATCTTCGGCGCAGTGACAAGACATCTCTATAAATCCGTCTGCCTTTCGTGCAAACCAGCACATAGTCGAATTTATAAGTCGTAATTAAGTAATTGTAGACCGGGCTCCATGTCTCGTTTGTTCGTGAATTCTGCCGAGACGGAGAGTAGAAACACAGAGCAATGGTATCTTAATGATTATCTCAGGAATTTTCTTCGATCGTGTGTCGGGTGATGACTTCATTTAAATCTGGAATATCTTCATTAAATCAGTTTATAAAAGCTAATTCATTCAAAATATATTTAAATATATGATAGATTTCAATCTTGACACCAATTAAAATTATGTATTGCTCGAATTCCTCGACACTAACATTCCATTCCGCGGCCGAAAGTTGTAGTTAAAAGTAAGACACCATTGACTAAATACATACACCAATTAGTAATATAAACACACTGGCCTCTGTTTAGTGGTTTATGGTATATTTTAGACCTCAGGGGCGTATGGCTGACAATTTTCGTCACTGGAAGGGATTTACAGGGAAGCTAGCTCCCCTTAATTTCCCAAAGCTGTCCAAACATTTAACATAATCGTATGAGAATTTCGTATAAAGATTGAAATTTCGAAATGTTGGCGAATTTGTATCATTGATGTCAGAAGTGGCGGAGCACGATAAAAGTGTAGGGGCACAAATTTGCAAAGCCACCATAGTTCGGCCCAGTGGGAGAAATGTTAAAATCGTATGTCGGTAAATGTACCGCGAAACACTTTTGTATTTCGTTCAGATGAGCGCACCGCAGTCTGGTCACTGCCGTATCCATATCTTCTACTTCAATTATCTTCCAACCCGAAGGCTTGCCTTCGGGTTGGAATATGATTGAAGTAGAAGAAACGGACCGAAGAGACCGAAAGTAGGATTCTTTTATCAAATGTTGTTTGGATTTACAAATAATATATTACAGAAATGTCTGTATATTGGCACGTTTGCATACGTCAATTTTAAAACACATTTTGTAACCGCGCAACATCACTCGGAAACATGTAGAGGGGCACGTGTTCCCTGTGCCCCCTGGTTCCCCCCCCCCCCCCTCTGGTCGATGCGCGCATCATTTATCAAACTCCTACATTTTCCTGTAGAGTATTATAAAAATAAGCTTCTTACAATTTTAATTTGTTCGAATGTTTAACTATTATTCTCTGTTGAAGTCAATCTAAAAATAAGAAGACGGCGTTTTCCCGATCGTTTTGTGTTCTGTAACTTTTTTTCTGTTCGTTACATCAACAGTGAGGGCATCGTGACATTTAATACAGGCACTGTCCTTCCATTAACATTAACTGAGAAGGTGAGATCTGCTAAATGTTTTCCTGGAAAGCATGAAAACCTGCAAATTACCGTACAAACACATTCACTATTCTCTAAACAAAGAGCCAGATTGGAGCTCACTTTGTGTTGGTAAGTGATACTGATAGATATATTATTTATTTATTTATTGTGTTTAAGGTCACATACTTATGCACAATGGCTAATCATGACCGCAACAGTTTTACGGGTGGAGGAAGCCGGAGTACCCGTAGGGAATCACTGAGCAACGACGAGCAGCTGCCAGCTCCCCAAACATCGTAACTCCGCACTGCAGCACAGGCAGGGTTAGACTGGTTGAAGACATGCGCACCATCGACGTGCTGTATGCCTTAGTACACGGCGTCATCGTGCCCCCACGCGGGAAATGAAGATGACGTGTCTTGCCCAAGGACACAACGCGGTTGCCGCAGGTGGGATTCGAACCGAGGACCTCTCGGCTTGCAGCCTGCACCTCTACCTACTGAGCCACCGCGCTCCCAGATACTGATAGATATTCTCAATAACGTATTATTGGTGAAGTGGTTGCTTTTAATCAGCCTCTGGGAGCTGTCTGTTGTTTTCTTTTATCAAAGAGTTACAAAAGGAAACTTGTCTTTTTTACGACAAGCTAATTAGAAGCAACCGCTCTATAAAAACTCCGTGTATTATAAGTAACAAACGGAAACATGACTTTATTTTCTAGTGGTGTTATATGTTATTCTCAGCAAATATTTGCTTCTCAACTGGATCTTTCTCGCTCGTCTAATAATTTCAAGGGACATAACTTTATAGAAAGTGATTTTAATGACGAGATAAGCCAGGCATGGTGAAGTGGGTAGGGTGGCTGAGCAACCTCTTTTCTGTGACCAACAATATTCAAAATATTTGAAAATTGTAAAGGAATGAGTTTCAACAATGGTCATATTATTATCCTGGCTGATTTAAATACTTGTTGTTCTATTTGTCACCCTTAATATATCTCATCATGAGGGGGGCACGATGACGCTGTGTACTAAGGCGTACTGCACGTTGATGGTGCACATGTCTTCAACCAATCTAACCCTGCCTGTGCCGCGGTGCAGAGTTCAGAGTTACGATGTTGGGGAGCTGACAGCTGCTCGTCGTTGCTCGGTGGTTCTCTCCGGGTACTCCGGCTTCCTCCACCCGTAAAACTGTCACCGACATGATATGACCCTGGCTGTTAATGTGTCGTTAAACCCAAATAAAAAAAAAAATATCTCATCATGAAAATCGATTTTCTATAAAGTTATCTCCCCTTTAATTATTAAACTGCCGAGGAAGATCTAATTAAGAAGTATGTGATTGTTGAGATAACATCTATGATATCATTAGAAAATAAGACGAAGTTTCCTTTTGTTACTTTTAATAAAAGAAAACAACAGACAGCTCTAGGAGCTGTCTGTTGTTTTTCTTTATTAAAAGTTACAAAAGGAAACTTGGCTTTTTATGGCAAGGTAATTGGAGGCAACAAAGTAACTGTCTCTTTTTGCTCTTTGTTCAGCGAATGTGCATTTCACAGTAATTTGCAAGTTTTTATTCTTCCTAGGAAGCAAATCTTACCTCCTTGACTTTTATGATAATGGAAAGAATAGTGCCTGTATTATATGTCACGGTGCGCACACTGTTGATATAATGAACAGACAAAAATGGTTACAGAACATCAAAAGATGATTAAAGCGCCGTTTCCTTATTTTTAAATGGGTTTGAACAGAGAATAATAGTCAAACGTTTAAACTGATTGGGGGAAAATTATAAAAAGGGAAGTGTATTTTTATACGACTCTACAGAAAAATGCCTGAAGTTTGAGAAATGATGCGAACATCAATACACCTTCACTCACATTAAGAAATTTCAATTCTTTTATGAAATTTCCATACCCTTAGTGTTAAATTTATTGGCAACTTTAGAAAATTAAGTGAAGGTATCTTTCCTGTAAATATGTTCCAATGACGAAAATTGCCAGCCATGGAATAACTATTCGGGTCGGCGATTATCTGAGTCGGTATATACATAAAGGATATTTTGTGTTTTTGAGTGGATACCGAAAATTATCTCATGAGTGATCGAAACAAATGTTTATTTTTCGCGAGCGCTCATCCACTCATCCACTCCACTCAAAAACACTAGATTTTTTTATTATACGCTTTTTAGACGAATCTGATGATTCCACTCGTTTCAACCTTGAATTGATGAATGAAAGTAATCAGCACATTGAATCATTGATGCGCGGAAGTGACTTGATCGATAATCGGAACAGACAGCGTCTTGCAATCTGATTCGGCTGGCGGGTTTCTAGTCCAAACATAGCCTGAAAGTCCGTAATATAAGTTTTTGGTTTGGTACGTCCTCTGAAAGGACGTACCAAACCAAAAACTTATATTACGGACTTTCAGGCCATGTTTGGACTAGCAGGTTTCATGCATCAATTCAAGGTGAATACGTGTTGAATTATTGCTGGAAATGATCGGTATCCACTTAATAACACTAGATTTTCTTTTCATTATACGTTTCCAGAACAAATTGATCATTTCCAGTGATAATTTGGCTCGTATTCACTTTGAAGTGACGCTTTAAAAGCGGCCATTTTGATTGATACCGTGAAAGTGAAAATTTCTATATCTTCACTGTGAGTGATACGATTTCTATCTTTCGGCAATTTCTTCGATAATCTATCGTTTAGCGGAGTTTGTTTGTTTGTCTGTTTGTGTTTAACAACACTTCCAGAAGCCATGGTCACATAACGTCGGACAGTTTTACGGGCGGAGGAAGCCGGAGTACCGTAAAGAACCAACGTGCTGCGGCGAGCAGCTGTCAAGCTCTCTAACTTACTAACTTTTCACAAGCAGAGTTGACAGAAGTTGAGACAGGTGTACCATCGACCTGCTATGCCTTCGTACACAGCGTTCCAGAGCCCCCACGCGCGCAATCGGGATTAAGTATGTTCAACGAGGATAATTTGCGCTCAGTTTACTACTCGACTATTTGAGCCATTGTTTCTTTAAAATTATGCGACCCCAGAAAACACGCCGATGCCTACGTGTTTCATATGTGCCCGTATGCATTCTGCAAAGCACAAGAAAATCAGTATGTTGTCCAGGATAACGTCCTCCTTTATTGGTTGACTCAACAACGACCCTTTTTGTGTCCAAAAGCGAATCAGTGGCATAACGCCCATATAACCAGCTTGCATAAAGAATCGGGGCGATATTCTCTGAAACCAATTGCGGGGTTGTGTACGTGGCACATGACAACATGAGAGAGTAGTTGAAATGACGAAACAGTTTTAATTTTAATTCATTCACATATGTGGATGCATCCTGTGCAAGTTATTATATCAAACCGTCGAAGCAGTATCCGAAACCACCTAATGGCAACATGACTCCTTTTCGGTTAAGGTGCTGACCAACCAACGAAGGAACCAACACTGAAACAAACGAAGGGACGAATGAAAATCACCATCAGGAAAATTTTAGTTAATGAAGCACGGATTGTACCCGGTGCCTCATTAATTAAATTTTTTACTTTTACTCCTGTAATTAGTATTTGGAATCTAATATTACTGCATCCGCGGAAATATTGCCCACCCGTGGAAAGTGACCAGTCCACGACAGCCATACTGTAACCACTAATCATCACTAGAACTTCTTTAGCTTATGAAGGCCAGATGGATGTTATACTGAACAGAATGTTTGCACCCAGTGAGTGTGGTAGAATATTATTAGTTACACAGTTTGTTGGTGGCCTAATATGGTGTCAGTTAATTTCATATTGGACGAGAGCTTTCGCTCTCGTCCAATATGAAATTAACTGACACCATATATACCATATTAGGCCACCAACAAACTGTGTAACGAATATATCTTACCGACTGCTGCATCGGTGCACAGAACTAATAACAACAGCGATCAAAATTAAACGAGAGAATTCTCACAATGTGTTCACGTGTCTTTGCCTTGTTACAATTTATGGGAGAGTGCAGGCACTCTCCCATAAATTGTAACAAGGCAAATTCATACACACCAAACAGTTTCATTTCGAAGGTAACATGCCGCCATTTTGAATAATCAATTAACAATGGGGGGATTACCCATAGCTGTCAACGTATATTGATGTTGATAGGCAGTATATGGTTTTATATGCAGTCTGCATGTGACGTCTTTGAACCAATGAAATTCCCAGATACTTGTAGGAGGTAAGATATAACATTATAATGTACTGAATAATTACAGTATGTGGCGAAGGATCTCCAATATTACTATTACGCCACTGAAACGAATATCCGGAGGAATCCTAGGAGTTTTCCAACATAGCCGTCCAAAAGGTCAAACATTGGTCTGAAACCACATAACAAAACAAACTATCAACAGAAAAAAAACAAAATGCGTTACAGAATTTTCCACAGTGCAGACACGTTACGGATAGGGATTCATCGACCTCACAGACAACTTGTTTTTCCCTTATAAGATAAGGGTGCACCATAATTATGCACCGTAAAATATATTTTCCCAAAATGCTAATCTCATTTCTTTTCCTAACTTAGAAGAACGCGATGTGTGTTACGACTCTCGCGAAATATGACTACGATATTCCAACTCGTTATATAAAACACCCACCGATTCAAACACACGTCGCATTCTCTGTTTATTACCCATCCCCATGCATTAAAATTCATTTAAATAAACAAATTTTAATTCCGATATTTAAACCCAAAGGTGAAAAGTCCATTTGTTTTGTTTGAAGCTGCACTGATCTAATGGGTCGATAAAAAATCAAAACAACCTTTTGGGAACCAGTGTAATTATATTCGTTTTCTTTTCTATTGGACGTGTTTGTTGAAATTCACGTGGCTGTTTCTCCTCGACTGGTGTCCATTCACGCCTAACCATTTGGTGGCTATTACTGTTAGTAAAAATAAAGGTACAAATTTGGGCAGATTTCGAAGCATGTCAAGATGTCCGAAGATTTACCAAAATAAAGTTGACCAATTTAGATATAACGGGATCCGCAGAAGAGGCGGCCTTGGGCCTGGGTTAATGTTGTGGTTGGAAATTTTTTTCTTTTTTTATTATTATTATCTCATTTTTCGTTAACTAATTTTTTGTGATCCGACTTTATTTTGCTTTGGAAGTTTCATTTTCACACTACGCGACAGACTATCAATAATTGTACAACGAAATTTTGAAACTTTTCGAAGTGTAACTAATGACTCGACGGGAAAGGAACTAGTATAAACAGTGCTGGGGAAAAAATCCGGTTTGTACATCACCAGTTGAATACAGAAACATTTATGTCATAGTGGCGATTCCGTTAAATACAAGGGTTGAAAGTTTAATTGATGTGTAATAAAAATAATAATGGCAAAGGGTTTTCGGAGCTGTGAGCCCACGGTTACGTGTTGTGGGGTTAAACCCTGTGCGGCCACAACGGTAACGGAGAACCACCTAACAACAGTAAGCAATTGAAAGATTTAACAAAGTTCTAACCGGGTCCAAGTGATCTCCAGAGTCCAAATCGCATTAGTGGCGGGCACTCTCAATAGTGAGCTTACATTTGAGCAAGCGAGGTTAAGTGTTTTGTGTCACGAATACAACACTAGTTACGTGGGTCATGATCGTACTCACTGTCTCTAGGTGACATGTATAGTGCATTAACCAATGTATAACTTCCAGCCCGATTACCTTCTTTGTTCGTGGCACTAAAACAGTCACTGGTTGTCTGGACGTACGTGGAAAAGACTTTAAACATGGAAGGTAAGTTTTGTTTTGACTATCGTATTTTAAATATAGGGTCGATGAGATGGCAGGGAACCTGAGTAGTAACCCCGAGGCCTGGGACGAGGTGTCCATTGAAATGGAACAAAAGCCACCACTCCCTTATATATCAGTTTTGAAAGTCACGGAGACGCTGAATCTTAGTTATCTGCTATAAGTTATCCACACAATTTCGTGCAGGAAGTCGAGAAAATCGTCGCCTGAGTGCGAGAAGGTCCTATGTCCCATAGGGGACATAGGACATTCTAGCACTCCTGCGACGAAATGGCGACTTCCTACTATTTACGACATGTTGTGATATAAGTGATCGAAGGCATAATGGACATCTGCAACGTTTGCCGATGGTAAACGTAACGGGTGTGAGTTGTATCTCCGGTTACCCCTTCTGATTCTCTTCTTCTCAGCGCTGCGACATTCGGACCATTTGTTCGAAACCATGAGCTAAAGACTCTCGAAGGGCCTGTACCTTGCAACAGAATTCACAGCCGATCCAAAAAATTCTTACAATGGGACTGAGATACTTGCAAACGTTGCCACTTTTCGGTATTTGTTAGTGGTTTTGGGATAAACTAATCTCTTGTGAATAAGTTGTGAGAATGCATTGATTATGACAACCAACATATGTTAGTTGCATAAAATGGTGTTGGCATCACTTCGGTGATGGCTCGAACAGATTGTGGAACAGGTGCAGGTTTGCCTGTGGTATGTAACCTTATATAAAACATAGATGGAATGCAAAGATAACGATTTGTGATTTAACTAGAAACTATTTACGACATGTTGTGATATAAGTGACATTTTGGTTTTGTATTTTATGGGTGTATTTCATCCTTTTTGACGTCAGTATATTGATAAAACTTGCTTTTTAAATTAATTGTGATTCTACTGTCAAAGGTGGATCTAGAATCCTGAGAAACAATCGGGTGGCCTTAGAGAATTCTAAGGGTGTGTGTCACCCTCCTCCCTCTCCAAAACTATTTGTGCCTCGTTGGGCTATAGTAGGAAAGGGTGCACTTACGCAATAGTTCCCCTGTGCAAATTTATCATAACCCTCTCAAACCATTATGCATATTTCGGGAGTAAAGAAAAGGATGGTCGTCCTTGAGCCGGCAAGAGAATAATACAGAACAGGGAAGGTAAATTAGCAATAATTTAAACCCACGATCCCAAAGGGCCGTAGGATTAAATTATTACCCAATTTCCCAACAGGTACACTCTAAAATCCGTTGAGTTAAAAATCAACCCAAATCAACTGGGTTGAGTGAATATGAACCCAATTTGGGTTCATATTCACTCAACCCAGTTGATTTGGGTTGATTTTTAACCCAACTGATTTTAGAGTGTACAGAAAGGCTCGTTCATTCCCTGTCATCAGTAGTGCATGAGACGATACCATTTCCGAGCGTCAGAGCTGAAAGTACAAAGAACATTTCAACACATACCCGGCCTAAACTATAACATATGCATGGTCTCAGATACTAGCTACTTGGAAACTCCTAATATCCAGCATTATTAAAGGGAGTGGATACTTTGCTTGTTCAAAGAACCACTTACAAACTTAAAACTGTCACAGTTATAGTTGTGAGTTTGGTGATATCTGAGATTGGACAGCCCTCAAAATTAACCATGGCTATCGTCATTATTTTGTATTCAGAGACTTTTACCACGACATTGCAGATTGCCGTGGCCAATGTCGATAATGTCACCGAGACAACATAGATATTAAGCTCTCAGGCCACCAGTCTAGTTCAGTAACAAATTCGACGCAGTTATGGTCTGGAGTCAGTCTGGCCCTCAAATAGCTTATCGTCTGTGTTTAAATTCACTCGTCTGGAATATTTCATTTTGCTGGAAAAGCAAACCCATGGTTCACTTTTCTGGTCAACTGATATATTCTTGTCGCTCCATAAATATTCTTTTTCTGTGAATCAAAGCTAGAAATGCTGCTCAATTGAAAAATGATTTGATCGACATTTTGGTGATATTACTAGAAATGAAGATTCACCACAGACGTAGTTTTATTACACGCCTGTTCTACGAAATCCCCATCTACAGCAACAGTCAACCGTGCGGAAAATGAAAATCTGTTCCGCACATCGTAACTCGTTGACGGACTATTTTTAAATAGAAGCGAAATTTCACTGGAATTTTATACAAATCGTGCAACGCAATTCGTCCCCTGAGTTCCAATGTGTTCTATGTGCCAGTAGGCACATAGAACACATTGGAACTCAGGGGACGAATTATAATTGGAATCGCTATTTGAATCGCTAGCGATAGCTAAAAATAAATCGTCCCCTGAGTTCCAATGTGTTCTATGTTCCAGGAGGCCAGGAGGCACATTAATAATAACACTTTGGCCAGCTGCTGATTTGTCGAGGCACTCAGGAGACGAAATAGTTGCACGGGTTCCCCTCGCAAATTTGGTTGGCGATAAAATGTGTTCTTTGTGTTGATAGTTGTCAAATGAATTGCCGAGTGTTCGTCTAATAATTGTTCTTATAGACGTGAAGGTTTGTATTATTATTATTATTATTATTTATTGGCGTTTAAGGTCACATACTTATGCACAATGGCAAATCGTGACCGTGACAGTTTTACGGGTGGAGGAAGCCGGAGTACCCGGAAAGAACCACCGAGCAACGACGAGCAGCTGTCAGCTCTCCAACATCGTAACTCTGAACTCTGCACCGCAGCACAGGCAGGGTTAAATTGGTTGAAGACATGCGCACCATCGACGTGCAGTACGCCTCAGTACACGGCGTCATCGTACCCCCATGTAGGCAATGGGGGTGAAGTGTCTTGCCCAAGGACACAACGCGGTTCACCTCTACCAGCTGAGCCACCGTGCCCCCTGAAGGCTTGTAATAAACACAGAACGACACACGCGAGTGAATGGGTAAATAGATGTGGCACTCGTGCCATATCGATTAACCCATCCACACGCCTGTGTCGTTCTCTGTATTTATTATTTCGATGCATAGTTCCATTAATGTTTTCGAGGAGAATTAAATATTAATTGATTGATATATCTATATATAATTGGGGCAGGAAAGAATATATGTATATCCTTGTAAGTAAAGCACATTACATTAGATTACCGGTCGTCTTTGCGCAAATTTCCACAAAAAGTGGGCAAACAAACAGACCTAATCGTGTCGAATTCCCTATAGATTAGACTGGTGGCCTAATAGCTTATATAGGTTTAAGAACATACGAATAAGTCATGGTTGGGCAAACATAGATCCCCACCCCATTGCCTAAAGGTAGGTAATTAATTAGACCTGTGTTGCGCAAGGGGAGTTAAATATCAATTGATTGGAATACATATAACGGGGGCAGGAAACAATATCTGTACATCTGTACAAGTAAAGGTACATCGCTCTACATAAATGGCCGTCTGGGCGCAAATTTTCACAAAAAGTGGGTCGACAAACAGCCCAAAACAGTGTCGAATTCCCTATAGATTAGACTGGTGAGCTGATAGCTTACATATGTTTAGGAACATATGAAGAAGTCGTGGTTGGGCAAACATAGACCTCCACCCCAGTTCCGGAAAGTAGGTGATTAATTAGACCTTGGTTGCGCGTGGCTTTTTTTCAATCAGCAATTGGATTGAGCCACTTAAACGCTTTGTTGGAATTTTATGGGTACTGTCGGAACTTTTTCCTTCTGGTTCCAAAGGATTTGTTTTTCTAAATTAATTGCCCAGTACCGTTATTGAAAGATAGAAATAATGATTGCCAAGAGCCAGACACAAGAAAATTACGCCTTTCAGATACACTTTCCGATTTTTTTTAAACGTTAGCAAATTACATCGTCTTATAATACCTTACGCGGCCTTGCATTGCTCTTTTCTCGGAAAATTTATTATCTTTCATTACCACCGGAGAATCTATATATACCACTGACAGCATTTACCATCTACTAATGCGATTTTCTTTTCTTTATTTCAAGGACATCCCGGTTTCTACTTTAGTGTTTGCGCTAACGGTCCGCTATATACAGTTAAAACTAGAAGTCCTGTCACGAATTGTGCGCTTATCTAGGCTTAATTACGCGTAGGTATTGCGCGCAATTGCCATATCGAATGGCATCCAAAGCATGGCAGGTTCTCCTGGTTACTCATGGCAAACACAGGCAATGTTTCTGCCAATGGACCTCCGGGTTACCCGGAGGTCCATTGGCTCAAACACTGCTTGTGCACAGGCCATATGAACAAAATTGGATAGCCTTACTATGGTCAAAACGCGTAGATTAACGCGCAGATCGACGTGCTATTTGTGCGCATTTCATGACAGGACTTCTAGTTTTCACTGTATAGGATAGAGTGATGCTACGAATAGAGTTCACCGACCCCCCAGTTGTCGTCCACAAGGGATTGTGACTGATTGTAGTTATAAGTTACTGGTGTTTAAGGTGACTTTAAGCATCATCGGCTCTAGTAAGGTTGTAACATCTACTAATTTGTCACATTTGCGCATCGGGATTTAGCAATGATGTAAAACCCCAAATGGGCTATGCATGTAAGATACCACGGCATTACATACAATTCCTTGTTAATGCATAATTACTTCATACCGTGAAACTTTGCTCATAAATCTATTATACAAATGTGCTGTGTGCATCCGCGTGCGTTCAGTCCGCGTCCCGCAAGAAATGCAAGTTTTGATTATCTCCCTTTATGTGCAAGGCTACACTTTCTGGGACGGGTCGGCCCGCTAGTAGGTTATAAACAAGGGAAAATTTGATTGGAACAATGTTCCCATTTATGATTTAGTTGTGAGTGTGTCTGTTTTGATTTAGCATTTGAACGCTGAAGGGCATTTTTGGGGGCCCAGAAGCATCCTGCATCATCGGTTCACTAAATAGGATGATTGCTCTGTGAATGTGTTGCAGTGTAGGGTACTCAATCAGTATTTTTAAACCGATTTGTCACTGAAAATATTGAATGGTTTACCCCAGGTAATGAATATGGACTCATCCAATTGGTGTTATTGAACCGACTTGGAACAGACCATCAGAATTCAATAGGGTTAAAAACTCATGTTCCTGGAACGTGAATATTTTCAGTAAAAACAGACACTACTCCAACTAAACCCTAATTACTTAAGCATAATGTCAAGGTGATAGCTTAAAGTTCAATTAGTTGTGTGATTTTCTTGTTTAAAAGTGTATATATTTTTGATAATCTTTCTCACTCGGGCTAAATGTAAAGCGTAAAGATAGGTTTTTGACGAACTCCGAAAACCGATTTGTCACTTAAACAGACCAGCAATAATTCAAGCGCTGCTAATTATGCTTGGAAGTTTATGTTCATTGCCGCATTTCTGTTTAACGCCATAATGGGCGGTCTGATAAGAGATTAAAGCGGAGAGGACCGGTGTTCTCCTGCATTCATTCTCGAAGTAATTATGGCCAGTCAGTTGGTAATTGTTGTGAAAACAGTTCATCCCACAGATTCTGAACACACACCCATATCACGTGTCTGGTCTGTCACCGAATGTCAACATATACCAAAAGGCGAGACTTTCAAAGGAACTTAAAAGGGAATATTAAATTAAGATAGATCTAAGCGGCCAAGTTCAACAAAAGCAATTAAACTGAGCATTGATGTTCTGGCTATCGAAATAAAATTCGGGAGTTTTCTCGAAAAATTCATTCCAGTCTGAAGGCGTGTAATTCTGTGGATCGTAGGAGCTGGGGGATGTCCCATGCTAAAGGTTAAAGGAGGTGCCGCATCGGTGCGAAAGTAAAGGCACGTTGTAATGTAGGGGTGCCACAGAGCTCATGTTTAGAATAGGAGCAGTCGTGGGCCAAGTCGGTGGCCATATCTGAGTGTAGGATCAGAAATAGGGAGCTATTGTATTTAGAAAGACGGCATACCTGTTGTGGAAGGCAAGCCATACATAGGCTGAGTAGGCTTGCCTGCATAAACATTATTCTGAGATATATGGAGGGGAGCGTTTAATCCCATTGATGGCGACTGCTTGAGTGGAAAGCGTCCAGTAAAGTGACAATAAGCTAGTGGCCGTGCGACGGCAGTGTTAGAGTGACATTCCGTCGCTCGTTAGAGGGAGGGCGATATAGTAAAGTAACAATACGTCAGTGGCCGTATGGTGGCAGTGGTAGCGTGACATTCCGTCACATGTTAGAGAAAGGCGTCCGCTATATATTTATTTATATATATATATGTATTAAAATTGTTGTTTTCAATGAGCCCCTGTTTATTTATGCTTTTCGCGGAAAAGTCATTGACCCCTTCAGGAAAAGAACCACCCCAACAAAAACGAAGACGGGCGGGTTCGTTACGGTGAGACATACGTTCAACCACGGGTGCAGGTGACACTCCTTGAGTTTTGGCTGAATACGCGACGTGAATCTATTTCCCCCAGCAACGACAAAGCCCGGTTTCCAACACATAACTCAATATAATGGCATCAGGTCAACAATCATCGACCTTCGACGAATGAAGCCCATATAAGGGCCCCATTCCGTAGAGGCCTGATCACTTAAGTATCTTAAGTATATGCAGTGTTTTCTTCTTCCCTTTTTGCTAATGACTGGGACCCCCGAACCCACTCCAGATTACTCCCAATGGATGGCCCGCCACTGAAACAGTTTAACGAATTTGTGGTAGCAAATATGGTTTGCATGTTTATCCAATACTTCTTTGTTTTTAAAGGGCGGGCGCCTTTATTCTTTGAAATTAGGTCAGTATTGGCCACGAAGAGGAGAGCATGGCCTCGTCGTTCATCCTACGTGTGCGCGTCCGTGTGTTTGTCTCCAATTATATTATTTACTACGAATTCACGAATCCATTGCGGATCTGTAATGAGCACATGCTAGATCAATTTAAATCCTACAGCAATAGAGTTCTATGGGATTTCTTGGTTATAATTATCTTCTGCTCAGCGACTCTCACATTTTCTATACCCGAAGGATTAATTTTAAAAGAATACAGTCAGCGAATGTGCTTTGCATGTCGACGGAAGCTATATCCTGCTATAGCCATGAATTATAGCTGTGTGACACGAAATAAACTGAGAATTTTAGCGGTTGGTCGCGGGAGATGGGGGCCATAAAGTAATCAAGTCATAAAAGGCTGCATGAAACTATAATGTTATCCTGTTGAGTTTCGGAACAAAGTGAAGTGCTTTCAAATCGGCTTCATGATTCGTATAAAATTTGAAAAAACCGTCGTTTGTGCACAAATCTCATATATCAGAATCAGGGATCGATCTGGGCATGCGCCAGTGCGTATTTGGTTCTGAAACATCAGGACCTGGCTCTTAAATCTCAGAAATAGGCTTCTCAGTTGGCGCGAAACTTCTCAGATCATATTTTGATATTCTTTCGATGGATAATCGAGAGAGACACTCTTACATGTATTTTTTATATGATTATCATTTATCATTGTTGTAGAGTGCTTAAGTATACTTCAAGTCTTAATTACCAAGCATTAATCTTCACTGTGGTTTCTGATCAAGTCTTGGCTGCCTAAATAGGCAGCCAAGACTTGATCAGAAACCACAGTGAAGATTAATGTTTGCTAAAGTGTACTAAATGAAAATGATGAGAGCTATTGCATACTTGCAGTGTGTGTTACAAACAACAGTGTGACTCCGTAAATTGAAATCTGGCGCATGAATTGAAAAATAGGCTCCGAGGCTAGAGCGTATTTTAAATAGTCCTGATCGGTCCCTGATAATGTTGTCATTTCGATCTTACAAAAATTTTCTCTTCACTTCTACCAACGTTTTACGAGTCGGAAAAGCAGTTGATCGAGAGAAGGATCGAAACACATGACCAAATGTCCAAAACCTTACCAAATGAGGTAGACACACAAAGTCACTTACACTTTAACCATTAATATAAATAGCAGACGACATTTGCAAAATATTCTCTTGAAAAACCGAATTAGTTATTTTTGTCTCACAAACACAGCCAGGGACGTTGCCACGGGGAAAGGGAAGGATGTCTCACACCCTCATAATTTCGTCAAATTTACAATACTTTGAAATTCGAAGCCCAAAATTGAAAAAAATTGGAAAATTCACATAGGGCGCTTGTGGAATTTTTTCAAACATGTCTCGAATTTGTCTAAAATATGGAGTTTTTAAACTGAAAAGTAGTGAAGGTCCCCAAAATATTGATTGAAAAGTAGTCAAAATCCCACCCCAACCTCAATATTGATTTCACGGTAGTTGGAATTTGTTACTACCAAGAGCTTCAGTGAGACAATTTACAGCCGGGATGAGGTGTATTAACCCTTTTACACAACGTAACGGCCAAAACCGGCCAGGGCTATTCACAAAAACCACCAATTTTGATTATTTTTTTCATTCTTTCTCTCAAAACATACATAGCTTATGACCCGATGAGCTGGTTCCAATGGGGGTCATAAGCTATGTTTTTGAGGCAAAAAATTTGAAATATTAGTTATTCGAGAATTGTAGTTGCAAGTGTCGTCTGCGGAATCCGTCCGCTGAATTCACAAATTCAGTAGTTAAAATTTTTTAAAAAAAATTACAACAAAATCATACGATGTAACCCATCATTAGAAAACCATATCATGTACCTATCGTTGAAACGAGGTCGTTGAACCTTCCAATGATGGGTTACATGATATGGTTTTGGAGAAACTTTTTGGAAAAATAATTAAAATAACAAGATATGATATTATACGTGTTGGGTAAAGGTTTAAAACGTGTAGTTGGAAATTTTTTACTTGTGGGAGAGGGGGTGGGGGGTGTTAATGGAATTTCCTACTTGTTGGAAATTATGTAATGGTAGTCGGAATTGTGCCTGTCCAAGGAGGTGCAATTGGAACTCTAGAGGTGGCCCCACATCCGAAACCCTAAGCAACGTCCCTGAACATAGTTTATGACCCCGCAATGGAACGAGCTCGACGAGCTCGTTCCATTGAGGTCATAATCTATATTTTGGAGACAAAAATTGAAAAAATAATAATTGAATGACGGTTTTAATGAATACCACTGATGGGATATTGCCGTTACGACAGGGAAGGGCTGATATACTTGATTTTGAAACTACAACGTTTCCAGCCATCCATTCTGGATTCTAACCCGAGAGTCCAAAACCACTCGGCATCCCTTCCCTTTTTTCTCTTTATTCGATCGAAAACATCTCTTTTGTCATTCGCCTTAACCGATCTTAACTTAAGGCCTAAAGCGAATCGTCGAACCTGTTCTAAGGATGCAGGTATGTCACTAGTGGATCTTGGTTCTGGGGTATGACGCCTTTGAATGTTCAACTGTAAACTCCTCACCCGGGCTGTCGAATATCCGACGTTTGATTAAACCATTTGCACCCCCCCCCCCTCCCCCCACCACCACGCGAGTTAGAATTTGAATTTTCCAACTGCTACCTGTGGGTCCCCAGCTGCTGTAGAAATTTGAATGTACCTCGAAATAAATGACATTTGGGTTCTAGAGTTGGAAGTCTTCTACTGAGTGCAACCAGGCGCCATCTGCAATGCTTTAGCATTGCAGCTGGCGCCTTGTTGCAATCAAGTAACGAAATATTGACCCAGTTAGAAAATCGCATTTATCAAATTTATTTATTTGGATTTTAACGACACTTTCTACAGCCAGGGTCACCCCGTGTCGGACAGTTTTACGGGTGGAGGAAGCCGGAGTGCTCGGAGAGAACCACCGAGCAACGGCGAGCAACTGACAGACTCCCCAACGTACTAATTCCACACAAGCAGGGTTAGCATTGGTTGGCGACAAGTGCACCATCGCCGTGCAGTACGCTTTAGTATACAGCGCCACCGTGCCCCCCACGTGGGCAATCGGGATTAAGTGCCTTGCCCGAGGGCACAACGCAGTTACCCCAGGTGGGGATCAAGCCATGGACCTTTCGGTTTGGTGTTCACTGTCGTAACCAGTGAGCTACAGTGCTCCCTTTACAAACGATAACAGCTATAGATAAAATGTCACGAAATCTACTATAATATATATAGGGCATAAAATTAAAAAAATCCAACTGTATGATACAAACATTTTCTAACTGTTGAACATTTTTGGCTGGGATTGGGGGGGGGAGGGGGGAGGGGGCACAGATATCGTTGATGTCATCTTCAACGTATATGAGATAAAAGGTGGAAGAAGTGGACAAGACAAAAAAGCACTATAGTTCAATTTTTCAAGAGTCGTTTTAACCCTTTACCAAACGTAACGGCCACAACCGGCCAGCGCTTTTCACAAATATCGCCAATTAATAATCATTACTTTTTTCATTTTTTGTCTCAAAAACATAGGTTATGACCCCTCTTTGGAACGAGCTCGTTCCAAAGAGGGGTCATAACCTATGTTTTTGAGACAAAAAATTTAAAACATTAGTTATTCAATAATTTTGTTTGCAAATGTCGTCTTCTTTTCATGTTAGGTAAAGGTTTAACGGTAAGAAACTTGTTTTCTGTTACAATACCGTATACCGCTCCAGCAGTTTGACTTTTTATGGTTGGCAGTAGCTTTCCAGACAGGCAAGTTCAGTTTTCCAGTTCCCGCTCCAGTCTAGACCAACTTGCACTAAGCTTGTTACCAGCTGTTACAACCTGTACTTGATGTGCGACTTGACTCGCGCTAATTCTCTTGGTGATTGCAACAGCCGCATATAATACATGACTAAATAATTCAAGGACAACTACAATAGACGTGAAAAGTAGGATATTCTCTGATATCAGAAACTTAACACCTTGATAAAATGTCTGCCTTCGGAAATGTAGCGATGTGTGGTTTAGGGTCTGTGTGAATCACCCCCTCTCCAATAATTTTTGCAGTAGAGACATTAGGGCCCTGCGAACCCCAAAGTCGGATTCGAATCGAATCTAAAACGAATCAGGCATCAGATTTCGAATCGAATCGAATCTCGAATTTCGAATCTCGCCGCTTCTCAAGTTGTGGATATTGCACCTTTTCACAACCGTAAATATTGTCAGTCTCCATTCAAGTACTGTGTGGAACGGCGATTTGTGTAAAGCAAGCAAAAAGCGGAATATTCCAGAACGGAATCAATGTAATTTCGGATGCGGAACTCTTCTTTTAATATCAGGTCTCTTGTACCCGGGGGGAGGGGGGGGGGCTGTTATCTCTGAAAAACATAACGTATGGCCCCCTCAATGGAACGTACACTACACTGCAAAAAATATAGGTTCTCTTTAGAACTAAAACTGGTTCTAATCTTGTCCCTGAGATGGAACCAGTTTAGTTTAAACAGTATTTATTTCAAATCAAATAAATTTACCAATATTAGCATTCAATTTTAATAGAATAATACATGAACTGAAGTAGATTCAGCAGTAAACTTGGAGCTTATTCAACGCAGTCGACAAACATTTTGAAACAAAGCGGATATTGGTTCTATACAGAACCAAAACTGGTTCGATATGCCAACTGTTCATATCTCCTTTACTCAATAATGATTTGAGACAACCTCGTAAATATTGTCAGTCTCCACTCAGATATTGTGTGCAACTGCGACTTGTGCAAACCAAGCAAAAATCGGAATATTCCAGAACGGAATCGATGTAATTTCGGAAGCGGAACCTCATTGAACTCTTCTTATATCATCAGGTCTCCTGTACAGGACAACCCCCCCCCCCCCCCCCTTTTTCCTGTACTGGAGACCTGATGACAGAAGAAGAGGACACACTTTGTAGGAATTTGGGAACATCTCGATGATTTGAAATCGAATCGAATCGAATCATGGGGACTATTTCAAAACGAATCGAATTTCGAAGCTTCGCAGGGCCCTAAGTAACATTGTTTATGATTAGAGACTTAGTTCATATTGATTTCGTTTTGCTAGTTAACATATACTTCCTTACGAGGCTAGATTTTATACTTGGACATGAATCACATACTGTGCATTGTATCCGATTCGGACAGTTCGGAGGGGGCGGGGCATCATGCCCAATTTCGGGCGCAGCATGTGTTAATAAAATAAGAAGTTGCGTCACGACTACTGCATGTATATTTTTTTACCCACAAATCAATTTCCAAGATGTCCAGAGAAGTCTTTATTTTTATACCATGATTACCTATTCTACAATATATAAAAAGCCTATGACATAAATTGTAGCTTTTCACACCAACCGTGGTGATCACTCCAGCAATGGGATTTCAATAGTTAAAATTTGCACCTACAGTAGAACTACATCCAAGTTGACCTTTGGTGACATAGACCTGAATGCAAACTTGTCAAAATTTATCGCACGTCGCATCGCGAAGAGTGAAATGAAAGCCCCAATTATTTATTACGTTTTTAAATGACTTTACCCCATAAGACACCAAAACTTAACAAACATGCATTGTCTCGTGTTAATAAAGCATCCATAACTCGAAATGGTATGTTATTATGCTATTAAAATGAAAAAGGACCTGTTTCATTTTCCATTTCGTTTCGGCGATAAAATTGACAGCGGAAGTACCGCCCACCGATGGTTGTGTAAACAAAAACAGATTCGCACGTTTGTACGTCTGGTGCTCAGTAAAATCGAGAAAAAATATTAGCGACTCTTAATAACCTGACGATCATGGTATAAATAATATATACCCAAAGTAGCTTGGTGTACCAAATGTTCACTACTCGTGGTGAACATTTGGTACACCAAGCTACTATGGGTATATTCTATATTTTCAGCATCTTTGTTTTTTAAACAATATTTTTATTTCATCATTGAAATGAGGTTTGGCGAACAGGCAATGCCTATATTAACACCGTACCCTTCAGAAACACACATTTACAATGGTGCAAGTGCAACTGTACATAAACAGAAAATGATCGAATGAATTAGAAAGAAAGTACCACACTATATCTCGTCATCTCTTGCATATCCATTATCTATCGGTTATGGGGGCATTCTGGTATACAGATGAAGGTATAATAGGCCAACAGTACGTGTGTCCGGGTTGGGGTGCACTATCAAAAATCAGTCTCCAAGGACAAAACACAAGGATTCATTTCCACTGGCTAATAATTATTCACTCGAATCTCATTGTTTCCCTAATATATTCTTGTACCACACTGAATATACGGGCATTCACCAAAGCAGTTTTCTCTGGTTCAGAAAATAACATTAGAGTGATATTAGTGGTGTGGCCCAATTTTGTTAGAAGCAAATTTCTTTGTTCTGTATATAGAGGACACAATAATAAATAGTGTTCAGTGTCTTCATATAAATGACCACAGCTACAAGAAGCATATTTAAATCTATCGAATTTATGTCCATTTAAATCATTACAATTTAAACGTAGATTCGTGTGAAAATTTTGTTCCCTTCTGCCACCCACATAATAAAACCCAGGAACGACATTGTCGTTAATCGCAAGCTTCTTCTTAAATGGGTCTACGGAAGTACAGTACTGCAGATCTGACCTTAGGCCGTTCCAAAGTTTTACCGCTGATAACAGAAACGTGTAAGAGAACCTTTTAGTGTTGCATTTAATATCCCTCAGTAAGTTTGAAGATCTTAGCGGGTAATAGGTCAGTTCTGATACAGGTCGCGGAATGAGCAGCCTAATGTAGTTTGGCACGTTTGTGAACATGATTTTATACACAGCTATTAATTTGTGACGTCGTCTGCGCTCTTTGAGCGGGATGAAACTTGATTCTCTATAAATAAGGGGTGATGATTTGTTCTCCTAGTCCCCCCTATTATAGTTCATAGAGCATCCAAATGCAGATTTTCTAGAGGAGTGTCGATTTAGTCTCCGTGCAATCATCCCATATAACATCGGCATAATCAACAAGCGGGAGAATGAAGTATTGATATTGAGTTTCCAGGGCGTGTCTAGACAGTCTGTATTTTCGGCTTCTTATACGATTTATCACGGGGCTGACTTTATAATGCTCTCTTTTTGTGAATCCAGTTGTCCTGTTTTTGAAAAAATCAGCCCAATATGTTTATGAGTGTCCGTCTCTTCTATTTACTGTCCTAGGGGTAAAGATGGAGACGAAGCATAGGATTTACTTTACTTGAAAAATACAATGATTCGGACCTGCCATGTGTTAGACCACTGGGCAATTTTTCTCAGGTCATTATTCAAAACTTCTGTTGCTGAGTTTGCATCTTCGATTACTAGATAAAGTGTAGTATTGCCGACATAAAGTCTAATATTAGACATAATATCTTTAACAATGTCATTTATTTAAATATTAAATAGAAGAGGGTCTAAAACGGATCCCTGTGGCACACCAGCTTTAATGGTTTGATTTTTGGATTTCTCTCCATTTACGACTACATGCTGGGAGCGATTTGTCAGGTAGCTTTTAAATCACGTGAGTTGGTTACCTCTTATTCCATTTATGAATTAATCCGTCATGCCATACTCTATCGAATGCCTTACTTATATCACAAAATACCATTCTGACTTCTTTTTTGGTGTCCATATTACTGTCAATATAGTGTACTGTCACCCGGGGTGAAACCTGATTGTAAGAATGTTAACAATCCGTTTTCCACCAAGAAAGAAAAAATGCTCCTGAAAATTACTTTTTCTAGAATTTTACTGACAGAACTTGTTAGAGATAGTGGCCAATACTTTGCTTTGTTATTAACGGATAATTTCTTATAAATAGGCACAACACTAGCCATCTTCCATAAATTTGGAAACTCATTACGTGATAAGGACAGATTAAAAAGGTAAGTTAGAGTTGGGGGAGGGGGCTAACTGTTGGGCACATTCCTTAATAATTCTGTTATTAATTAAATCTGGCCCACTAGCTTTCTGAGGGTCTAAGTTACTAATAACTGACATTACTTCCTCTTCGGAAATTACTATGGATTGAGACTCATTTCATAATGTGGGATGGGTGGTAGTTCTTTGTCACCAACTGAGTTAGTTGATTAGCAAAATACGTATTTAATACGTCTGCAATCGACTTTGCATCACTAATTATTTCCTCACTTTCTTCAAATGGGGGAAAGGTTCATTCGATAGATTGTGCTCTTTAGAGAAAGATATAAGGGTCCTCCCACCCCCACCAATGTTTACTGCCAAAGTTACGAGATGATACATAAGTTTCAGTCTTAAGATCGTATTCCGCTTTGGCTGTCCGTATGAGTGATATAATTTCATGTCTGTCATGTCTAAATCTAGCCCAGTCCTCGGCCCTATTTGTCTGTTTAGCTTTTCTGTGTGATCGATCACGCACTCTCATCATTTTTCGGATCGTTGAGTTCATCCATGGTTTATCTTTCGGACGTACTACTATAAAATTAGTTCGCTGCTTCAGGTTTTATTTCAGAAATCACACAAACTCAGGTACTATCGACCGATAGAACATGAAAAGAAACGTTCTAATTACTTTATTATGTCGAACAAAAAATAACTTTCATTGTTAAGCGTTAACTGCAACATGCCATCAATCTTGTAATAACAATGTAGTCGAATGCAAAAACATGACGTCATTTCATGTTATAATTCATTGTTAATGCTTGTGTGATAAATGGTATAAATTAATGGAATATAAATTCATGTTTCTCGGACGACGACAGTTGATAGAATTAAGCAGAGTGAAACAATTTATTTTGAACTTGAGGCGGAGGCTCAGTGAGGTCGTGGAGTACTAAACTTGTGGAAATATCATTGATTGAAGTCATAACTCATATTCAGGATTCTCTGAAGTGGTGAACAACACGTGAGGTTTTAATATTTCTGATTCTTTTGAATTCATTGTTTGCAGTTAAAACTGAAAACACACCCACTGAAGATGATATATTTGTTGGTAAGTTTGTGTTTACCGGTGACGAAAAAAGTTAAACGGACACGGAGCCAGTGTTTAGTGATGAGAAATTCCAATCAACGCTGATCAATGGAAGTGGAGCTTACATTTTCTTCGTTATCTTGTCTCCAGGGAAAAACGTTCCGATAGTACCCATGTTTTGCCCCAAAACTCCAGTACTATGACTTTTAGAAGTTGTCAAATTAACCAATCACGGTTGATGTTACAAACGTGAGGCATAATACAATGGTTTTGTATGGTATGTAGTTTTTAACTGATGTACGATGTAAGGCTCTCTGTGGTATCATTTAAATTTTCAGTAAAAACGTTTTCCCACGTAGTTTGAGCAAAATGTGCCTGTAATCCGTTTATATCCATATTAATATAATCCCAAATTTGTCTTTTAAAGCAGGCAGTTTCACTTTTTGTGAATTTTAATGTGACAGCAGTAGCATGGTGGTCACTACAGAAGGGCGGAATAAAAGAAGAATTTTCAGCTTGCATTGGACACGATACTAAAATTAGACCAAGTAGACTGCCAAGAGCGTTCAGTTACTCGCGTGGCTTTTGACAATTTGAGACAAGCTGTAATCGTTTTCCAGCTGCCTGATCCTTGGGTGTGTATTGTTGAGACAGTCAAAATTGAAGTCTCCAACTATCACACATTTCAGCGACATATCATTCCTTGCCTTTTGGACAGATTCACCAATAAGACTCCAGTAATAATTATTGGCAGTGGGAGGCCTGTATACTACTCCCAGTATAAATTTCTGGTTCTGACTTCGAAGTTCTGTGACTTCGAAGTTCTGTCCAGATTAATTCTAAACCTGGGATTTCAAGATCATATCGACGTTTCCAAACTATGTAAGACTTAATAATAAACGTCCACTCCTCTCCCAGGCCCCTCCCCTCGATCCATACGAATAAGTGGGTACGGGGCTACGGGTATTAATATGCAACATTTAAGCCACCTAACAACTTAAAACAACTGTTTCAATTGAGTGTTCGACCTGGTTTTTATCATTCTTTGTTTAACATGCATTATTTAATACTTGTAGGGAGCGCGGTGGCCCAGTGGTTACGGCATTGAACTTCAAACCGAGAGGCCTACGGTTCGATCCCCGCCTGGGGTAACTGTGCGTTGTGTCCTTGGGCAAGGCACTTAGTCCAGATTGTCCACGCGGGTGGCACGGTGGTGCTGTGTACTAAGGCGTAATGCACATCGATGGTGCACCTGTCTTCAACAGTTCGAACTCTGCTTGTGTGGAGTTAGTGCGTTGGGGAGTATGACAGTAGCTCGCCGTTGCTCGGTGGTTCTCTCCGGGTACTCCGGCTTTGTCCACCCGTAAAGCTGAACGACACAAATGTGTCGTTAAACTCCAATAAATAAATTAATATTAAATTTAATACTAGTGAAGGGGGACACGCGCCACACACGTTTTTTTTTTAAAAAATTCAGACTCATGTCTGTATACACAATAGCACGACTGCGACACAATTGCCAGTTTTCGGGAATAACGCAAAATATTACCACCATGCATGTCAGTTTAGCTATATCGGACAGAAATACACACACCTGCCTAGTTTTAAGTCGATCGTCCCGTGGAGGCTTATTTGACATTTCACATCACGACAAACGGAACAACTCAAAAATTATGGTTAGATTTGGTCACTTTTATTGCCAATGGGGATGTGTACGAGTTGCCGGTGCCCCTTCTTGGAATCAAGTAGAGGTACATTGGGGGTCTATACAGTCTTGTGGCTCACCATATCGTCGCATGGGGACTAGAGTGTTCTATGTCACAGTTGGACATCGATCAACCCAGCGACCAAGCAACGCTATGTCGAGAAGTGGAATGCTTAATAGCTACTCGCGGACGTGGTCGTGCCACTGGAGTCGACGCAGTGAGTCGACTACCGCGACATCTTGCAACTGTGGTTTCAGGCTGGAAGAGGTTTCAGTTTCTGGAAATGTTCTGCTATTTTGTCGATTTCGGTTGGAGTGGGTTTTATACTGAGGTGAGTCTTGCTGCCTTTTGGCATATCCTACTTCTATTTATACTTCGTAATATGTAACAATTTATACTGACTGCTATACAATATACTTTAATGTACACACATATGTATTTATCATATGACTCGTCCGTTCTGTTCACTTTAAAACATTTGATATTTTGCTTTCATATTAATCAGTGATAAATAAAGCCTTCCGTCAATTTCATTGGTCAATTTCAAAACTAGACAATTTGATTGGCTGATCAAAATAAAACTGGGCCACATTTTCATAATTTGTATAATTAGAGTTTGGAGCTTTCATTGGTCAATTTCAAAACTGGACAATTTGATTGGCTAAACAAAATACAACTGGGTGACATTTGCATAATTTCAGTAGGGAGAATTTACGTTATCTGTCCTATTTAGGGTGGGTTATATTGTAATAATTGTTTACCTACAAGAAAAACGCCATTCATTTTTTTATATTTTCACTTTTTGCTTCCAAAACATAGGTTATGACCCCTCATTGGAACGAGCTCGTTCCAATGAGGGGTCATAACCTATGTTTTGGAAGCAAAAAGTGAAATTTTTGTAGTTATTCGAGGATGTTTTTCCAAGTGCCGTCCGCAACTCCAGTTAGGTGATGGGTTAAAAAGTCATACTAAGTGGCTAATTTGTGCGTGTGTGTGTCATATGATAAATAGAATATGAAATGAGTGTTTTTCTCATATAATATTTATGAAAATCGTCCGAATTTTCCGTTTGGGCTCGCCAAAACGAAAAATCAGTAGACTCGTTTCATAAATATTATATGAGAAAAACACTCATTCCATATCCTCAATATACCTCTCACACCGCTTATGTGGTCAAGGAGAGTGAATAAAGATTTGAATTTGAATTTGGTATGCCAGTGCTCTCTCTCCCCCCCCCCCCCCCCCCCCCATTGCCTACCACCACCCATGTCGAGATCTGAACATTTGGGGTGTCATATTATATGAACTGCGAACGCAGGGTTGACTGCAAACTAATTTGTATGTTGTTAATGGCGTGTCACTACAAATATATTTACAAGTCATTTAATTAATTCGCACAGTCTGATGATCAAATAATCAAAAATCACAATTAATTTTTTTTTTCAAAGGAACTCAACCCACACAATTTGACGATAGCGCGACCTGCAAGCACATGCAAGGTCAGTGGCATTGTGCGTTTCTAATTGGTCGGTCTGCACATTGTGTAAAGATTTGCACAAGGTACGCACGATATGAAAAGATCACTTACATCGCCGTGAAGCTATTGAATATTCCTGACAAACTGACTGTATAAAATTTATTCATAATTAATATTTATTTAATATACTCGAGGGCGAGTTGATGTCTGAAGATTAGAAAGCTTATATCAAACTACTACAAAAAATTGTATCTGTGACTAACGTGTTATCTTTCCAGCCAGGAATCAAAGCTAGTTTTACAAAGAAGCGGACTTACAGACTACATAATATACTGCAACGACTGTGTATGTAATACAATGGATTATTCAAACACAACTCAATATTTTTCTCATCAATCATATTTTGAAAACGAGCTGTCACCTGTTTCCAGTGTACAAAGATAAAACATATTATGATTTATATGCAAGACTTGCTTGCATCCAAACGCATTACGTTTTACTCTGTTTGTAAGGTCGTTGAGTTCTGCTCCCAGGGATGTGGCTGTACGGGAAGCGTGCATTGTCCTACAACAACTTCAACCCAAACCATCATTTGCCCAAATCTTGAAAGTTCGGAAATTTTAGAGTTCCTATCAAAAGGGTTTGAAATGCAGGATCCAAATTTGCAATATTTGATAAAATCACCCAAACCATCATTTGCCTAAATCTTGAAAGTTTGGAAATTTTAGAGTTCCTATCAAAAAGGTTTGAAATGCAGGATCCAAATTTGCAATATTTGATAAAATGTTCGCCTTTTTATATTTAGTACTACCTGTATTTCGTTATTTCAGATCTAATAGAAAATTCACCCCCTGCAGCCGGAATTCAAAGATATTGAAGGCGGAACATTTACGACCGGTGCTGGAAGCATTACTTTGGTTTCCTCGATGTTCGAATTTTATAAGGCAGCAGTCAAAAAGTTGTTTACCGAGAAGGAGAACAACTAGAATTATGAATTATTGAAGTACAGTACGTGTAGGGTGTATTATCACTAAATCACCCGCGGAGTGGAGATTCCACCCAGGCAATAATTGCAAATTTGTTGCAAAGCATAACAGACACAAGCAAAGTTCCAGCCAATGGACCTCCGGGTTAAGACACAAGCAAAGTTCCAGCCAATGGACTTCCGGGTTAAACCCGGAGGTCCATTGGCTGAAACATTGCTTGTGTTTTTGTCCATATATAGAATTGGAAAGTGATACGTTGGGTGTTAACTCCACTCCGCGGGTGATTTTGTTACAAACCACTCTCCACGTACTGTACATGGACACTACACAATTCAAGACACCCTTTCCCACATCACTCTCTCTCTCTCTCTCTCTCCCTCCCTCTCTTCCTCTCTCTCTCCCACACACACACTCTCTCTGCTAATATTCTTGCTCGATAACAAACTACATACAGAGGAATTTACACAATTGTATTTCCATTGTTCTTACTTATGGCGGGAGAATGAATTTAACAGAAATGATTGGCGACCTGTATGGCCTCATCTGATATTGTAGCACTTTCATAACATTGCAGTAGCGGTGGAAACAATCAGTTAGAGGATTTCGAATCGAACCGAATCTCGAATCGAATCTTACCGCTTTTCAGGTGGTACATTTTGCTCTTTTACGACCGTAGAATATAGCAAATAGCGTCAGCTTCCACAAGAGTATCTATTGTACTCAACGGCAACTGGTCCGATTAACCAAATAAATCAAAAGGCGGAATATTCTAGAAACGGAATCAACGTAGTTTAGGGAGCGGAACCTCTTGAACGCGGCTTCTGTCATCAGGTCATAAATGTACGACCCTGCGAAGCTTCGTAATTCGAATCAAATCGAAATAGTCCCCATGATTCGATTCGACTTCAATCGCGCCGATTCGAAAATGTTCGAATCGCCGAGATGTTCTCAAAATCCTACAAAATGTCTCCTCTTGGACTCTTCTTCTATCATCGGGTCTCTCTCGATTCGAGATTCAGTTTAATTCGAAATATGATGCCTGACTCGATTCGACCCGAGATATGAGGTCCACAGGGCCCTACGTAAATGCCTGCCAAAGCTCGTATTTCAACTCCGTGGCGGATGCTCAATGTGAACCATTATTTTCGATAGGTGGAGACTAAGTCCGTATGATGAACATCCATTGCTATAGAAGGATGTCACGACCTACATGGCCTGATCTGACATTATGACACTTTCATTACATTATGACACTTTTATAACAATGTGTGCACTATGATATACACAATCGCCATTGTTTAACCCTTTACCCAACGTAACGGCCAAAACCGGCCAGTGCTGTTCTGTAAAATCACCAATTAATTTTCATTGTTTTTTCATTTTTTTGTCTCGAAAACATAGGTTATGACCCCCCGTTGGAACGAGCTCGTCGAGCTCGTTCCAACGAGGGGTCATAACCTATGTTTTTGAGACAAAAAATGAAAAAAATTAGTTATTCAAGAATTGTTTTTGCATGTGTCGTCTGCTTTTCATGTTAGGTAAAGGGTTAACCCTGCCTCTGTCACCGTGGTCGATTCGGACTGTCATTGTTTCTGTCTCTCTGACGTCTCCCTCTCTCTCTCTCTCTCTCTCTCTCTCTCTCTCTCTCTCTCTCTCTCTCTCTCTCTCTCTGTCTCTCTCTTTTCTCTCTCTCTCCCCCCGTTCATGAGTTCATAGAACATTGATTTGTTTGGTGGAATTATATCTCCGATAGAGAAGGGGGGGGGGGGGCATCGGGAGGGATAAAGGCAGAGACGAAGAGTTAATAAAATAGACAGAGACGTAGAAACAGACGGTAAGGGTTCGAATCGGCCGTGGTGACAGAGATAGGATTAAAAGCAAGTGTGTACTATCATTGTTACTGAAGTAGCAACGATAGTACACAGTTTTTTTTAACCCTTCCACTCTAACGTTAATTCTAGTGAACGATCTTATTAAAAATTAAACTTAAGCAAATTAACGCCTACCCCCCTACCCACAACACATATCTACCTACAAACATTGAACCTAAAAATCAGCCCATCCACCTTCAAAGTCGTTCGGTGGTCCCTCGTATTTCTCAAAACACAGCTAAATACAACCTCAACCTCAAATATCTTTCACTTCTACAAGACTAAAAAACAAATCGTGGAAACACAAATACTGTCATTCATTTTTTTTTTATTCTATCAATTTATGATTCCAATACATGGTTGTTTATGACTACATACTGAAACAAGTTTGTGGATCTCTTTCGACGGGGAGCTCAGTGAGTGGTGAACCGGTTAGAAAATTCAGTAACCGGTTAACCGTTGAGTTATAACCACTGCGTTACCGATTCATGGCTCAGTGACATTATATGGGCACATTTATGGCTCAGTGAATGTTGAACCGGTTAGAAAATTCAGTAACCGGTTAATCGTTTAGTTATAACCACTGCGTTACCGATTCATGGCTCAGTGAGTGTTGAAACGGTTAGAAAATTCAGTAACCGGTAAACCGTTTAGTTATAATTATTGCGTTGCCGATTCATGGCTGGTTACTTAGGCCTGGCATTTTCGGGAGAGCGATTTATTCGCTCGCCTACTGCTCGCATTAAAAAAATTAAGGAGGGCGAAAACTTGCCCTCTTGACCTTAGAAAATATTGGTTACCTTAATAGCCTAATCCTAAAACCCACATCTTTTCAGATCTCTGCTATGTTAATAGTCTCTGAAAGACTGCCATACTGCCCCTCCCACACCTCCGGGCCTTGTCGAGGCCCGGAGGTGTGGGAGGGGCTGTGTAGCCGTCTCACAGAGACTACTTTGTTAGCAACACCAAATAAAATGTACAAGGCCCACTTGGCAGAATTCATTTGCAGTAAAACTTCATTTTGCCACTTTTGTAAGCACGAGGAGAGCTAATCGCTCCCCTGGGCCATGCGAGGGGAGCGATTTTAGCCCACCTGCATTTTTAAGAATGCCAGGCCTGGAACTTACTTTGGAACAAAAAATATATATATTCTAGGGTGATGAATAATGATTTTAATGTACTTTGGGCGTATGATGGAAACCTGTTGTATTAGTGGATTCAGACAGTGAGAAAACCCAAAATGTAATTTTGCATAAAATAATCAGGCCTGACAGAATGTAACTTATGCAACACATGCTAACCATTTCTAAGAGAGACTAGCCATTACATGGGCACATTCTTCAACTAGTAACCTCAGCTAAATACCTCGGTTGTACTATCAGTTCTTATCTCAAATGGAATGACCACAAAAGTAATATCTGCAACAAAGCCAACAAAAGTTTCTCAAAAGGAACTCAAGCATCAACAATAACAAACTGAAAGAAACTGCTTACATATCTTTAGTTTGACCAACCACAGAAGTTGCGCGTGCAGTTTGGTACCCCCCCCCCCCCCCCCCCCCACACACACACACCAACACAACAACAAACACAAACTTGAAATAGTCCTAAGAAGAGCAGCAAGATCTGTGTCCAATAGATATCATAATACCTCATCTGTCAGTAGGACCGGGGAGAGGAAATTCGGGCGTCGGTGTTAATTTTGTGTAGTGTTCAACCGATTACCAAATATGGCCGCTGACCGATTACCGGTTAGTTGAGCTAACAATCAGCTGATGCCGATTCTGATTGTAATACCGTGTACTGCTTGACAAGTCGTGGCTCAAAAGAACTACATTAAATTGAGCATATTTCACATTGTTAAACTGTGTTGAATCGGGTCGCAGTGAAATACCAGACGCGCACACTTTGGCGGTAAACGTAGTTCTTGGAGCCACGTGTACCGCCCAAGTGTGCGCAACAGGTAATTTTAGTGGTCGTAATCCATCTGCGGGCAGTGATGTCCGCGCATGGGTTTACCAGGTAACAAAAATCGTCAGCAGCAAAATTTTAATTAATGAAGCACCGGGTTGTACCAGGTGCTTCATTAATTAAAAGTTTTGATGATTATTTCTATAATTAGTGTTTGGAATCTAATATTATTGCGTCGGTGGAAATTTTGCCTACCCGTGGAAAGTGACCAGTCCACGGGGGCCGTACTGTACTTCTTTAACCCTTTACCTAACGAATCGACCTTATCCGACCATCGTCACTCACAAATCGGGCAGTTGAAAAAAAGAAGCAAAGAAGGAAGTAATTGCTGAGAAAACACCTATGACATCAGTAGAAAATGAAGCCAAGTTTCCTTTTATTACTTTTAATAAACGAAAATAACAGACATCTCACGGAGCTGTCTGTTGTTTTCGTTTATTAAAAGTTACAAAGGGAAATTTGGCCTTGTATGGCAAGCTGATTAGAAGCAACTACTTCACAGATAATCCCCATTAACCCTTTACCCAACGAATCACCAGCATCCGCCCGCGTAATATGCAAATTCAGCAGCTGAAAAAATATTATTTTTCGAAAAATTTCAACAAAACCATATCATGTGACCCCTCTTTGGAACGAGCTCGTCAAGCTCGTTCCAAAGAGGGTCACATGATATGGTTTTGTTGAAATTTTTTTTTAAAAATTTAAAAAATGATATTTAAAATAATAAATTTTGAGACCGTCTGTGTTGGGTAAAGGGTTATGATTATCTATCAGTATCATACCTACCAACACTAAGTGATCGTCCATTTTGGCTCTTTGTTCAGAGAATGTATTTTTACAGTAATTGCAAGTTTTTATTGTTCCCAGGGAAAAAAATAGCAAATTTTACTTCCAAGACTTTTATATTAATGGAAAGGACAAAGATGGTGAAAGCTCCGTTTTCTTATTTTTAAATGGGTTTCAACAGAGGATAATAGTCAAACGTTCGAACTAACTTTGGAAATAAATTGTAAAAAGCTAGCTTCCTGTATTTTATACTACTCTACAGGAAAATGCCTGAAGTTTGAGAAATGATGCGAACGTCGATGATACAACTAACATTTGGAAATTTCAATTTGTGTACGAAATTGTCATACCCTAAGTGTTAAATTTACTGCCAGCTTTAGAAAAGAAGGGGAGCTAACTTTCCTGTAAATCTCTTCCAATATTATTATTATTATTTACTGGTGTTTAAGGTCACATATTTATGCACAATGGCTAATCATGACCGTGACAGTTTTACGGGTGGAGGAAGCCGGAGTGCCCGGAGAGAACCACCGAGCAACGACGAGCAGCTGCCAGCTCCCCAACATCGTAACTCCGCACTGCAGCACAGGCAGGGTTAGATTGTTTGAAGACAAGCGTACCATCGACGTGCAGTATGCCGTAGTACACGGCGTCATCGTGCCCCTACGCGGGCGATGGAGATGAAGTGTCTTGCCCAAGGACACAACGCGGTTGCCGCAGGTGGGATTCGAACCGAGGACCTCTCGTTTTGCAGCCTGCACCTCTACCTACTGAGCCACCGCGCTCCCCTCTTCCAATAACGAAAACTGTCAGCCATGTGTGTCGTTACCTTCTCGGTATCGCCGCCAATGTTAGCATTTGGATATTTTTACAGACAACTTGTTATCCATTTCCCGGGATTCCGTTGATCGTCTTTTATAACGGGAGAAGAAATATTAAACCTTTTTCTAACACGGCCAGTCAGCAACACTTACACGCTAGAAACTAAAGTGTTAAAAACTACACTTGAAGTGCTGTATTTAACACTTACTAAGTGCTGAACTAGCACTTTGTTCAAGTGTAGGTATCCCAAAACTTGACAGGTGTTGACAATAATACCACTTGACAAGTGTAATGCCGCGACACTTAAAAGGAAACAACGCAGATGACGCGGATCAGGATCGAACTCTCGAGTCTGATCCGCGTCATCTGCGTTGTGTCCTTTTAATTATGTATCCACCAAGCGCAAATCAAATTATGGACGATTCTGGAAGAACCACCAATGTTAGACACAGGGGAAGTGCCATCCATTCAAGTTTCAGATGTCTGACGATTGTAATGTCTAAGTGCTTAAAGCATTGCACTTGGAGTGTTAAAATCAAACCCTAAGAGTAGGAATGGGTTTAACACCTTGAAAGTGTCAGTTTTAACACTTTAGTTTTTAGTGTGTACAATTATCTCAGAAAAACATAACTTATGACCCCCACCCCCCCCCCCACCCCCACCCCCTCTCCCATTGGAACGAATCCCACAAGCTCGGTCCAATGTGTGGTCTTAGGCTATGTTTTTTAAGCAAAACTTGAAAATGTTAAATTTGAATCGCTACTTTTGTAAGCAGAAGGATTTCGATAGGGCCCTGCGAACCTCAAATTTCGGTGCGAATCGAATAAGGCATCAGATTTCGAATCGAATCTCGAATCGACGCTCAGTGCTTATCAAATTGTGGATATTTCACCTTCTTACAGCCGAAAATATTGTCAGTTTCGGCTCAACTATTGTGTGTAACGGCGTCTCGTGCAAATCAAGCACAAATCGAAATATTCCAGAACGGAATCGATGAAATTTCGGACGCGGAACCTCATTGAACTCTTCGTCATCAGGTCTCCTGTACAGGACACCCCCCCCCCCCCCCCCCCCCATCCCGACCTCCTGTACAGGAGACCTGATGATAGAAGAAGAGTTCAAGAGGAGACACTTTGTACGATTTTGAGAACATCTTGTCGATTCGAACATTTTTGAATCGACGCTATTGAAATCGAATCGAATCGAATGATGGGGACTATTTCGAATCGAATCGAATTTTGAAGCTTTGCAGGGCCCTAGATCACGATGGCTGGTTCCTTAGCGCATTGGACTTCAAATCGAAGTCGTGAGTTCTATCCTGAGTGTTGGTAAGGTATTTAATCCCGATTGCTCGAGTGGAAGCTCTGTGTGCAATGATGTACTGTTCGTCGATGGAAAACATGCCATCAAACTAGTCTTGCTCGTGTCCGGTTAGTAAGTCGGAGTGTCAGGCAGTTACTCGCAGCTGTCCGTTGGTTCTTTCTTCCTCAACCGGTAAAGCTGTCCGGCACGATATGGCCCTGGCTGTCGAATGGGTCCCACTAATAAATAAATAAATAAATAAATAAATAAATAAATAAATAAATAAATAAATAAAATTAATAAATATATAAATAAATAAATAAATAAATAAATAAATAAATAAATAAATTTGGGAATAGCGTTTGTCGGTTTTCCTCGTAACGTCTGATGAAGGAATAAACAGGTTCGCCGGAAGCATTTCAGGGCAGGAGGGGGTCAGACCCAGGAAAAGGGGCATTTACTCGCACTAGTAGCCTCGCCATGACATGCCGACGCATGCATGTCTCGAAGACCGAAGACCACCTCCTCCCAAACTCCTCCACCACCGCTCATTGAATTTTAAAAGCTCCCAGAACGGATTTGGGGTGTTTTTTAGCTTTACTTTCAGAATAAATCATTGAACAGAATTGAGTGACGAACCTGGGAAGGGCATTGTCTGCCCGCTCTCGCCCAGTAGTCCGAGGGCAGGTAGGGTAGCTGCTACCTCTGCCCTCAGTGCTTCCGGCGTCCCAGATAATATACATTGATATTTCAAGCATCGAAATGTGCTTTCGGCTCAAAGGTGAATGGGTGTCAATATCTCACGACCACGTGGATAAGTTTCTTCAATAATGAATATTTTGAAAATATGACTACTTGACACGTAATTGACCCCTAGGTGTGCTTCATTCACAATCTCTCAACAGAACGACTCGTGCGCCTTAGCGTGTAATTTAGAATCAGTTGTCAAAAGAGGGTATTGGTTGTCAAAATGGGAGCTGAAGAAAAGAGTAAAACGATGGTCTATCTTTGTTCGACTTTTCATTCGATTTGGTGCAAAACTGTCAACAGGAGAAGAGTAAAATAAAACATTCAATTTATTAAGTCCAATTTAGAGTTTCACCTCGCACCCCTGTGGCTAAAATGAAATTAAAACTTTTACATGCGAGCAAGAATCAGCCCTGATTTGTGAATGAAAAAAATTCAAAATCTCTTCACGGCGCGACAGTCATGAAGAAAATGTAAATAGAATTTGCAAAGAGAGTTAGTTGGGGGTGAGATTATGTACTGTTGTCCCAACATGGTAAGACTAACAAACTTCGTCAATGTCTGCAATACATCTGTCAATAACATGCTTCATTCGATTAAAACTGGGTTTCATCAATGCAAACTCTCGCTTTGAAAATGGAGAGTCCGCCCGGTGTTAGAAAGGCAATCCCAGACACTGTTACTTATAACAATGCTGTAATCTTCACGACATTCATTTCCCAACAATAGAGCGATTTCCTGAGGATTAAATTCGAGTAAGGAAGTGAATCTTTAGTTAAACATGCGTTCAAATTTCGCTGAAACACTACACAATCCTTCAATGAAAAGAAGACACTTTGTCCTCGTACGATCCATTCATTACCACTCTTTCCCAGTGAAGGAATTTTACCACGATCGCCAAAAGATAGATGTACCACCTTTTACATAAAAGGGTAGAAGCGTAACTAGGAGGGATGGGGTACGGGAGTGACACCCCCCAATAATAACGATCTTCCCCTTTTCGTCACTCAATTTTTTTCAGTGATTTATTCTCGAAGTAAAGCTAAAATACACCCCTAATCCGTTCTGGGAACTTTCAAAATTCAAGGAGTTGGGGGAGATTGGGAGGATGTGCCCCCTCCCGATGGGGGGACCTCCTATCAAACTCCCCCATCTCAGGTCTTCGAGCTTCGAGACATGTATGCTTTGGCATGTCATGGCGGGGCTACTAGTGCGAGTAAATGCCCTTTTCCCGGGATCTGACCCCCTGCTCTGAAATGCTTTCAGCGCCCCTGACCCTCATGAACATAAACACCCAAGCAGAGGCGTAACTAGAGGAGGGTGTATAGTGACTCCCTCTCCCCAATAATTTTCTAGTAGTGACATTGTCACCTGGATTGGGGTCTTAGATGTTGATTCGCTCTTGCCGGTAAGAAGGTACTTTCTTACCGGACGGGATTTGGTTCTTGGAATTATATCACACACGCAGTCAGCTACTTGCAAGTTGAGGGCTATGTTTGATTTGGGATATTGGGGTCCCAGCATGACGAATTGTGGGGGGCGCGGTGGCTCAGTTGGTAGAGGTGCAGGCTGCAAGCCGAGAGGTCCTCGGTTCGAATGCCACCTGCGGCAACCGCGTTGTGTCCTTGGGCAATACACTTCACCCCGATTGCCTACATGGGGGGCACGATGACGCTGTGTACTGAGGCGTACTGCACGTCGATGGTGCGCATGTCTTCAACCAATCTAACCCTGCCTGTGCTGCGGTGCAGAGTTCAGAGTTACGATGTTGGGGAGCTGACAGCTGCTCGTCGTTGCTCGGTGGTTCTCTCCGGGTACTCCGGCTTCCTCCACCCGTAAAACTGTCACGGTCACGATTAGCCATTGTGCATAAGTATGTGACCTTAAACACCAATAAATAAATAAATAAATAAATAAATAATGACGAATTGTGAATCCGGTACATTTTGATTAAATAAGATGGGAAGATGTGCTTCACAAATATTACATGTATTTACCCACAAACAAATTTCCTGAGTTTCTTTTAATTAACAAATATTCCAACTATATAACCGAGGCATGTCTTTGAAGTTGGAATATCTTTTTCAGTCGGCACTTGAGTCATGACAGTCAGGAAAATTGGGTTTATGCCCCCCCCCCCCCCCATTCGTAATCTTAAAGACACCCTTGATCAAGGAGGTAGGAAGTATTTCGAACTGGGTATGGGGCACAGAAGGGCATCCACACAGTGATATATATATCAATGGCAGCCCGTGTGTCTTAGTAGTAGGACAGGAAGACAATACACAAACGTCTATGTCTGAGATTTACAGCGAAAAAGGCACGTTTTTTTTGGCTACAGATTGTCCACCACAGTGTGTCGGCACGATGGGGAAATTTGTTAAATATGGAGGCTAAAAAGAGCATTTTATTTTCTAAAAGATCTCTCTCTCTCTCTCTCTCTCTCTCTCTCTCTCTCTCTCTCTCTCTCTCACGATGGGGAAATTTGTTAAATATGGAGGCTAAAAAGAGCATTTTATTTTCTAAAAGATCTCTCTCTCTCTCTCTCTCTCTCTCTCTCTCTCTCTCTCTCTCTCTCTCTCTCTCTCTCTCTATCTATCTATCTATCTATCTATCTATCTAGCTATCTCTCGCTCACTCACCCGTTCTATTCCTAGGGGGTTAAAAATGTAAAAATGAACCCAAATCAACTGGTTCGGTGAATATGAACCCACTTGGGTTCATATTCACTCAACCAGTTGATTTGGGCTCTTTGTTAACCCAGCTTATTTTAGAATGTACATAGTCCAGCATTTACGGAGACATATCCCAAACTCCTTGACAGAATTCCAGGAGCTGATGCAACGGTTGCTGCTCTTCATGGTTGACCTCGACCATCAGAGATTTTGAGGATGTCTTCGCTGTTACTCGTTATGTATGTACTCCGGTTCTCCTCAACACAAGTTAAAGCAAGTGGGTGTGAAATTTGAAAGAAATAAAAAAAAAACACATTCGTTTTGCAAGCATGCAAGCGTTACTCATCCCAGAAAGCTGAAATGTGCTGAAATTGCTATATTTTTATGAATAAATTGTAAGATAAATGATAATTCAACAAAAAAGAAGTGGATTACTGAAAGCAATTTTCATTGATAAATTTATTTTTATAAAGTATCATTGATGTGGGCATCATTTTACGAACTTTGGGCATTTTCCCGTAGAATAGTATAAAAAAAATACAGAAGCTGGCTTTTCACATTTTTTTTCAATCAGTTTGAACATTTGAGTATTATTCTCTGTTGAAACCCATTTAAAATACGAAAACGGCGTTTTCACCCTCTTTTGATGTTCTGTAACTTTTTTTCTGTTCGTTATATCAATAGTGTGCGCATAGTGGCATATAGTACAGACACCGTCCTTTTCAGTAATATAAAAGTCTAGGGGTGGGATTTGCTAATTTTGTTCCTGAGAAGAATAAAAACTTGCATATTACTGTAAAACACATTCGTTAAACAAAGAGCCAAAGTGGGTGTTTGATGTTCATAGGTGTAATACTGATAGGAACTCTTGATGACAATTATCAGTGAACTAGTCGCTTCTAATTAGCTTGTCATAAAAAGCCAAGTTTCATTTTGTTACTTTTAATAAACGAAAACAACAGACAGCTCCGAGAGCTGTCTGTTGTTTTCGTTTATTAAAAGTAACAAAAGGAAACTTGGCTTTATTCGCTATTGCTGTTTTCTCAACAATTACTTCCTTTGAAACGGACCTCCCTCGCGCATCTAAAAATGCAAGGGAGATAACTTCAGAGAAAGTCAATTTCCATGACGATAAATGTCAGGGATGGGGGTGAGAAAGAATGAGGAATTTCACAATATTTCTGACAACAACTGTAACTAAAGGTATTAAAGTGGAGAGAGTTAACAAACCTAGATTCCTCAATTAACAACAGACTAATATTGAGACACAATTCTGCGCCAAAATATACAGTGCTCGTAGTCGATCATAAACAGGTGCAATACACAAATTGAAACAATAATCCTCCTCTTATGCCAAGCCATTCAGATTCGCTACCCTTTGAAATAGTAAAAATATTTAATGTTGTTTTTTGTTCTCTTAATGGATTAGATTAGAGATTGAACACTGGGTGCATTATAAGAGACCTGATTCATTCGGAGTTTATCTATGATTTTCGTTGAGAAGGAACTCTTGAATGTTAGTCAATAGCAAGGCCTGGTTTCAAATGTGAACTTAACTGCTTTTAAACCTTTTATTTAAACGCGTTAATATTCTGGCACTGGATAAGATATGTTATAAATATTGACGGATCGGAGTTGACCTACCAAAATAGTGATTGTTGGGGAAGACGTATTCACGCGCCTCAGGTGTGTGGACTCTGCTTCCTCGAGGGCCACTATTTGGTATAGTCATCGACGTGCTGTACAATAATTATTCTATTAATCGAAAGAACAGAGGAAAAATCTTACTATACATCGGGAGTCCAGATCAAAGTACACTGCCTATTGCCGCAAACTTTATCCAAGACAAGCATTTTATTCTTAAAGTGAGAAATAGTGTGACATCTGATTTGTCGGCGCATGTAGGTGAATTTGTATTTGTGTTTCTATATCTAGATGACGTAAAGCGCATTGCAGAAATCCGAGAAACTGGTTTTCACAAAATGGAGCCTATAAATTTATTAAATCAAGGCACAATGTAGTTGTTCTGAATAAAGGGGGAACGGGAACGAGTGTTTTTATTAAAAAAAACGTAGAAAAGATTGCGAAAAAACGTACAAATTATTACAACTTTATGTACATGGATTGAGGCATTTCAATTATTGGGAGGTTTCAAAGAATAAATTCCGGAACTTGACACATTGAAGTGGGTCGTTTTCTCCCAAAAATGCCGTTTTAACTAATGTATACTTTAATACACGACTTCAGCGCTTGAGAATTGGACAGAAAGAGATATTGCAACGAGGTAAATTTATATGAGATTACAATATATCAGGCGGAAATCGACTGAAACAAGATTTTTTTCAAAGTTGAGGTTGATTATCTCACTTGCGGTTTTGCAAATGTCATACCTTGAGTTTATTTAACCCTTTACCCAATGCAGGCGATATCAAAATTTATTATTTTAAATATCCTTTTTTCAAATTTTTCAAAAAATTTCAACAAAACCATATCATGTGACCCCCCGTTGGAACGAGCTCGACGAGCTCGTTCCAACGAAGGGTCACATGATATGGTTTTGTTGAAATTTTTTGAAAAATAATATTTTTTCAGCTGCTGAATTTGCATATTACGCGGGCGGATTTGACCGATTCGTTGGGTAAAGGGTTAATAATAAATGGAGAGGCATTTTATCTCACCATTTTATTTCATCAAATAGCCGTGTATCTGTGAGAATACATCTGCATATGGGCGATGTTAATCCATTCAAATCGGTCCAGGCATAATTTATATGCGTAAAAGCACAGGCTAATGGGGGAGCTTCGTGGCTCAGTGGTAGACTGTTGGACTCCTATGCTAAAGGTCCCGAGTTCGATCCCCGTCCGGGACGACCCGCGTTGTGTCCTTGGGCAAGGCACTTTATGCCAGTTACCTACATGGGGGCGAGAAGACGACGTGTACTAAAGCGTACTGCACGGCGATGGTGCATATGTCTTCAACCGCTGTAACCCTGCTTGAGTGGAGCTTGAACAGAGTTATAATGTTGAGGAGCTGACAGTTGCTCGCCGATGCTCGGTAGTTCTTTCCGGGTACTCCGGCTTCCTCCACCCGTAAAACATGGCCACGGTTAGCCATTGTGCATAAGTATGTGACCTTAAACACCAATAAATAAATAACAGGCTAGTAGTCTGCGAGTGGACGACGCTATAAATACCTGACGGTACAGAAGGATTAGTGTTAATTTAATTCTCCAGCCCTGTGGGATTAAATTATTACTGAACCTCTCCATAAATACAAGATAGACTCGCCCATTGTACTATATCTTACCTCCTACAAGTATCGGGGAATTTCATTGGTTCAAAGACGTCGCTCGAGTCCAAAATGGAATTAACTGACACCTTATATACCATATTAGGCCACCAACAAACTGTGTAACTAATAATATACAGTCATGTACAAGAGGGTTTAAAAATGCAAACATCACAACATTCGTAGGATTCGATTGAATGCAAGTGTGATCCTCTGAAAGATATTCCCTCCTTTAAAAAAACCACTAATGTCACCACGGGAGTGAACAGGTAATTTTGGTAAGCTTTTGTTTTCAATAAAACTACACCAGGCTAAGTACAATATGGTTTCTCTATCCTTCGTAAAATGTTGTTGATGCCAATAAGATGAGGAAAAAAAAGCTCGGAATGTTGCAAATTCCATGTCACGTAATTTGACATGGAAATGTGGCATGTCGTAATTTGTTTACCGTTAACTACGAAAAGCTGATGATTTACTGCCTTTCAAACAAGCAAACAATGAGGCCAAAAGAGGTGTTGTGTTTGATTTATGTCACTTTCACCTCATCCTTGTGAATTTAGAGGGGAATGCACACGCCGCAAATCCCCTTTAAACTTTACAACCCCCTACCACGGACTATTACATTTACGGTAATTTTTATGTTCACCACGTGAGAACTGTTTGTGTTATCTCGATCTCTAACACAAGTAAGTGATGATACTTGAATATTTTATATATTTTTTCATTTTTTGGACTTCCAAAATATCGCTCAAGCATCGTTCAAACATCGTTCGACTAGTTTGTTCTTAATATATAATTTATTATTACCATTTAACAGGGCATTCTCTGGTGCATTAACATTGTTTGTCTGGATCCAATGCTTTTTACGCAGGGACGGTGTGGGGCAAGCCATTTTCGACCCTAAATGGCTGTTTAACTGTCTTTTAACGGCGCTTGTGTCGTTTGTTTTTCTTCTTGGGTGGATGTGGCTGTGATGTTGAGACTGTAGTGGTTAACGTGTTCGTGTTGTTGGGCTGTTGAAGTTCTGGTTGAAGGACTGACCTGGACGGAAGATTCTAGTCCTAGCTGTCTCAGGAGTTCTCTGTGTGTTGTGTTCTGCCAGAAGTGCCTTCGCCTTGTTGTTGCTTTCTGTTGCCTCTCTGATGGTTTCTCTGGCACTATTCCTCAAGCTGTCCAGGACCGCCTGGATATCCGGAAGTCCATGATCCTGATCCGGAGGGAGGGGAGATATTGTTTAGTGAGGCGATCAAATTACATAATGCACGGCAAGTCACGTGACTTAACGGGCCGTGGGCAGATAATGAAAATGATTTCCATTATCCGCCCGCGGCCCGATTCGTTTTGTGACTGAATTACGTCCCGTTCCTAATCTTCTGTCTCTGCTTTGTAAGTTCGGATACCGTGCGAGAAAAACAAACATCACAGCAGTTATCTTCGTGATTACGCCAATTAAAACAGTTAAATACTCTCTACTAGAACACGAGAGGAGCCAAAAATGATATAAGGTCAGTACAGATATGTATCGTCTGCTTTTGAAGCATCCAATTTCCGATGCTGCAGTTATTTCGTACTTGGTTTTTGAAAAACTTTAAAAAGTAAAGTAAATACCGAAATCTCATGAATATTCAAAGTTCAAACGCTTAGCTTAATTGTTGATTTTCTATTCACATTAAAATGTCAGTATATTTCTTGATTAACCCTTTAACCAACGAATCGGCCGCATCCGCCCCGCGTAATATGCAAATTCAGTAGTTGAAAAAATATTATTTTTCAAAAATTTTCAACAAAACCATATCATTTGACCCCTCGTTGGAACGAGCTCGTTCCAACGAGGGGTCAAATGATATGGTTTTGTTGAAATTTTGTGAAAAATTTGAAAAAATGATTTTTAAAATAATAAATTTTGATATCGTCTGCATTGGGTAAAGGGTTAAAGGACAAGTACTTTGAATAATTCTCGGATTTGACTAATGACTTGCAGTTATTTTAAGGTTACTTCAATGTCCCTTCTTATTAGTGGTAATAATAGCAATAACAGGGAGCGTGGTGGCTCAGTCGAAGATTGTTGGACTTCTATGCTAGAGGTCTCGAGTTCGATCCCCATCCGGGACGACCCGCGTTGTGTCCTTGGACAAGGCACTTTATTCCGGCTGCCTACGTGGAGGCACGATGACGCCGTGAACTAAGGCTACTGCACGTCGAAGGTGCACATGTCTTCAACTGCTGTAACCTTGCTTGAACAGAGTTAGAATGTTGAGGAGCTGACAGTTGCTCGTCGATGATCGGTTCTTTCCGGGTTCTCCGGTTTCCTCCACAAAAACTGTTACGATCACGATTAGCAATTGTGCATAAGTATGTGACCTTAAACACCAATAAATGAATAAACAAATAAATAGCAATAGCATGACTTTCTCGGGCTTTTAGCGTCCCGACAGAAATGACCGTTTATAACACCTCGGGCTGTTAATCATTTCTGTTGGGCCGCTAATAAACCGCAACACCCTTGAAACTTATGTTATTGTTATATTATCGCCATTGTATTCATGTATCAGAATCTTGTTTTTTGTTTCTAAGGCTGTATCTCGACCAGATACAATGTTTTCGTATTTCTTTTTCGACGGTAGAGAGTGTATCGTGCTATGAATGGGAATGCGGACAGAAAATTTCGATTGTGACCTAGTCGCGATCGGGTCGAAATTATCTTTTCGTTTTAGTAATAACTGAATTTTTTTTTATTTTTAACAACACTTTCAAGAGACAGGGTCACATCGTGTTGGGTAGTTTTAAAGGTGAGGGATAGTCAGTAAGTTGGAGAGTCTGATCATTGCTCGGCTAGCCTTCGGGTTGGAAGATGATTAGAGTAGAAGTAGTAGATACAGTACGTGGGGAGTGTATTATCACTAAATCACCCGCAGAGTGGAGATTCCACCCAAGCAATAATTGCAAATTTGTTGCAAAGCATAACAAGCACAAGCAAAGTTTCAGCCAATGGGCCTCCGGGTTAAACCCGGAGGTCCATTGGCTGAAACATTGCTTGTGTTTTTAGAAGATATGTACAAAATTTGAAACTAAAAAATCGGGTGATAACTTCACTCCGCGGGTGATTTAGTTACAATCCACTCTCCACGTACTGTAGGACAGTAACCAAACTACGGCTTTCTAAATGAGAATTACACGTGGGTAATCTTACATTATTATATTTCTACAGCTTTTTCCTTTGTGAATAAAAACCATATCCTACTCCCACGACCTCGAAAGTGTTATTCAACTCCCACGGCGATATCCTACTCCCAGTCATGACGGACTACTTTTACCACTGCAGTTGTTCCGCCTCAAAATCCAACGATAACACCCAATCCACTTCGACAAAAATTCTTCTTGATGTTCCAACTGACAGCGAACAATAACTATGTACACATCCACACAAAGTTATAAGAAGTTGAACATGACTACTCATTCGTGGTGACTGATTGAATTATTTCTGTAAAATGTGTTGATTTCCTTCATAAGTTCATATCTCCCGTCACTTGAATTTCCATTTGAAAACGAGCGTCATTACATTCCTTTCTGATGACGTCATATTATCAGTCCATTCATTCATGTTTTTGTGTTCGTGCGCCGATTTTTCTAACCGTCAAAACAAATTGAGCGACCTTGGGGAACTGCTCTTGGGTGACGCAAGAGGCGTATATAATAAACACAATAGTTCACTGCTTGGGGTAACGTACGATGTTTATTCTCGAGTGGGATGCGGAAGGTTATTTTCACGAGGCTAGCGCCTCGTGAAAATAACCTTCCGTATTCCACTCGAGAATAAACATCGTACGTTACTCCAAGCAGTGAACTATTGTCTATGTATTATATTCTAGTCTGTGAATTATCGCAAATTGTTTAAAAGATCTTTCTCGGTATCCATGGATATTGAGAAATCTCCCTTAATAGTTCCCTAAATGACGTCACGCTTCGGCGCATGACGTCGCCTTGAACGTCGCCTTGAAGGAACAATCAGCAGATCTTTATTATTGTGTTAAAACCGTTTGCATTCGAATTGGGCTGAATATTGCACAGTAAAATGTCACGTAGCATATAATAAAAAGAAAACCTACGCTATTTTTGTGAATATCGGGAATTATCTCATGAGTGTGGACCTGAAAGTTTTATTTTTCACTTTCAGGTCCACACCTTTCGGCGCATGACGTCGCCTTGAACGTCGCCTTGAAGGAACAAGCGATCAGCAGATCGTTGGTATTGCCTTGAAACTGTTTGCAGTCGAATTGGACTGAATATTGCGCAATAAAATGTCACATAGCATATAATAAAAAGAAAATCTACGCTATTTTAGTGAATAAGGTGAATTATCTCATCCGTGTGGACCTGACAGCAAGCGCTTGTGAAAAATAAAACTTTCAGGTCCACACTCATGAGATAATTCCTGATATTCACTAAAATAGCGTAGATATCCTATATTTATTTCCCGATATACTATTATAACTCTTTTTCCACTGGGCCGAAGCAATGCAGTCTTTGAAATTTCTGTCCCTCCACTTTCAAAGAGCTTCCACCGCGCTTCGGCTTTTGCCCAATCTGTACTATATCAACGACTATTTGACATCATTCTAACTTGGGAGACTTCACAAAAGACTTTCAGTTGATGTCAATAAACTCCTAATGGATGGGTTTTATCGCTACTGGTTGAATAGAGATGATAATTTCCCCTTGATGGTGCCAAATTAGTTTTCCATTTCCGATAGTGTTGTTTTCCCCCTTTTGTTATTTTTCGCCTCGGGTGTAGGGTTTCGAACCTTTTTATGCATCTCCTAATTTTTGTTTTGCAATTGCGTTTGTTAATTTATTACACGCGTGTTCTACGAAATCCCCATCTACAACAACACTAAACCATGCGGAAAATGAAAATCTGTTTCGCACATATGTGCGGAACGGAAATCGTTGACGACGGGCTATTTTTAAATAGAAGCTAAATTTCATAGAAATTTTCTACAAATCGTGCACCGCAATTACAATTTGAACCGTTAGTGACAGCTAAAATAGGTACACTGGTTCTCCTCGCAAATTTGGTTGACGGTTAAATGGGTTATTTTTGTTGATAGAGCGTCCCCTGAGTTTCCAATGTGTTCTATGTGCCTACTGGCACAAAGAACACATTGGAATTCAGGGGACGACTGTTGTCAAATGAATTTCCGAGCGTCCTTCTATAATAATTGCTTTAACAGACGTGAAGGCATGTAATAAACACAGAACGACACACGCGTGTGAATGGGTTAATCGATATGGCACTTGTGCCATCGCGAAAGGATAAAACTCGAGGCCTGCAGCCTCTCGTTTTATCCTTCCACGCTGGCACTCGTGCCATATCGATTAACCCATTCACACGCGTGTGTCGTTCGGTGTATTGGTGGCATCAGACATTGACTGAAACCTTTCTGTGCCACTGTTGTTGTGTTTGGGTTTTTTTTGTTGGTTGGTTTGGTAATCGCGCATGTTTTTTTTAAATCCCATTTTTCATTTTTGTATTTTTGGGGGTTTCTGTATCAACTCTGGTTGTTGTTTTTTTTTCTTTTACGTTGTTCCCCAAGTTGTTTTCACGCTATTCACCCTGCCCTAGCAGTGGTGCGTTTTTCCTTGATTTTATTGCATGTGCATAAGTGCATATGTACGTTGGGGTGAGTAAACTATTAAATGAAAAAAAATGAAAGCACTCGGAAGATTTTGAAATAGTGTTTGTTAATGTTTCATTCCGATTTATGCAGGCACGGGGGAGTTTTTCTCCAGTATTTTTCTGCAGTTGGGATAGTTTCGTCTGGATTGGATTCTAAGATATAGATTCGCTTTTACTGGTAATTGCAGGGGCGCTGTGCCTCGTTGTTTATGGCATTGAACTTCAAGGGGACGCGGTGGCCCAGTAGATAGAAGCCGGGAGGTCTTTGGTTCGAATCCCCCCTCAGGCAACCGCGTTGTGTCCTTGGGCACGACACTTCACCCCCACTGCCCACTTGGGGGCACGGTGGCGTTATGTACTAAGGCGTACTGCACGTCAATGGTGCACCTGTCTTCAACCAATGCTAATCCTGTTTGTGTGGAATTAGTATGTTGAGGAGCTGACAGTTGTTCGCCGTTGTTCGCCGTTGCTCGGTGGTTCTCTCCGGTTTCTCTGGCTTTCTCCACCCGTAAAACTTTTTGTGGTCATGATTAAACATTGTGCAGAAATATGTGACCTTAAACACCAATAAATAAATAAATAAATAAATAAATAAATAAATAAATAAATAAATAAATATTGAACTTCAAACCCAGAGGTCCACGGTTCGATCCCGGCCAGAGGTAACTACATTGAGTCCTTGAGCAAGGCACTGTATACTAATTGCCCACGTGGGGGCGCTGTGTACTAAGGCGTACTGCACGTCGATGGTGTACCTGTCTTCAACCAATGCTAGCCCTGCTTGTGTAGAGTTAGTATGTTGGGGAGTCTGACAGTTGGCTCGCCGTTGCTCGGTGGTTCTCTCCGGGCACTCCGGCTTCCTCATCCCGTAAAACTGTCCGATACTTGGACTAATGTTTCAGAGGCAAGTCGGTCAAGCAAATGGACGGCTGTGGTACCCGATTCGTGTAGGTGCCTCGTATTATCAATTACGTATTGGGTGTTTGCACTATAACCCCGACTGACTAATATTCCAACTACATCATCAAGGCATGCCTTCGATGAAGTCATGCCTTGATGGTGTACTTCTAATTAAGGAATAGTGCATGACTTGGAGCTGACTACGCCCATACAGTTCCCAGTGAGGTGGTGTAGTTCCCGCCGCGAAGCGGAGGGAACTACACCACCTCACTGGGCACTATTTGGGCATAGTCAACGACAAGACATGCACTAATCCTTATATTATATCGAACACCCATCATGAAAAACATCTGTCCGATTTGTTAATCTATTACCAAGGTAGCAGCCCTACCAACCAGCGTTATATAGAAAAAAATACCATGTAGTTTTAAAAAACATTTTCTTCTTCCAAAACACGGCTAACTTGGATTATTGATATGAGCAGAAGACATATTTTGAATCGGTCGTAAGGGTAAACAAAACATTTCCCCAAACAAAACTGTGTATTCTAGAATCGCGCAACTCGCGAATGAAAATTAAAATTTTTGAAATTTGACAACGCAGTTTGATAATTTCCACACATTTGTCACACATATACATTACCGAATGGACAGTACGGGATACAAACTCCGAAGATTCAACTGAATTCCATCATTTATTCGTTTACTGCCCAAAACATACAATTAAATAGCGAAATAATATGAGCAGCGAAAACAAACGACTTTTCATATACGGACGCGTTCTCATGAATGTTGTACTCAGCTATGGATCATTCTCTTCGAAACAAGATATGGATCATCTTCTCAAGGAATAAAATTAACGCCTCGAAAAATGTGACTTCGACAATAGAAAAGCGATACATTTTTTCACAATGATTTCTTTCCCGGTCGTTTTGTGGATGTTGTGCCTCTGTGAATCGATATTTAAATTTAGCCTCATTAGCTTTATTCGCCCAGTATGAAAAGAAAACTGATATAGTAGTGTGCTAAAAATAGAAAACGTGTAGTGCCTGAGTGTACTGTAGTGCCTGGTCAGTTCTGTGGATGCAAACTACACGAAATAGGGGTGCAGCATTCGTCCAATCAGGAGCCCAGAAGGTCACGTGAGATATAATATTATATCAATAGTCCGGACTTGAGTTACAGCAGTGGAGACAATCCAGGGTTACACCCTACCCCCCAATCGGGCATCTTCGCGACGCCCCTGAACAGGCCATACAAAAGCAAGTACGCCTTAGTACATATTAAAACAAAGTCCGCTGCAACGTTGAAGGTGAATTTAAAAATCAAACCATGTGACCTTATCTCACTGATTCACACCTGAAACCGGAAAAGGTGTAAGTAATTAAGTTAAACGTTCGTTTATGATTAATGTGGTTCGAAGTGAATTGTGTGTTGCAGGCGATTTACACGACACGAATTTATTTTCATGTGTGACGACGGGAAAATTGATAGACTCGTAGAGAGGGGATGAAAGAAATCTGACCTCAAATGTAGGGAGTTGATCGCCCGCCCCATGTGTAGGCCTATCCACAACTAATACAGTTTATACATAATATTACGGTTAACTGCTCAAATTTATATTTCATTTTTTGACATTCTATTAAGCAGGCTAGTACGTCTACAAAATTTGCTCGCCATTTTGAATAAAAATAACCTGTATAAAAAGAGTTAATTTTTCATCCCAAAAATATCGTTTAGGCCCCACAAAGTAGATCTTCTGTTTCTCAGGCCATTTTTGTAAAATTGCAAGTGGGCGGTTTTTTATTTTATTATTTATTTTTTATAATTATTTCTTTGCCATTAAAAGTTCATGATCTTGGTTTGTTTTATGTTTTAGGCCCCACGATCTACAGAATAGCATGGGTGGTGGTGTATTTCACCTCCTGAGTACAAGAAGGCTTCGCAATGCTAAAGCATTGCCAAGCCTTGTTGCACTCAAGGGACAAATTTATCAATTTTGTTAACATGGATAAAATATCAGATATAAATCATTTAATTTTTATTTTTTTAAGATTGCCTTGGTTATAAAAAGAGAGCATGTGGCAGCCAAAAGGACCATGCAGGAGGGCCTAAGAAACAGATTTTTAACTTTTGTCAGGCCTTATTAATGCTTTTTAACGAGCTCGTTAAATCATTTATTCAGAAAGAAAAGTTGGTTTTGTTGATTACAATTTTTGTAAATTAAAGATTCTGTGCTTCCTTTCTAGCCATTTGCAATACACCTACGCCGAGGGCAAATCGTCCCCGTGTCGTCAGTGCACGCGGACGAAAATATTTTTCTGAGCATACAGCTATGAGGAAGAATCAACAGAGGATAAAAAGAAGATGTAAAGATAAGATGTATTTTGTAAAACTCTTCTGTTCAATTTTGTTTTCCGGGACGTACAGTTGAATAGTGAAAAACAGTTTAGCTTGCATGTCCTCATTTCGTAAAAAAGATATGTCTAGCATTAAAAGATAAATATTTGCAGGTTGTCACCTTTGGGATTAGCCGATATCAGTTTTATCGCCTTCGGAAATTCATTATTTTACAGGGGAGAATAGCTGAGTTTCTTCTTTAAGACGGTAAGACAGAATGAAAATCGGGGTTGAAAAATCGAGAGCAGGGTTACGCGCACACAACCCAACACACTGTTTCAGTACTTCTATTTGGTATTTTTTTTTTAATTATGTAGGGTATGTGAGGAATTCTGAAAAGAGAAATATCATCTTTTTGTGAAAATATAGGTTTTACCTGGATCAGCAGTAAGTTTATTGCCTCTAGAGGCAGTCAATTTTTTATTACATGTAGAAGCCGTTGCTTAGGTTTTTTTATTTGACAATCTTCCACAGAACCTCTTCTTGATTTTCACCCCTTGAACTCTGATGGTATCTTCCACGTTAGTTCAGTGTCATCACTTGAAAGAGTCTATATTCGCTACTTGGGGGAAGACCAATCAATATTTTCAAAGTGCAGCCCTGGGGTTGCACGCTGAAAATTCTGATTGGGGTCTACTACACAAATTCACTGAGCAGCTATCTAATTTATGAATTCAGGTCATATCACGCTTCGGATCGGAAAAGCGGTCTTTCGGGTTCAAAAAGGTTAAGTTAACGTACCTGTTCTCGGACTACAGGGTATTTTCAGAGTCAGACAATAACCTTCGACGATTAGAGTGGTATAAAATAGGACCTTGAGAATTACAAATTTGAGGTCGAATCGAATCTCGAATCGAATCAAGCCAAGGATATCGATTCGAATCTCGAATCGAGTCTGTCGACTTTTCAAATTGAAGGTATTTCACCTTCTTACAACCGTAAAATATAGCAAGTATTGTCAGTCTCTTCTCAAGTATTGTTTTCAACGCCAACTCATCTGCTTTGACAATCAAAAACACGGAGCATTTCAGAAATGGAATCAAAATAATTTCGGAAACGGAACCTTCTTGAACTCTTCTTCTGTCATTGGGTCTCCTACATAGGAGACCCTATGACAGAAGAAGAGCCCAAGAGGAAACACTTGCTAAAGTTTTGAGAACATCGGGACGATTCGAAAATCTTCGACTCAGCGTCATGCGAATCGAATCGAACCATCTGGGGGATTTCGAATCGAATCGAATCGAATTTTGAAACTTCTCAGAACCCAAGTACACACGGCAATCCTACGATACAGGATTTCTCATCATAAATAATGACTATTATACAAAAGAGTAAGTCACCTCCTCAACCTTGTTCCGGGAAGGCTGGGGAAGGGGCGGGGGCGATTGTCGCTCTCCTGTGACTTTCAAAAGAACAGACCTACTCCCAAGTCGTCCAATGATCGTATAAACATATTACTAGTACGTTAGTCCATGAATCAGTCCGTTAGTTTTGTATTTGATAACGCGCAGTGACGTCGCTATTGGTGTGTTCTCCCGCCACAAATTATTCTAGTCGGGACAATTTCATCTGGATTAGAGTCTCAGATATCAATGCGCTTTTGCTTGTAATCCTGCGCTTTCTTTTGATACTCCAGTCTGATACTTGGGGTTAAGTCATACACACAGCCGGTCATACAAAAGGAGGCCTGTAGTACCCTTGATTGTGACCCTCCCCGCCACCTCCCTATAATACCGGTGGGTATACAATAAATGGGTAAATTCTCCCGAGAAAACCTGCTATTTGCAGTAAGGGGAATATGCCTTATTAGTGAACCAAGGGTTTCTAGAGCTTTCTTTTTTAGTGAATGAATATTAGGCACCGCAGACGTCATCACAACGTTGAGAAACGTCACGTTGTTCAGTACCTGATGGAACAGCCTCGAGCATACCTATAATACATCTTAACCCTTTACCTAACATGAAAAGCAGACGACACTTGCAAACAAAATTCTTGAATAACTTCTTTTTTTTTTTAATTTTTTGACCCCTCGTTGGAACGAGCTCGACGAGTCATAACCTATGTTTTTGAGAAAAAAATGAAAAAAATAATGAAAATTAATTGGCTATTTTTTAGAACAGCGCTACCAGTTTTGACGGTACTTTGGGTAAAGGGTTAATCGGCGTGGCATGCTGTCCATGACCTTTCGAATTTCTCTCACTGTGATGTTGTCTCATGTCTCTATAAGCACACGGCAGTGAAGTGGTCAAGTCAATAGCCAGCAAATATTCACCTGTTTTGAGGATGTATGCCCGATCCGATAGAGAAATGCAGAATGTCACAATATGAGCTATTCATATTACCGCGTGAGCGGCCATGTTGTGACGTCATCTCCATAGTGGTACGTGGTGTTAGTGCGCATGCGCAGCTCGTGTTGTTAGGGTGATACGTGTTTCCGTCGTCCATTTTAAATAGTCGTGGCCGCCATCTTGGTTTCTATGGTAGCACGTGGTTGCTATGTGACCCAATTTTTCTGCAATGGGACAGGGTATGTCCGGAAGGTATGTTCCTTTGTAGAAGAGTATTTCCCCGATTCGTAGAATTACCACAAACAACCCGACAATCCCTCCAAATCTATCCCAACTTTTACTATTTCGAATTCTCTTGTTGTTTCATTTATCTAGAACATTTATAACCAATCAGATTGCTTGATTTCCCATAATCTGCATGCAGAGTTATCTCCTTTGTGTATAATAGAAGCCTATATCCAATGGCCATATCCCATGGAATCCCATTTTTGGGGAAACACCCGCGGCTATGGAATCCTTTTTTGTCGTATGAGGCCATGAGGGCTATGTAAAAGCCATCAATGAGTCCTCATTTATTATGCCGCATAGCCTCATTGGATTTTGAGGTTATGAGGACCATTAAAAATCCCCCAATGAGGTATAATTTACTACGACTCTTAGCTTCATTTCAGTATTTGAGGATACCTATGGCCTGGCATTGTATTATTCGAGGATACCTATCGAGGATACCTTTTATAGGATACTTATCTGAGGATACTATATAGGCTGTAAATATCCCTGTAGGTCTCTTGCTGACCCTTAGTACTATTAATCCACCTGATGCTTCATGTTATCCTATGACTGGTATAGGTAGTATGCAATGCTAGGCATAGGGGTATTGTGGGTAGGGGTACTGCCTGGTACTTTAGAAAGGTACTATAGTATGGGCGGTATATACACCTATAGGCTCCTGTTAGTGCTTGGTACTATTAACCAACCGATTGCTTTGTTTTATTATATGGCTGGTATATGTAGTACGTTATGGTAGACATAGGGATTTTGTGAGGGTGGAGGTAATGCTTGGTAGTTTAGAAAGGTAGTATAGAAAAGTCCTCATTTATTATGCCTCATAGCCTCATTGGATTCTGAGGTTATGAGGACCATTAAAAATCCCTCAATGAGGTATAATTTACTACGACTCTTAGCCTCATTTCAGTATTTGAGGATACCTATGGCCTGGTATTGTATTATTCGAGGATACCTATCGAGGATACCTTTTATAGGATACTTATCTGAGGATACTATTTTGGCTGTAAATATCCCTGTAGGTCTCTTGCTGGCCCTCCGTACTACTGATCCAGCAGGTGCTTCATATTATTGAGCGGTATTCTGGGGTGGGGTCAATGCCGGGTAATACAGAACGGCAGCAGAGTATGGTTGGTATATTCCCCTGTAGGTCGCATCCTAACCGTTGATAATATTAACCTACCAAATGCTTTGTATCATCCTGTTACTGGTAAGATGGTACGTAATAGCAGTAGTTCTTATTATACACAAGGGAGATAACTCTGCATATAGATTATGGGAAATCAAGCAATCTGATTGGTTATAAATGTTCTAGATAAATGAAACAACAAGAGTACTTAGAATAGGGTCAGAACTAACAAGAATAGACCAGAAATTGCTAAATATAGTAACAATAAGCAAAGCTGTTCCAACTGATAGGCTCTTCTGCGCTACTGGAGTACACTCTAGAATAAAGGAACATGGTCAGATAAACGATAACTATTACATATATAGATAGAAGCAGAGAATTCTGAAAGAATTCGAAATAGTAAAAGTTGGGATAAATTTGGGTGATTTGGAGGGATTGTCGGGTTGTTTTTGGTAATTCTACGAATCGGGAAAATACTTTTTTACAAAGGAACATACCTTCCGAACATACCCCGTCCCATTGCAGAAAAATTGGGTCACATAGCAACCACGTGCTACCATAGAAACCAAGATGGCGGCCTCCAGTATACAAAATGAACGACGGAAACACGTATCACTCTAACAACACGAGCTGCGCATGCGCACTAACACCACGTATCACTATGGGGATGACGTCACAACATGGCCTCTCACGCGGGTTACCATAACAACACAACATGGCGCCACTAAGTCACGTGACTATGACGTCACATGAGATCCGGCAATGAGATCCGTCAACCTGGGGGTGAAGGGGAACATACACTACTACTACTATAGTCCCGACTGACTAACATTCCTGTTCCTTCATCAAGACAGGCCTTCAACGAAGGAATGCCTTGATCATGTAGTTGGAATATTTGATCTGTCTGGACTTGAGCCACCATTCTCGAAACAAATCAGGTTTACAGCAGCCCCTTCCCCCAGTCGGTCATCTTCAAAGACGCCCCTGATTCGAATTGAGGGTCATTTCGAATAATAGGCCCGATTCGATTCGAAACGAAAACAGGTGATTCGCAGGGCCCTAGTTTACACCCCAATCCGTCATTTTCGCGACGCTTCTTATAGCACAATAGCTAAAAACTGAGTATTTGATAATTTTCGCTCGACCAGCAACCAGCTGCAGTGCGGCCACATCATAAAACTTTTACAATTGTATTTTACAGAATTGTATTTTCTACGCGTGAATATAAATCACTGAAATAAATCATTACAATGTCAAAAGATGTAGCAATTTACCTGGCAGTAAAATGCTACTTCTTTTGAAACCCTAATGATCCTTTCCTGTTAGTTATTTCCAAGTTATTTCCATCTAGTACTTCCCCAAGTGTGATTTACTGGAATTTCCCCGTTTGATTACACACGATAACTTAACAAGTGAATTATGCAATCAATTAATTGGGTCATGTATCCTTGCGCGCAAACGAACACTCTTTGCCGTGGGTGTAATGGGTACTTCATTGTTTTTTTGGTTTCTTTTAACCCTTTACCTAACATGAAAAGCAGACGACACTAGCAAAGAAAAATCTTGGAATAACTATTATTTGCATTTTTATCTCAAAAACAAAGGTTATGACTCCTCATTGGAACGAGCTCGACGAGCTCGTTCCAATGAGGGGTCATAACTTATGCTTTAGAGACAAAAAATGAAAAAAATAATGACAATTAATCAGCGATTTTGAGAATTGCGCTTGCCGGTTTTGGCGTTTCGTTTGGTAAAGGCGAGGGACTATATTGTAAAACACCCGTGCGCATTCGTGCACTCGTGTTTGTACAACGTGCCTCACCTCTCGTGAAGTATTTCACATATCCAGTCCAGTCAAGCGATTACTCTCTATAAATTGAAAATACAGTTCTGGAAAATACAATGGTAAAAGTTTTATAGTAATGGCCACAGAGTGATAATTAACAGTTACAAATTATGCAGCTTTTACGACACACTGTATATACAGACAGTATAATAGTTTAAACACGATTAAACCTTTTTAGAGAGCTTTCGAGTGTACTATTTATTGGGGGTTCTATGTACTCAATGGGAAAATGTTATAAGGAGTTAATTACCCCGTTAATATAACAACTTTTATAGCATAATGGCTCCCGTGTTAGACAGTCGGGTATTTTCTGTGTAAACAGCCAAATGCTTTCCTGGCACACACTACTCATCACTATGAGGATATTTTTGTTTAAGAGAAATCAAATTATTTCTCATACATTCGGCAAACAGATTGAGTAATCTAAATATTGGCTTGAGATACTCAGTAATTTATGATCTCTCAAGTTTGTCCTGGGCTTACCTCGAACACAAGTGGGTGACTTATAACAGCTAAAATCGGAGCTCAAAAGACGGTTTCAAAGGTTACGTTCAATTTCACACTCTAACACTATTTTGATATGGGAATGCTAAATTTCTGTCGTAAAATGCGTAGCAACCAGTTTGAACTGATAACGGTTGTTCTTTTTAACCCTTCTCGAAATGAATTTAACTTCTCTGAATCGAAGAGTCGACGATATCACGGCGGTAGACCAGGGCCGTATTATTCATAAGGCTGACTAGACTGAAGCCTAGGGGCTCACAGGGACAGGGGGCCGCCAGTTTTTCTTCTTCTTTTTTGTGCTGAGGCACTGTTACCAGCGCCTTAGGGCTCCAGTGGTAAAAGGCACTTTGCACTCTGCGCCGTAGCGATATATGCACATATGTATTTATCCATATATATACTCTCATAAGTATACTATATATATATTTATGTACAGAACATTATTTTAATGCTTATTTAAATAATATGTCCAGCTGTGAGTAGAATTCTTCAGGAGATCCGCAAAATGGCCATAGGGCTATGTACTGCGGCATAGTGCCTACCGTACCAAGGTCAGCCGGTCAGGCTGTCCGCTCGTCCCCCGAGTTCCAATGTGTTCTATGTGCCAGTAGGCACATAGAACACATTGGAACTCAGGGGACGAGCTGTAGTGGGGTGAAAGATTGAAGTGTGGGAGGGGGCCCCGTCCCGAAGTACCTAAAAACCTAGGGCCCGGCCATGGGTCAATACGGAACTGCGGTAGACTATTATACAGTACGCGTGGTCACGATTAGCCATTGTAAGCTATATGTGACCTTAAACAACAATAACTAACTAATTAACTATACATTATGCAGTGGGTGCGTATTGTGACTAAAACGCGCACTAAGCGGAGTTACCACCCAGAGAATAAGTTTTAACTTCCGGGAAGAAGCATTACAGGCAACGTTTCGGACGGGCAAAGGAACTGTGAGTTGAACCCGGAGGTGCTTTCGCTGAAGCTTTGCCTGTACCGCCTGTGCGTTAGCCTTAAAATAAGTGTTTTTGCCTTGATGGGAATTCCATTTTGGGAGTGTTATATTGGTAATCCACCCACTCATACTGAAACATTGCACTTGCAAGCAATTCTAAACTGCTTAACTATTAAAGCTACGGAAGGCAAACTGCCATTGCGCTTCGGTAATCTTCAGCATTCCCATTGGGCTCTCATGGAATTATGGAACTTAGGAACACGCCATATTTGCCACACATTTTGCTGTGCAGTCTTGTCAAGGCCCCACGCTTTCATTTGTTACAGAGTGGCATTTTGTTTACATGTATGTGTGTTGTTACAGTTTATTTGAGAGCGCCTACATCACCCTAATAAATTACAAACAGTTGGATTTTTTAATAATACGCATTTGACTAAGTAAACATACATGGTTGCCTTTTATCTGTGAAAAATACAGGTCTGTACAATTTTGACGAACGATCGTTTCGCTCCTCTATTGTTTAGCCCGGAAGGAATAAGACCACCGATATTTCGTTGCGCCTACCTCACAGGGCCTTAGATAAGTAAGGACATATGGTTGGCAAGGTTGATTGTGTCCGCAAACTCAGTTGGCTTCGTGTTTAGATGTGTGATGGTAAGCAATTGTCTAGTGCATGCAGCCTGCACTAAATACCCCATGGTATATAAAAGACATTTTCTCGTTAGTCAGATACGTTAAAAGCGCATAAACTTTCGCCAAAATTCGTAGTCTTCCAGAACGAACCAACGAATTTCGAATCGAATCAGTGAAAGGATTTCGAGTCGAATAGAATCTCGAACCTCGACCAGGTCCCTAATCATAATCTATTATTATTAGATGTGACTTTGTTTCTCACAATTGCCCATTATCAAACTCGGCAGATATAACTTCTAACTCGGCTGATATGACGCCGATCTCGGCGGATATGAAGCAAGCTAGAGTTGTTCCCCTTGACGCGTTACTTGGTTCACCCAGTTTGTTTACATGGGAATCTTTCACTGCTTTCGCCGAACGCACTTAGTGGGAAAATTGGCGTGACGAGGCATAATGGAGTGACTTGGAGCTGAATTTTAGTATGATGAGGAATTCAAGGTGGCAATAAGTAAGGATTATGTGCAGAAGAGAAGAAAGAAGAGAGTTATACAGAAAATTCATTGAAAACTAAGATTCAGACTGCAAGCGGAGATGGCTCCAAGTGGGAGGAGAGATAGGTCAGCTATCCGAACGTCTTGGCTTCCCCAGAGGAGAAGCCGAGACGTTCGGATAGCTGAACTAGGAGAAGAGGTAACTTCAACAAACTTTGTGAAAAGAAACAATAACACTGTCAGAAATCTGTAAAAGGTCTGCGAACATTTTGTAATTATTTGTTCGACCATCGGTCTCAGGCTGATATTATTTATTTATTTATTTATTTATTTATTTATTTATTTATTTATTTATTTATTTATTTATTTGTGCTTTACGCCATATTAGCAGCTTAGGCTATATCGTGGCGATGAAAGTGCCTATTTCAAAAAGACCATTGAATAAAATATGAAACAAAATGGAATAAGAGGTTTAAAAATGTTGAGTGTGAAACATAATGAGAAAGTGAGACCAGTAGTACAAAAATACTGTGTAAATGAACGTGTGAAATAAATATGGATAGATGCAATTTAAAAAGGTAAAAACAATTTATAAAATTTATTAAAAAGGTTGATTACTTTCAAGAATGAGATGCGTTTGTGGGCTCGTAAGATAAAATAAATCTCTCAAAGATCTGACTGTGAAATACTGCCCTCCAACATGATTAAAATCAGTACAATTCAAAAGAATGTGCTCCACTGCTCAGGCTGATATGAAGTTTTATCTTACAACCAACATGTATTTTGTCTGTATTAACTCCACAACTGTCGTGTATCCGACCCCCTGATACAGATGTTTGTATCAGAGGGTCGGATACAAGCACGTTCCTTTCGCGTGAGTTCCATTTTTTTCTTTTTGTTCATCCGTATGAATAAATAGTTCCTTATATATTCGTATACATTCTTGACTTATCCCCAATATATTGTAAGATAAAATGATTATTACCATTATGTGGATGTACAAAATATGTATCCGAGTCTCGCTCCGGTTTCTAAGGGTAGATCACGACGAGTCGAAGAACCCGGAGCTCGACTCGGATACATATTTCGTACATCCACATAATGGTAATAATCTCTATTTCTCGGGCTGATATCTCGGCCGATACGAAACTAATCAGGTAATAATCTCTAACTATTTGGAGGCAAAAGATTAAAAAAAAATAATAACATTTGAATCGCGATTTTTGAAAATGTCGATGAGGGGATGCGGTCAATACGTTCGGCAATGACGTAAAGAAAAGGGTTACTTTGACAAATTATAGGTTGTGTGATAAGTTTATAGAGAGTGAACGTATATACTGTTACGACTAATTTATCAGTTCAGCGTAAATACCTTTCGTTTGTGCAATTTTACACTTTCTCAACGGAACAAAACGATCTATTCTGATACCTAGGGATAAGTTGCTGATAAGACAACCGAACAATACAAAAAAAATTCGTTCTAGTCTAGTTTGGTATGGCTCCAAGGCAATAATCTAGACAGGGAATTCAATTTATTCAGATTATTCTGTTGTAGTCGGATTTTAGTAATTGGAGCCATGAAAAGGGCGACGTTACGGGGAAGAGAACGAACCGTCCATAGCTGCAGGATGGTTGTACTGTTCTGAAACCCACATATCCCGTTTTGAGTTTATGTCCCTTAACTCTTTCCCCAGAACGATTAGAAGAAAACACTTTCAATTTCTCTTCCGAATACCTATTTTTTTAAAACACATTCCTTCAAAAACATAGTTTAGGAGCCTCCAATGGAACAAGGTTAACGAGCTCTTTCCACTGAGGGACCATAAGCTATTTTGTAGAGGCAAACACTGAAATCTAATAAAATTTGAGAGACGATATTATCATAGCATTGGTCAGATTTGATAATTACGTTTGGCTCAGGGTTAAAGCGAATCTATTTGGTACTGAATGAAGAATGTTCGTCTCCTGAGTTCCAATGTGTCTTATGTGCCAGTAGGCACATAGAACACATTGCAACTCAGGGGACGTGTTGTGTCAAGTATGTCTGTTCCACAACAGCCAAGTTCATCAAAGATTGTGACCACTTACCTAACAGAAAAGTCAAATCCGGGCAGTTTTTTATTGGGGTTTAACGATACTTTTAACGGGCAGGTTCACCTCGTGACGGAGAGTTTTAAGGGTGGAGGAAAAGGGACTACCCGGAGAGAACCAACGAATGACGGCGAGCAACTACTAATTGCACACAAGCAGGATTAGCATTGGTTGAATACAAGTGCACCTTCGACGTGTAGTACGCTTTAGTACACAGCGCCATCGTGCCCACACGCGGGGACTAGGGATTAAGTGCCTTGGCCAAGGACACGACGCTGTTACCCCTGGCGGGGATCGAATCGCTGACCTTTTGGTTTGAAGTCAAATGCCGTTACCACTGAGTCACCGCGCTCTCAAATCCAGACGGCGCATGATATGCTGTTTTTGTTTCGCCATTTTCCTAGTATATATACCAGAAATGCCAGTCTAGTGCATGGACAACAAGTCTAGACCCGAGTTCGAGGCCAATCCCTTCTGGTTTAATTAACACCTTAAACAGGTTTGCATACATTATGTCGCGATGGAAAAGTTGGCCAATGACTAGAGCTGGGTGGTTTTGTGCGGTTTTCGATTCGTCTCTGGTTTTTGTGGCAACCGAAAAACCGAACCACAAGACCCAGCAAAAAACGGCCGAACGGTTTTACCGTGTTTGTCCACAAACTGACCAAACTAGCTTAATCCTTTACCTGACATGAAAAGCAGACGACACTTGCCCAAAAAATTCTTGAATAATTTTTTTTTTTTTATTTTTTGTCTCAAAACATAGGTTATGACCCCTAGTTGGAACGAGCTCAACGAGCTCGTTCCAACGAGAGGTCATAACCTATGTTTTTGAGACAAAAAATTTTAAAAAGGATGAAAATTGATTGGCGATGTTTGAGAATAGCTCTGGCCGGTTTTGGCCGCTACGTTGGGTAAAGGGTTATTGAGAGGGAACTGAACTAGTGGCCCATATGGCCTCTCGTCACAAGTAAATTACGGGGGACAGGAAACGACTACCCTTGTATTTCCTATATTTCCATCGCGCTTACGGCGTCCGTGAAAAAGCTCTAACTCGACTCATTGATTAATTTACCCCATACTTCCCCTTGTTGTTCTGTTTTATTACTTCCCAGACTAGAACCTTGCTGTAAAACAAAGAATAATATTAACTGCACTAAGTGCAATGTGTAAACAGAAACATAGGAAGTGTAATGTGTACTGGCTTTGATTCAAGTCTTGCTGTCGATCGAAGTCAACAAAGAATTCTCTCGAATCCAATAGCCAGTGCTGCCGCCAGGATTTACCCGACAACCAGACAAGCCTACAAGAAAGGGGATAGTTTCCACAACAGAGAAGGGGGTGGGGGCAGACCTCCCCGGCACCTTGCCAATATCGAAAGTAAAATGAACAATGACTGAGTGTAGCTTTAACGCAACGAACCCTTGCGGCAGAATTATATTCATACTCTAAAACCAGTTGGGTTACAAATCAGTTCAAATCAACTGAGTTCATATTCACTCATCCAAGTTGATTTGGGTTTATTTTTAATCCAAATGATGTTAGAGTGCAGTGATTATTTGTTTTACATTGAATATTGTGTGAATTTCTTGTCTTCGCTCGGCAGCAAGACTCGAATCAGAGCAAGCACACTACGGTATGGACGGCGTGGATCGGTCACTTTCCACGGGTGGGCAATATTTCCACGTACACAATAATATTAGATTCCAAACACAAATTATAGGAATAATCCTCAAGAATTTAATTAACTCGGTGCCTCATTAATTAAAATTTTGCTATGATTATATTTATTACCTGGTAAACGCATGCATGGCCTCGCGGCCCTCGCTTGGATTACGACCAGTCCACGGCGACTGTACTGAATGTCGAAATTCCAAACAGAAGAGAAATTACTTATGATAAATTTATCACAACGCTCGCATCTCACCTAATGAGCAAAGAGTTGCAACTGCTTTATATTTCAGATCTCTTTCGGACAGAGCTTTTGCCGAGTGGAATCGGCATTTAATTTAAGGCAGTGTTTATAACAAGTGAGATCAAAACATCGCAACAGATCCTCCATGAGTTAAAAGGGTGTTTAAAACAGGAATCAGATCTACATGCATATTATATATTGCGTCATTTTGCATTTTGCACGTTTGTGTCAGTTTATAATACACAATTCAGTGCTGTTTTTTTTGCTGGTAGGTCACAACAGCTGCAATAAATCAAATCAACTCGATGAGTTACGTGTGTAACACGTTCATCTGTCAAGTCACGCAATGTTGTCAGACTTTGCATTGTATTTATCTCTTTGTCTATGTGAAACGTGTGGGAAAATCTCTTCAAAATAGACAGAGAAACGCTTTTATCGGTTCCTTGATTTAACCTTTATTCTAAAGTGACTGGTATAGTGTGGTACACTAAACAGCGCTTAATTTAACCCTTTACCTAACATGAAAAGCAGACGACACTTGCGGGGGCGCGAGGGCGCGGTGGCTCAGTAGGTAGAGGTGCAGGCTGCACGCCGAGAGGTCCTCGGTTCGAATCCCACCTGCGGTAACCGCGTTGTGTCCTTGGGCAAGACACTTCACCCCATTGCCCTCGTGGGGGCACGGTGGAGTTGTGTACTAAGGCGTACTGCACTTGTCTTCAACCAATGCTAACCCTGCTTGTGAGGAGTTAGTATGTCGGGGAGCTGACAGTTACTCGCTGTTGCTCGGTGGTTCTCTCCGGGGACTCCAGCTTCCGCCACCCGTAAAACTGTCATGGTCATGATTAGCCGTTGTGCAGAAATAATTGACCTTAAACACTTATAAATAAATAAACAGACGGCACTCGCAAAAGAAAATTCTTGAATAACTATTTTCTTTCATTTTTTGTCTCAAAAAACATAGGTTGTGGCCTCATTGGAACGAGCTCGATGAGCTCGTTCCAAAAAGGGGTCATAACCTATGTTTTTGAGACAAAAAAAATGAAAAAATAATAAAAATTAAATTGCTATTTTTGAGAATAGCACTGGCCGGTTTTGGCCGTTACGTTGGGCAAAGGGTTATCCCTAATATTGGAATACAATGCTCATAAAAAGTGCACTCAAAGTGTCACCGTCATCCACCGATCCGGATATTCGCTGCGAAACATTAAAGAAGCATTCCCTTTAAGTGGCCCGGACAGGATATCTGACAGAAGCCCCCTCCTCCAAACACAAACTGATATAAGGAGCGATCTAACTTGAACGCTGTGAATCATTACTCAAGTAGTCTTTTACAGTCAAGGCGGAAGCTAGTACGCCCAAGATGAGAGGCCCGGTAGGCGAAAGTTTCAGACGGGCATACCACAAAGTGCAAAAAGTAGTGTTAAGGGGAATGTGTTTATTAATGGCAGGGCTTCATGAGTCACCACCGGGGACATTTTGAAGACATCGGGCATAAATAGTGTTATCCGAGACAATACTTGACATATCTTCGAGCAGCAGTACTTGAAATAAGATAAAGCATAAGCACAATCAAATTTCTGTCACATTATTTTCTTTTCTGTCAACCCTTTACCCAACGTAACGGCCCAAAAATCGCCAATTGATTTTCATTATTTTTTTTCATTTTTTGTCTCAAAAACATAGGTTATGACCCCTCGTTGGAACGAGCTCGTCGAGCTCGTTCCAATGAGGGGTCATAACCTAGGTTTTTCAGACAAAAAATGAAAAAAATTAGTTATTCAAGAGTTTTTTTTGCAAATGTCGTCTGCTTTTCATGTTATGTAAAGGGTTAATTCAAAGCCTTGACATCACATGTTGGGTAGCTGTCAAGAAGAGTTTCTCAAGAATTATGTCAAGGCTAGGAGTAGAATGAAAATTTGCAATGGAAATATATGTGCATTTTATATGTCCGAGTAGAAAAAAAGTATGGATGACTCCAGGATGAGTCATGTAAGATTTATAGTTGAGTGGATATCTCCATAAACAAATTTGGAAGATAGGATGACTGTTCGTCAGTGGAGTACGTAGTTTTCCTCCGCCTGCAATTTTAAGACGGGCGGAGTTTATGAGAGAGCAACCAACTTTGGGTCTGTTTATAGTTATTGTTTAAACATATTCTTTTTCATATTTTGTAGTTACACGAATGTAAAAAGATAGCATTGCCCATATTAACACCTCTCATAAGAACTGCTTTATATTACAAAGCCAACTTAATAACAGTTGTACACCTACACACAAGGCAAGGCACTTAATCCTGATTGCCCACGTGGGGGCATGGTGGCGATGTGTACTAAAGCGTAATGCACGTCGATGGTGCACCTGTCTTCAACCAATCCTGACCCTGCTTGCGTGGAATTAGTACGTCCGAGAGACTGACAGTTGCTCGTCGTTGCTCGGTGGTTCTCTCCGGGTACTTTGGCATCCTCCACTCGTAAAACTATTCGACACGAGATTACCCTGGCTGTCGAAAGTGTCGTTAAACTCCAATAAATAAATAAATAAATAAATAAATAAATAAATAAATAAATAAATAAATAAATAAATAAATAAATAAATAAATAAATAAATAAAAATGTGCGTGTCTGACAGCATGTTTAAATATAAATTTCCCCTTAAACTGTAAAATATTATAGTTGCAAATACGATAATGTCAGTTGCCGGTACTTTTGCCGTAAAAGATTACGGTGAGAATACAGTATTTAAATGTACTTTTCCTCGTTTCGAAGAATTGCGGAAAAGTTGTGTCTGAACACTAGATTAATCAGTATAGGAGTACGGGTATTGCTTAACCAATGGCCGATTGGAAAATTGGGACATAACGGTTGTTTGAGACTAAGTTGCAGTTTAAGTTTTGAGTCATTTCCAGCATGTGCTTAGCTAGCCTCACACGTTAATTTTTTATGGTGTTTTGTAGGTTTTTGTGACATATCAATCCTTTGAGATTATTTATTTATTTGAAGCCCGATATAAAACTTTTCATCTTAGATTGAAGATGGGATTTATTTTCGAGATATTTTTTCTCATCAGTTTATTTTTCACAAGTCCAAGTGAATTCTCTCGAGACGGCGTTGACAGAGATCAAATTATCTCAGCTTTTGGACACAGGTTTCTAGAGTATTTTTGTCCATAACGTGGATTTTCATCTCTGGTTTCGTCTGGGCGGTCAGGGTCACTGTTTGGGGGAGGTTCTATATTTACTGCTAAAAGCAATTTATCTAACAATCATATAGATTTTGGTCTGAAAACCACGAGAAACGGCACGTATCACATAATGTGTTCCGATTCCGTATCATATAGACGACTCATTCTGATTCCGTATCATATAGACGACTCGTTTCCGGTAGCGCTACGGGCTATCATAACAGGCACATAGATACATTCTATGTGAGTTTCAGTGATCGACCGAACATTATATCCCAAAAATGTTGGAAAATAATTAACCCTTTACCTATCATGAAAAGCAGGCGACACTTGCAAAAAAATTATTCAATAACCAATATTTTTCATTTTTTGTCTCAAAAACTTAGGTTATGACCCCTCGTTGGAACGAGCTCAATGAGAAATAATTACAAAAATAAAAAATAAAATAAAAAACAGCCCGCCCACCTGCAATTTTACAACAAACAAATGGCATGAGAAACAGAAGATCAACTTTTTGGGACCTAAGTCTCCTGGAGATTTAAGCTTTGTTTTACCTGTTTTGTCATGTCGGAAATAAAAGAAAAACAGACAGTTAATTTTGAATACCCTAAAATGCTCACCACATAAGGAAAAATGTGTTTTTCCGCAAGACACATTTCTGATGCACCTTCAAATAATCTTTAAGAAGAAGATATACAAACATATTCTGACTTCTTTCAGTATATATGAATAGGACCTAAAACAATAAATAGTATCAAATTTATGTAGTGTTTTTCCCTTTATTTTACAACAAACACTGAACCAATGTTACAGCTGTGGATGATGATTATGTAACATATCCCAGTCTGGTAAACAAACCGTGAATTTGATTTGATTTAACTGCAAAAAAGGGAATTTTTAACTGCAAGCTGCATGTAGTGGGAGCAACATGCATAAAATATATTACACATACACAGGGGTGGCGCCAGGGATTTCTCGACAGAGGGGCTGACCTCTCCGACAGGGGGGGGGGGGGGGCTATAATATTTGACGTCCCAAACGAAGGAAAATGAGTGAAAATTGGTAAATTGGAGAACCAAATTAGAAGTAAATTGAGTATGTTTGTTGATTATTTAACGTAAGCATATTATAATAAGGTCGGGAAATATTTCATCTATAAAGCCAGTTTGACCGTGATATACCTCGTTCTTGATCGACACAAGACGAGATATCGACATTCGATTGTCGGAAATTTCTCGTGAAGTCGGGTTTACGAGACTCTCCGACGGACTGACTAAAACTCTCCGACAGGGGGGGGGGGGACCTCTCCGACGTGGGTGGGGGTGGGGGGTGTAGCCCCCCCCCCTGTTTGACGATATTTTCCTGGTCCCCGGAAAATCCAGCGTGGAATCCGTTTCCGTATCACTATAGTATGACGGACTATTTACGAGTGCGTTCGAATTCGCATAATTAGCTATTGCGATCGCAGAGAGTACTTTACTTCGAGCTGGAATGGGTGCGCTCGAACGGCAGTCCAGGTTTTTTTTTATCGTATTAATGATATTTTTATATCGTATTCATGCGCATCAGATGATTCCCCAGAAGTGTGCACCTGTTACAAAAATAAGTGTAAACAAAAATAGTTCTTTTTTACTTCAGTCCAATTTACCAAAGAAAAAGGTTGGGGGTTTGTAAATGCAAGCGTTGGCATGCGATGTTAAACATTTAGTCATATAATAAACCTTTTATCGCTACAGTGAAGTCATCTGGGTCGTCGCAACCACGTCTCGTCGACGAAGAGGTCAGATCGCCGGACCAAACTCGCTGCTGCGGCAGCTCGTTTGATCCGGCGATCTGACCTCAACTCGATGTGATACTACGACTCAGATCACTACACGGTAGTGATAATATATGTATATATCGTCCACTGAAAGCATACGGGTGCCAACTACACTGCATCCCATCGAGCAAATGAGTTCGCTGGCTCATTTGCTCGATGGGATTCGAGTCGTTCGAGCAATAGTTGCGAGTCACTCCACATAAGACGGAATCCCACTTTTGGAATCCCTTTTTGGAATCCCATTTGTGGAATCCCTTTTTCGAAAACGCCTATGGCCATGGAATCCCTTTTTTCTGAAATGAGTCAAAGAGTCGTTCGAGGAGCCACTCGAACGAGCAGTTGCTCGTTGGCTCATTTGCTCGATGAGATTCGAGTCGTTCGAGCAATATGCCGAGTCACTCGATCGAGCAATTACTCTAAAGCTCATTTGCACGGTGGGATTCGAGTCATTCGAGCAATGGTTTATCAGTAACTGCTCGATTGCTTGTTGGGTTTGGGAATACTTTTGATATACACAAGGGAGATAACTGCATTATGGGAAATCAAGCACTGGTAATTATAAGACTTGGACGAGAGAACCAGAGATAGTTTGGACTGGATAGACTGTTAGTGATAGAGAAACATATGCAATAAGCATTAAAAATGGGATTTTGGGAAAATCAGGCCCTGTACTCCTATTCAATAGAACATACCCCCTGTACCCCTTGGTACTATAGAATAACGTGTTATTTTTTTTGCCCAAAATGGGGCTTCACATGTCCGTTTGGGTGGTTTGGTGGAGATTTTGGTGGTTTGTAAGGGTGGTCGGGTCTATTTGGGTAATTCTACAAAGTAAACGAGAATTTGAGGAAAATCCGAACCAGAAAAATACTCTAGTTCAATCGAACACACCCCCAGGGGACCCCTTGGTACTATAGCACTACGTGCTACTATTATAAGCCAAAACGAATGGCGGTCCTAAATAGGGTTCTGACAGAATTCGAAATAGTAAAACTTGTCGGGGTGTTTGTGGTAATTAGATTTACTCCGATTCAATCGAACACACCCTCCGAACATACCCCGTCTTATTGCAGAAAAATTGGGTAACATAGCAATCACGTGCTACCATAGAAACCAAGATGGCGGCCTCCAGTACACAAAATGGACGACGGAAACACGTATCACCCTAACAACACGCGCTGCGCATGCGCACTCACACCACGTATCACTATGGAGATGACGTCACGAGATGGCCGCTCACGCGGGTTACCATAACAACACAACATGGCGCCACTAGGTCACGTGACATGACGTCACTTCCGCGGTCCCCCACCGGGGTTCCCCAACCTGTACCTCAAAAGCCCGAGACATACTACTCCCAACGCAGACGATATCAAAATTTATTATTTTAAGTATCATTTTTTCAAATTTTTCAAAAAATTTCAGCAAAACCATATCATGTGACCCCTCGTTGGAACGAGCTCGACGAGCTCGTTCCAACGAAGGGTCACATGATATGATTTTGTTGAACTTTTTTGAAAAATATTATTTTTTCAACTGCTGAAGTTGCATAGTACTCGGTGGGATGCGACCGATTCGCTGGGTAAAAGGTTGAACAAACATACGTATTCCTGTGTTTCATGCACCACTTATGTCCTATCCATGAACAGCGATATCGTCCCTTGAAAGTATAAAGGTGCCATTTAAATATATACAGGAAATCATTTGAAAAACTGTCCAAAGAGATCATTAGAACATCTTGTAAAATAATAACGCTTTAGTCTAATAACCTATACTTTTTGTAAAATTCCTGATGAATATTAGGCGTTAAGAATTCTCAAATATAAATCCAAAAAGACATCCCGAGACATACTACTGTTGGGTAAAGAGTTAAAAGCACTTTGAAATGGACACACACAGTTGGCTAAAATAACTACTGCAGTACCTTTCCGCGGTGTGCCGTCTGTCGACTTTAGTCGCCTGTCGCGGAAAAGAAGTTAAAAACATAATTGGTTAAAGTATTGGATTTGAGATCGAAAAGTCGACGGTTCGATCATCACTTGCATCATCAGAGTTATGTCCTTGGATTTCAGATTAGAGGGAATAATTGTGAAACACTTACTGCTGGAAACATCAGTATCTGAACGGACCTGGCAACAGTTACTTATTCCAAGTTCCTTATTCGATATTCGTTATCAACCGATAAAATCCGACTGGGAATAAGTAACGGTTGTTACGTCCCCAGAATTTGAACTCCGAGTGCAGGGAGAGACGTAGCGAAGTGGGTGTAGAGAGGGTGACACCCTCCGATATTTTTTTAAGTCGGGACATTTTCGCCTGGATTGGAGTCTAAGATATCGTTCGCTCTTGCAATTAATCATCCACTGTCTTACTATACTAGATTTAATATTTTAACCCCTTTACTGCCACGCCCCCTTTAGCCATATGTGGGGGACCTCTATACATGCCTGTAGGCGAGGACATTTAATACAATTTATGACATACTTGAAACTCTATCATCTGATTAATTGTTGGAAAGGGCTCTCTGAGCCCTTTCCAACAAGTAATCAGATGGTAGGTTTGATCTGCGCATACCAGAACGTACAGATAATCATCATAAAATAGGTGACAATAGTCGCTTTCAGCAGCGTAGCGGTTAAGGGCGCGCGGTGGCTCGGTAGTTACAGCATTGGACTTCAAACCGAGAGGTCCTCGGTTCGATCCCCGCCAGGGGTAACTGTGTTGTGTCCTTGGGCAAGGCACTTCATCCGGTTTGTCATTGTGGGAGCACGGTGGCACTCTGTACCAAGGCGAAGGGCATGACGATGGTACATTTGCCTCCAGTCGCTTCTAACCTTGCTTGTGACTCGCCGCGTTTCTCGATGGTTCACTCCGGGTAATCCAGCTTGCTCCACCCGAAAAAATAGCCCTGGTTGGTGAAAGTGTCGTTAAACCCCAACAAAACAAACAACAAAATATAAGTGTTTGGGTGGTCATGTTGCACGACGTTTGATCACAATACGACAAACAGTATGAGCAGATGTAAATTTACAAAACCAAATTGAATCATTGCTTAACAGTTTGTGGTACTCCGTAATGTATATATCAAATACAAGAATAACTGTATTTAAAAATGTTACAATATATCGTGATTAGACATATTTGTTTCCACGAGAAGTACCTGGCTTACATCTTTGTCCCAAACATTACATATATTTGGTAGTTAGCAAGCGTGTTATGTTCATACTAACAGTCAAAGAGGCCCGAGAGAGCTCATAAACAAAATGCACTACATACTTCTGTTGTACCGATCGAGGTATAAGCGTCATTTACCAACCAACCTGGTTGGTCCGGATCTCTTAGTCTCGTGGTAAATCGGCCGCTTTGTGTTCTGGAGGTGATCGGTTCTAGCCACTTCTCTCTCGATCTTTTACATTGGTGCCGGTGACCAGCCCTAGGCAGTTGGAGGCAATGTGCTTGTTGTGGTGAAGTACCGTGGATGTTTCGACCGCTTTGGGGTGGAATCTGGTGTGAGATTCACGGTGGGTGAATCTCTAAGAACGCGAGAGTAGTGTATCGGTCTAGGTATAAGGGCCATTCACCGATTCATTCCCACTAGACCTTTTCTCTTTAGACCAATTCCCACTAGGCCAATTCCCAAAAGACCATGTCCCCTTAGACCAATTCATGCGTTCTACTTTTAAAATAATTCTATATCAATAATTGATATATTTATAAATATTTATAAATGTATTTAATGTTATTGATATTCAAGTCTGAAAATAAGCAGTGTGCCATTTGCAGAATGAGGTCCCCAGAGGGGGAATTTGCTGTTGCTGTCCCATACAGTGGATCAGTTTATCCTCTGGGTACCTCTTTCTGTTTATGTTTGAGACCTTAATTCAGATTGAGGTCCACAGAGCGTAAATTTAGTGATGCTACCCTGCTGTGCAGGGTAGCATCACCAAATTCACCCTCTGTGGACCTCATTTTTCAGATGATAGTCTGCTTATTTTCTGGCTTGTTGATATTTTATAAACTGAAATGTTATAAACCTATATTTTTTGTATGTTGTGCGTATAAATGTTATTTTATCAAATAAAGTGCTTATCAATAAATAAATGTTTTCTTAATTATCCTTAATCAACCCTTAATCAATAACAGTATGTAGTTGATCTAAGGGAAATTGGTCTTTTGGGAATTGGCTAAAGGGAATTGGTCTAAAGAGAATTGGTCTAGTGAGAAGACACCCATTCACCAACCAGCCAGGTTGGTCGGGATATCTTAGTCTCGTGGTAAATCGGTCGCCTTGTGCGCTGAAGGTCGACGGTTCAGGCCTCGGCACCCACACTTCTCTCTCGACCTGTCACACTGTAAATCATCTTATCGAATGTGATATTCTCTTAATTTCTCGGCTTTCTCTTGCACATTATATTTGAACAACTGCAATGCTAATTTTGATTCTGATATGCTAGTGTGCAAAGTAACCTGAATACACATTTCTTTGACCTTGCTAATCTTTGAATATTGTTTGTAATTCAGTCATCAGCTGCATTAGTTTCATGAGTCAGCATGTGTCTGCGTGACTCACTCACACCACATGAACATGCTTGACAGCATGCCAGCCCACTCTTCTCGTATCCACTGTCATTTGCATAATTTTCCCACTCTGGACAAGAATAGTACAGGCGCTGTTGCAACTGGCCCTTCAAATAAGATTGGGAATAGACAGACTTTCTAACGTTTCTATCCAATTAAGGACGGACTTCCAGCTTGGGGATGTATGCAATCCGTGAAGCAAACCAAATACATTAGTTTAGCCAAATTTTCCCTGAACAGTCTGCTCAATTCTTCGCCCAACACGGAAATCGGTGCGTGCCAAAAAAAAATTCATGCCTAACTATTATGGTTCATCATTTGCCTCAAGAACACAGCCTTTGACCCCCCATGAAAGTCCATAAGCTGTGTTGTTGAGACAAACATTGAAACAATAATAAAATTTGAAATTTTTATGAACGTCGCTCGTTGGTTAGTGTCGTTTGGCAAGGTTAAAGCTTGCTTCAGACTGGGGAGCTGTGCCAAGAACACAACTTGTTTGGAATCTCTGTTAACTTTCCACTAGTTCAGGTTGTCATGGTACTTGCTGTCCTTCTCCTTTTGGTCAAACGTACTTGAAGCTAGCCTTCTACCCGTCTCTGTATCATAGGAGCCTTGAAAAAGAATTCCTCAGTCTTGAAATTCCAGACTGTCTGATCGTGTTCCTTCTTTTAATTTCGCAAATGACTTCTTTCCAATTTGGTAAAATGAGTAAATACTATCGCGACCAGTCTCGGGATGGACTGCAGAAACAAACATCATGGGAATGAGAAGATTGAATATTCTACATATAGCACTGATGGTTATGTACATGCGATGATCTATAAATATATATATATAGTTTTTATATCCTTCCAGCTTCTGACCAGATTTCTCCCACACTGGTCATCCGCGGATACAGAAGTACAGTCGCCGTAGATTGGTCGTAATTCACGCGTAGGCAGTGATGTCCACGCACGCGTTTACCAGGTAATAAAAATCATCAGCAGCAAAATTTTATTTAATGAAACACTGGGTTGTACCCGGTGCTTCATTAATTAAATTTTTGATGATTATTCCTATAATTAGTGTTTGGAATCTAATATTATTGCGTTCGTGGAAATATTGCCCACGAGTGGAAAGTGACCAGTCCACGACGGCTGTACTGTAAGAGTGTACAGCATGGAAAGCTCGCCGGTCTCTGGAGTCTCACCGACGACACGTACACGAAACCTCACTTCGCATAGCTTCTTACTGGTTTGGTCGGCATGGGAGAGGCGTCTTTGAGGCGGAACTGCCATCAGTGATGTACGGAGTGGTCTTCCCCTGTGACAAGTAATAGTTGGCCGGCAAATAATGTTTCGCGTCAGATAACAACAGTCTGTCAAACTCCTGACGATGCCATTCTCTCGAAGATAAACTTGTAGAGAAACGAAGCCATTCAACGGCTCTGCTCTCTCTGAAATCTTTCAGGGCAGCGTTGTACTTCTGCGTCGGCGCCCACGAGCTTTTCTCCGCCTGGCAGCCACTAAATGCCATCTTTGGTAGCATGTCATTTTGTTGAGATACAAATTCATCCGCATGCAAAGTCTTCAATTCCAATGACTTTGATGAAGTTTAAAACTGTTCTATCCACGTATGCCTCCGACATAAGGATTAATTTATCTGATATTTCCAGCTTTGGTTGTTCCTGTCGCTCCCACAGTGGATAGAGACACGGGGAATGATGTCTTATTTTAATTCTCTAAAAAGAGCCAACTGCTGCATAGTCTTTACAGATCCTGTTGAGTTTCCGCCCAGGGCGGCAAGTTTGTGTAAATGACTATGGAGGCAAGAATGATGGTTTGGGATGTAGTGAAGGATATCCACGTGGTCCCGGTGATGCGGTCGTGCTGAAACATATTGACTTTTGAAATTGATACAACTGATGACCCAATGACAAATGATAATCAGAGAGTGACAGGAATATTGAAATGTGTTTTTAGATTGCAGCGAAAACTCGCATGTCAGGCGCAAAATACGTTTAAAAATAATTTGCAAGACGTTCGTGGCTGACACAATAAGGGGATTTCACATTCAATAGGCCTGGCATAATCTAGGAGTGCAGGAGAGCTGAACGCCTACTGCACGCCTAGAAAAAATTGAGGAGGGCAATTTTTTGCACCCCTTGACTTTCTGGAATGCCAGACCTGTTTGGAAATCTTTTATCATTTCGTTCCCTGAGTTCCAATGTGTTCTCTGTGCCTACTGGCACAGAGAACACAATGGAACTCAGGGGACGATTTGTGAATGTTGCATTGATTCGCAATAATTCATGACCATTTCTGTGTCGCATTTCGATAGATTTTGGGTGTAGAAGACAGTCACATAAGAATTGAATGCAACATTTTGAATTATGAGAAGATGTGTGTGCCAGTTATTTCACTATGTAGCTGAATGTAGTGCAATTTTTCAGTCACAATATTAATACCTTGAAGCGAATAAAAACAAAATAGCATACAAGTTTTTGCATTGAAAATTGCAGGTGCAATTGCACTCCCAAGCAATCTGAGGAGGGCAACAGTTTTGCACTCCTTGATTTTCTAGATTGCCAGGCCTGTATTCAAAAAAATATTTAACTTTATTTTGTTTATGTTGCTTACTATTTGTGTGAAATAATATACTACCTAAATAGGGTGTACCAAATTGTATTAGTTGGGGGCACGGTAGCGTACTAAGGCGTACTGCACTTGTCTTCAACCAATGCTAATCCTGCTTGTGCGGAGTGAGTTCGTTGGGGAGTTTGACAGTTGCGCGACGTTGGTCGGTGGTTCTCGCCAGGTACCCCGGCTTCCTGCACCCGTAAAACTGTCCACCACGAGGTGACCCCTGCTATCGAAAGTGTCGTTAAACCGAAATAAATAAATACATTTTTATTTATTTATTGGTGTTTAAGGTCGCATGTTTCTGCATATTTCGCTAATCGTGACCACAACATGGATATAAAGTCAGGTACAGCCAATCCTTCATACCCATGCACACATTTAGAGGACTCCCACCACATATCCTAGTTTACCAGTAAAACAGAGCTTGTACACCACCGAACACAAGCGCTGCTTCACTTCCTCGGGTTCCGGGTTCCGACAGTGTATCAAATAGATCTCTGTTTGTTATTATACAGTTTGTTCGGACATCGGCAACGTCCAAACATGTTAGCCAAGAACTGTCCAGGGAAACAATTATGACTTCTATCTTTGAAATGTTGTGAAACTTGCGTGCAACGCTTTATAGTTATAGTTACGCTTGTTTATCAAACATTATTAAATCGTACAAACCAAAATGCAATGTTTATATATATCTACCATTTGGTTTTGTTCGCTGTACCTTATGATAATAAAGCTTATAACAAATTAGCATATATCTTTGCAGCAACAGTGCTAATACAGTACAGTCGCCGCGGACTGGTCGTAATCCACGCGTGGGCCGTAATAAAAATAATCATCAAAATTTTAATTAATGAAGCATCGGGTTTTACCCTGTCCTTTATTAATTAAATTTGTGATGATTATTCCTATAATTATTCTTTGGAATCTAATATTATTGTGTACGTTAAAATATTGCCCACCCGTGGAAAGTGACCAATCCACGGCGACCGTACGGTAGTACCCCTTCACATATGTGTGTAATATAATATCGTTCCTTAGATGAACAAAGCTAGATGGCGCCTTGTTCCACTCAGAGCTTTACAGATGGCCCCATGTTCCAATCATCCCCTACATTTATAGTCGACTTTCGATAAAGTTATCTCCCTTTAAAATATTAGACATGCGAGTAAGGCTCAATTAAGAAGAAAGTAATTGTGGAGAAAACAGCAATAGAAAATAAAGCTAAGTTTCCTTTGGTTACTTTTAAGAAACGAAAACACCAGACAGCTCTCGGGGCTGTCTGATGTTTTCGTTTATTAAGAGTAACAAAAGGAAACTTGGGTTTTATGGCAAGCTAATTAGAAACAACTTGTTCAGAGATAATCCGTCACTAAGAATATCAATCAGTATCACACCTACCAATACTAAATTACCGAATACGTTTTTACAGTAATTACAATTTGAATCGCTAACCATAGCTAAAAACTTCCCCGGAGTTCTAATGTGTTCTATGTGCCACTAGGCACATAGAACACATTAGAACTCAGGAGACCAAATAGCAACACAGGTTCAACCTCGCAAATTTTGTTGGCGATAAAATGTGTTCTTTTTGTTGATCGTCGTCAAATGGTTTGCTGAGTGTCATGTAATAGTTACTTTCAAAGACCTGAAGGCCTGTAATAAAGACAGAACGACACGCGTTTGTGAATGGGTTAATCGATATGACACTTGTACCATCGCGGAAGGATAAAACTCAAGGCCTGCGCCCTCTCGTTTTATCCTTCCGCGCTGGCACTCCTGCCATGTCGATTAACCCATTCACACACGTGTGTCGTTCTGTGTATGTATTATATATCACGACCCGTACACTTTTGCTATAATGAATGGAACAAAAGGCGCAGAATTTTAAAGGATGATGAAAAGGGCGTTTTCTTATTTCTAAATGGGGCTCAATAGAGAATTATTGTCAAACGTTCAAACTAATTGGGGAAAATTGTAAAAAAAAAGCCTGCGTATGCATTTTCATTCTACTCCACATGAAAATACCTGAAGATTGTGAAATGACGAGCACATTGAATATACAAATTCCTATTCGATAACATTTCAAATTTTAACTTTTATATGAAATACCCATACACTTAGTGTTGAATTTACTAGCAGCTTTGGGAAATTAAGGGGGGTTAACTTTTCTGCAATTCACTTCCAATGACGAAAATTGTCAGCGGTGAAATATAGTCTGTGCTTATTTCTTAATGTTACTGCAACAGATACCGTACAATCACCGTGGATTGGTTGAAATCCACGCGGGGGGTAGTGATGTCCACGCATGCGTTCACAAGGTAATAAAAATCTTATTCAGCAAAATTTTAATTAATGAAGCACCGGGTTGTACTCGGTGCTTCATTAATTAAATTTTTGATGATTATTCCTATAATTAATGTTTGGAATCTAATATTATTGCGTCGATGGGAAATACTGCCCACCCGTGGAACAGTCCACGGTGGCCGTACTGTACGAGACTTTACTAAATGTGCAATGTATTTTGGAGTATGTGAAACATCTAACTGTTTGTGTAATATTTATCTTTTCTGCATGATGAAATCACAAAATGCAGCGTGTGTTTAAAAAACAACCTGTTTTCCAAATAAATAAACTTCGTTTTGTATTTACTATTCACGATTATGGTACACCGTCATAATAAACAACCGGTAACATTAATTTTGTTTAGTCTTATATAATTAAAATAAAGAAAGAAAAGTTTATAAATCTGTTAGTATCAGAAGACTGCATCATTTAGAAAAATTTAAAAACAAACAACACTGGTTGTATATTGCAAATGACATAGCGGGATTTCGGACACACCCCGAGAGAGTTTAACTGGGCAAGAACCGCCTAGATAAACCATACAAACCCACGCACCCCACTCGGCCACCGATAGACCTTACACTTACAAGGGTATACTAGGTAACGAATGATATATGGGGCCAGTACACAACGTACGGGTACACCGTTATTATTGACTTCAGAAGAATGTATCCCTTCATTCTACATACATACACAGAACGACAGGCGTGTGTGGATGGGTTAATAGATATGACAAGAGTGATAGCGCGGAAAGATAGAACAAGAGGCCGCAAGTATGTCGTTTTGTGTTTATTACACGCCTTCACGTCTATATATAGAGGATATGGAATGAGTGTTTTTCTCAAAAAAATATTTATGAAACGAGTCTAAGTCTCAGAGGCTCGTCCAAACGGAAAATTCGGACGAGTTTCATAAATATTATATGCGAAAAACACTCATTTCATATTCTATTTATCATATGACACACACGCGCACAAATTAGCCACTTAGTATGACTTTTTAACCCATCACCTAACTTGAGTTGCAGACGGCACTTGGAAAAAACCTCCTTGTATAACTAAAAAAAATTCATTGAGCTCGTTCCAATGAGGGGTCATAATTTTCATTTTTTGCTTCCAAAACATACGTTATGACCCCTCATTGGAACGGGCGCGATACGCTAGTTCCAACGAGGGGACATAACCTATGTTTTGGAAGCAAAAAGTGAAAATATAAAAAAAAATGAATGGCGTTTTTTTTTTTTTTGTATTGCGCGAGACGGTTTTTGACGTTACGTTAGGTAACAGATTAATACAATATAACCCACCCTAAATAGGACAGATAACGTAAATTCTCCCTACTGAAATTATGTAAATGTGACACAGTTGTATTTTGTGTAGCTAATCAAATTGTCCAGTTTTGAAATTGACCAATGAAAGCTCCCAACTCTAATTATGCAAATTATGAAAATGTGGCCCAGTTGTATTTTGTTCAGCCAATCAAATTGTCTAGTTTTGGAATTGACCAATGAAATTGGCGGAAGGCTTTATTTATCACTGATTAATATGAAAACAAAATATCAAATGTTTTAAAGTGAACAAAACGGACGTCTCATATGATAAAAAAACAATTATTAGAAGAAAACTCAGCAATTCATTTGACAACTATCAACAACCTTTGTTAGTATTTCGACCGTGAGTTCAAAAGTGTTTTATGTGCCTACTGGCACATATAACACATTGGAACTCAGGGGAAGAGTTACTATACAGTTACAGCTCACGATCTCTATAGATACTAGGAATAAATCAAAGAGTCTATCTAGCAGTGACTGCGTTGTGTTCATGGGCAAGATACTGAATTCTAAAACAAGTTAGCGATAACCTACCTAAAAATATTTTTCAAGGTCTCTTCATGAAAGAAGGGCCAACATAGTAGGCTGACAACTTCAACTTGCTTTAACACAATCGAACGCGAAAGACCAAGATTCTCTTGTATGTGAAAGATTACATGATTTTTTCTTATAACTACCAGCACAAGGATTTGTTTACGAACTTCTGATATAGGTATAATACATATCGGGGAATAAAATATGACTATCAACTTTATCAATCTATTTTGAATGCAAGTTTCAACACACTAAGTGCAAAATGCTTGTAATCTTTCACATACAATAGTGCAAAAATGCTTGTAATCTTACACATACAATAGTGCAAAAATGCAAAAATACCCCTAAACTAAATTAAAATAAATAAGTCCGCAACCAGCGAAGGGTACAACAGGAAAGAAACACCCTCGGGTGTGGTCTAGTGTGCTAGACCTGTTGCCCTCCCGCTGACAGTCTCGGAAGCTCAACCCGCATTAAACGATCGCGATCCCCGGCACCCTCAACTTCAAATAAACTTAAACTAACCTAAATAAGGCCACTTCCAGCGAAGGACACAACAGGAAAGAAACACCCTCGGGTGTGGTCTAGTGTGCTAGACCTGTTATCGTCCCGCTGCAAACTAGGAAGTTCAGCCCACTTAAAACGCTCGCGATCCCCTGGACCTTAAAACTAAATAATAAATAGGGAACGATTGGGGTCCCAAGCACGAGAGTATGTTACTGCTCTTACGAATGTAAAGATTCGTGCATTTCATACTCTCCCCCATAGCGACAAGCGCACACACAGCACAATACCACACGAGAGTATGTTATTGCTCTTACGAATGTAAAGATTCGTGCATTCCATACTCTCCACACACACACAGCAGATACCACAAGGACACGCAACTAAAGAGGTGCTACTTTTATCTTTAAAGTTTACATATTCTAATGAAAACTAATTCTACCTTCTTCTTTTAAGCAGGTACACAGAAGATGCTTTTTTGACCAGCACCCCAATAACCGCTACAGACAGTCTAACCGTTATAGAAACAGTCACTCCCACGGTTCCTGAACATCCTCCGCTCCATCCCTAAAAGTGGTCAACCACTTTAAGGGAGGCGAGCGTTGGTCCTGCGTCCCGCCTCTGCCCCTTTTTGTAAGCGCATTGCGCATCTTTTTGTCCCAACCCGATAAGATTACAATGCAGGCCTGCCCCCGAACCAGGGAAGTTCGGGTCTTCTTCTTGGTGGTCCCCGAAAGGGGTCGTTGTTGTTTTCCTTCAAAGAGTCCAACTATAACAGAGACAGCCTGAGGCAGATTATACTTGCCAGTGATGGCCATCACTCATTATCATCCTCGAAGCGGCAGACTATACTTGCCCGAAAAATCCAGATCGACTGCACCCTCGGGGAGAGGTAGTACCTTTGTGAGAGGACCCAACCTCCCACACTGGTCCTCACCCGAGGGTCCAACCGACTTCAGTCAACGAAACTGCCTACCCACAACTGGAGGCACCTGCTGAGTACCGGATCCTTTTCCTCCTTCAACACGCCTAGACATGTGACAGCCATCATATACAGCTACCGAGGGACGAAAGGGGCTTGTCCTCCATACCGTCCCCGCGCGCCTTCGGCGCGCGAAATCATCATTTCGACGATTGTCAGCTATCGCTAATGATCCAGATTGTACTTGCGTTGCACGATTTATGGCAATTTCCAGTGAAATTTCGCTTCAATGTAAAAATAGTCCGCCAACGATTTTCATTCTCCGCATGGTTTAGCGTTGCTGTAGGTGGGGATTACATGGAACAGGCTTGTAATAAAGCCTTTCACTTCACAGCAATATAAAGTTGTTGTCTGGGGGTTGTTTGGTCCTATTTATATAAAACAGTAGATATATATAACAGAGTTGATAGATATTCGACTCAAAGATAAACTACAGTACCAACGGAAATAACTTGTACATGTAAACGCAAAATAACGGCGTTTACGGTTCCGTTTGGCATTGCGTTTCTAAACGAAATATAACGGCGTTTTTCGTTTTCAGTGCGTTTGTAAACGAATATGTTTCGTTTACCTTCGTTTAAGTAAACGTTTTATTCGTTTAAGTTCGTTTACATAAGCGAAACTCGTCGTTCATGATACCCGAGCACATGCATCAATTGAGTCGTGTTCAGACAATATCACAACCAAGTCAGTGTGATCATTCGGTGTCAGTGGCGTAGACACTGGGAAGATAATGTGCAGTCCCGTAGGAAAATTATTGGGACCATTCTAGGCGAATTTATGCCTATACGTGTAATAGCATAAAAATATGGAAGTTTTGTGTGTGAGTTGGAGGGAGTGGGGGGGGGGGGGGGGGGGGCACACCACAAAATTTCCGACCAAACAGAGTCACAAAATTTGGGCTTGCTTAGGCGTACGGGACACCTTTTCGGGGGGGGGGGGTGTCTCAAATATTTTTCCGAAAAGTGATGCTGCGAGCATTATTGAGTGAAGTGGTCCTTGGGTGGGTTTGGGTGTGGGAGGAGGTGTTCCCCTTCCACAGTTGTAGCTAACGGCCTGTTTATGTCTGTAATTAGCTAGAACAAACTGTTACGCTGGCGTGTCTACAACCCTCAGATGCGATATCAATCTGATAAGACGGTATTACAGGTATATGTACGAACATGGACCTGAAGTCCGTAATATACTTTTTTGGTGTGGTACGACCTGTGGGACGTACTACACCAAAACATTATATTACAGACTTTGTATCCAAGTTAGAACTGATGGGACATAATCCTTTATTGAAGATAAAACTGCCCAAGTGAGTAGGTCAGTCAAACTTGCCCGAAACAATCATAAAAACTGGCCGAAAAAAATGTATTTGCCCCGACTGGAGGGGAACTGCAGTCCTCAAGCCTCCCTGAAACATACGCCTATGTTGGCGTGAACCCCGGTCACCGAAAAGCTGTCTATGTCACTTTGCTCTTTTCGATTGTAAGGCCTGTATGCTGCTTCAAGTGCCTTGGTCGGCGCGGAGGTGCCACCTCCCACAGATGGGGTCGGGGAAAATTATTTTATGCTTGATTCTTTTTACCAGGATACATATACATGTACATAAACGTGAACTTTATTTCTTGGTTGTTTAAAATAATAAAAAAGAGGAATTTTGTCGGTTACCAATCATTGAATATCAACGATAGATATCACGTTTGTATTTGTTAATTGTCAAGATAGATATTACAGTTGCTATTTACTCAGCCAATATGAAAAGACAAAACACAATTTAAAACTTAAAACACCGATATTCCCTTTCCATAATAAAACTTTGGCCAGTCACTGATTTGCCATGGTCCTCTGGTAATTGGATTAAGTAAAGTCAATTAACCACGTGTTTTAATTCGTTTGTTTGATCCCTTCTGTTTGCTACTGTCGGTAATTATTTTATTAGTAGCTCTCATGATTAGTGTGTTTATTTTGCGTAATTGGGGTTATTTTTTATTAGTAGTGTTATTTTTCCGTTTTCAAAGGAGAAAAATAAATGCTGACCATTGGCCCTACAATATTCGAAAACGCCTTTTACGAGGATTCGAAAACGCCCTTTACGAGGAAAACATTCCTCTCTTTTTGTATCATTGGTTGCTCGTAATGATATAATGACCAAGTCTCCCAACTCACCTTGAATACACCCAGTTAGCAAAATGAATTCTATTAAACGAACTAGAGTCCCGTATATTATACGCCAGAAGATTGTCAGTCTGAATGAAGGAGGCTCAAACTTTGCTGAAATAGTTAGAATCATAAAAGAAGAAGAGAGAATGAATATAGATCGCAGAACCATCAGCAGGGTGATCAGGAGTTATAGAATCACAGGGACAATATGTGATAGGGCCAGGAGTGGAAGGCCAAAACTTTTAACAGATGACAATTTAAACCTTCTTGACAAAACGATGAGAGACAACGCAGAAACGTCATCAGTTGAACTTTCTAAAATGTACATGGACTTAGGGTTACAAATTGCTTCGTCTACTGTGTGTGATGCCAGGAGGAAATTAAATTGGTGCAGAAGTGGCACAAAGTACTGTCAGATGGTAAGGGACGCGAACAAGAAAAAAAGGTTTGACTTTGCCAAAAAGTGCATTGAAACACAAGAAGAGTTCGACAATGTTATTTTTACGGATGAGTGTACGGTTAGGATGCAAAGCAGTCTGAGTAAGAGTTACAGAAAAAGAGGAGAACCTGCTTCTTTCATCCCAAAACCAAAACATCCGTATTCAGTGCATGTATGGGGTGGCATTTCACGAAAAGGTGCCACAAAATTAGCCATTTTCACGGGCATCATGGATAGTGATTTCTATCAATTAATTCTCCAGAATTATTTCAATCCGGCTGCTGAAATGTACTTTCAAGGATCTGAGGGTCATCGTCTGTTCAAAGACAACGACCCTAAGCACACTAGTAAATCAACCCTAGAATTTATGGCAGCTCAAGGCATTAATCATTGGAAATCACCTCCAGAATCCCCAGATATGAATCCAATCGAGAACATCTGGGCGGGCATGAAGTACTATCTGAGGAAAACGGTGAAGCCAAAAGTGAAAGAAGAGTTAATTCAGGGCATAAAAGACTACTGGTCAGCGTTAACCCCACATGACTGCAATAACTACATCAACCATTTATTCAAGGTTATGCCTTGTGTCATTGAAGAGCGTGGAGGGGCGACAAAGTACTGAATATTCTCGTGTACATGTACATTAACATTTAATTCTCAAAAGTGATGAAGAAGTAATGAAATTTCAAGCAGAAAATTCTTCCCATAATATAACTAAAAATTTAACAAATTTATTATCGTTTGACAGAGCTCTGAAAATTTCTGTTTAACAAGAATAAACTGTTTACATTTCTAAAAATATAACAGTACAGTGGTTTGATAATGTTATGGAAAAAAGTTGAAGCAAAATGAGAAATCACAATTTATAAAAGCAAGCAATGTTACATATACATAAATATTTACCAAAACAGTCAGAATATTGACTAATATTCTGTGAAAAGGCATTGACCACTTTACCTCATACAACTGAAAAAAATCGTCGTACACAAAAATCAACATTCATATTTTAGGGGTCATAATATATGTTTTGGAAGAAAAAAAATGAAAAAAAAAAAAATGATCGAACATTTTTCGATATTTTGCTTTTAAAAAGTTCCCAAATGTTAATTATTTCTTTTTTTTTCTTCCAAACCACATCTGATGACCCTACTGTGAGGTCATAAGATATGTTTTGGAAGAAAAAAAAATGAAAAAAATGCTCGAGCATTTTTCAATATTTTGTTGCTAACAGGTTCCCCAAATTTATTTAGTTTTTCATATTTTTTTCCAAAACACATCTTATGACCCTACTCAGGGGTCATAATATATGTTTTGGAAAAAAAAAATGATCGAACATTTTTCGACATTTTGCTTTTAAGAAGTTCCCAAGTGCTGATTATTTCTTTTTTTTCTTCCAAACCACATCTGATGACCCTACTGAGGGGTCATAAGATACGTTTTGGAAGAAAAAAAAAATGAAAACATTGCTTGAGTGTTTTTCAATATTTTGCTTCTAATAAGTTCCCCAAATTTATTTAGTTTTTCATATTTTTTTTCAAAAACACATCTTTTGACCCTTCTTACGGGTCATAATATATGTTTTGGAAGAAAAATATAAAAAAAAAACTGATCGATCATTTTGTCGATTTTTTTATTTTAAGAAGTTCCCAAGTGTTAATTATTTCTTTTATTTTTTTCTTCCAAATCACATCTGATGACCCTACTGAGGGGGTCATAAGATATGATTTGGAAGAGAAAACAATGAAAAAAAATGCTCGAGCATTTTTCAATACTTTGCTGCTAATAAGTTCCCAATTTATTTCTTTTATTCATTTTTCATCCAAATCACATCTGATGACCCTACGGAGGGGTCATAAGATATGTTTTGGAAGAAAAAAAAATGAAAAAATTGCTCGAGCATTTTTCAATATTTTGCTTTTAATAAGTTTCCCAAAATTATTTAGTTTTTCATTTTTTTTCCTAAACACATCTTATGACCCTACTTATGGTTATGATTAGTGACCAGACAGTGGAATAGCTATGTCACTGTCACACGTTCAATTTGTAAAGGAATCTACATGTAGTAACATATTTTTTTTACCTTTTTAACGTTTTTTGTCTTTGTGGTAGTTTGCCTTTGTCTTTGTTCTGTTGCTGGTGTTGGTGTTTTATCTAATGGAGTACTTGATGCAGATGGTGCCTGGTTTGGCGAAGATGGTGGCTCTGGTGACGCAACTCCTTGTGGATTTTCCTTTATGACCTCGCTATAACGTTTGCTCATCTCGGAACTATTTCCTGAATCCAAAACCTACAAAATAAAATGACTGCATGTACAAACTAAGTTCTTGAACATTAACTTCGGTGAGTGGCCGTAACAGTGGAATTTCAATGTGTGATAAGTCACAACAGCAGGACTTCCATTTTCTCATGTTGGTAAAATGAATTTATGGTATCATTTATTGGGAATGGGTCAACTCGCCACCGGGACAAGTCACCACCGGGTCAAGTCGCCACGGGTCAACTGTCCACGGGTCAACTCGCCACCAGAAAAAAATATATATAAGACAGGTTTGACACTACACACTGTATACAGTAGGGAAATATCATATTTTGACGATTTTTTTTATACCTTTAGCATTCCTCCCAGCACATAATCTTATAATTGTGAAATATTCTATTTATAAATGGGGGAAAATCGACAGTTACATTGAAAACTTGGAAAACGTTTTGGGGGGATCAGTGGATTTGCGTCAGTTTACTCTTGGATTCACGTTATGAAAGACTGATGTCTTTGATTCATAATTACGCTCTGATCGTTTTGTATCATAAGATACATAATCATGAGAAACTGTCTATTCACATTTCCTTGAGTTTGGTATCGAATCAAGTCATGGCTGCTATTAGCAGCCCTGACTTGATTTGATACGAAACTCAAGAAAATGTGAAGCATGTGGTAAACCATGTGTGGAAACTTATTTCGTGATCTCTCCAGCAACATTCAGCTGGCGTTTGCAGAATTTCATGTTTTGGCCTATATGGATTCGCGCGAATATATTTCGCGAGAATCTAGTTAAGATTCTCGCGATATCGGACGAACTTTAAGCCCTGACTAGTCACATATTTGGAAAAATAAGGATTATAGAAATATCGCAAGCTTTTTATTGAGCCGTCATCACCTTTCAACGGCAGCTGATTCAACAATCTGTGCAATAAAAACAAACCCAAACGTATCTTCTCTTATTCATTTTCATGTGAAAATCACTGCCGGACGGTCACGGAGTGAACAGTGAGTACAATCAAATTTATTTTTTGGAAAAAAATGTTAAAAATAAGTAGAAAAATATTGGAAAAAAACTTATCAAAAGTGAGTCAACTCGCCACAAAAAGTGGGTCAAGTCGCCGCTAACATGTGGCGACTTGACCCGGAAAAAGTACTGGTGGCGAGTTGACCCAGTGGCGAGTTGACCCCGACCTCATTTATTGAGAACACACAAGAAACGAGCTTTCGAATGATTGATACCAGAAGCTGGTATTATCAGTACAGGGAAATATAATAATTATTATTCCTGTGCACACAACCCACTGGACGAATGTACTGCTTTGTGTTAATGCGCAGGTGAATGAAAAATGGATACAAATTAAAAAATGTTGTCTGTATTTTTTTAGAGGTGTGGGGGGGGGGGGATATTTTTGGGTGGGGGCTCTTGCTCATTCCCCCTATGGCTGCAGGCCGCCCTCACCTTTTTTTCTCATTTTGTCCTTTTAGTGCCAATAGTCCCGGGTCTCAGGGCAATTCCAATTTAATGGTTGTGTTGCCCCCTTCTACTTATAGTTAAAGGTATGTCCGGCTGGAGGGGGGGGGGGGGTATATTATTAGTTACATGTAGGAATTGCTTTCATTTCAACAAAATTATCACAATAATAAAGAGCAAAAACTTACCTGCAATCTCATTTTGGCGAGATCGCGCGTTAAATTTTGCTATTTATTTTTGGCGATAATTCTGTGAAAAGATAAACGACATGTCGTATAATCAAATAGCTTGTTCACGTATTTTACAAATGACAAGCCCCACATAACCTAAACCAGGGCCGATACTGGTGGGAGCGCTCAGAGCCTTGAATTGTAAAAACAAATCGGGAAGGGGAGAACCCCCAACACCCCACTACACCACCACCCCCGTCGGGGCTAGGCAATTCGGAAATGGCCTTCGCCTTCGCACCAGGATGCTATCCGACATGCAGAGGTGGGTGAGGTGGCAGGGGAGGGGCGCCCCACACTCTCCATGTCGGAGTTTTATTTACTGCTGGCTTCGGGCCTGACCTAAGCGGAGGTTCAGTAGTTATTTCCAGGCCTACCATGATCGACATTAACTCTCGCCGACCCTGTCGGATATTTTTCAGTTCCTTGTTTTGGGCATACATGTAAGTAAAGGGTTAAAAATAAAACACGTACCTTTCCAACAGCAACCTCGTGCACTCTTCTCCACTGAATGAGGTAAGATTCTCCTATCTTTATTGGGTCTGTCAGTTCTTTAAAAAAAACCGAGCTTCTCACTTGTATTGCATTGTCTTCAATATACCTCACCAAATGGTGACTCGGCGTTGAAGACATTTTCCGTCGGTTCATTTTGATTCAGAAAAGTCGAGTGATAAATTCAAGTCAAGTAATCACCTTTTTAAAAGGGAAATTTGTTCTGTTTATACTGTCTTGACCAATGACTGCATGTACAAATGTAGGTGTGTCCTAGTGCCTTTAATGTTAAGAACAACATCTTGTTATTTTTATTTTTACAAAAAACTGTTTTTAGACCCATTGTTTTAGATACAAACAGAAAAGGTTCTCAGTGCTTGGTATCAAAGGTTCGTACCGCAGTAAATTTTAATTACAATAACAACCAAACTTAAAATGACAAATCTGAATGGTATTCTTAGAAGAAATATGGGATGCCAGCTTTTATGTGGCTTGGCCGCTTGGGGTCGACAACAATCAAATAGAAAGGGAAATGATACAATGTACATGTATGAATACAAAGTCGAGACAATTTTTAAAACAATGTTTTTTCTGCAAAAATGCAACACCATTACTTTTCCAGAAAACACTTTTCAGAAGCCCTTCAACTTTCAGTTTCGGTTTGAAAATTAACTTGGTATTGATATTGAAACCTAAAAATTCACAAATGGAATTAAAACGCCAGATTTCACGTCCCATTCCAGTCATCCGTTATACGCCTATCTTAAAAGCAAAAACGTACCATTTTAAAAATCTTCCCCATTAATTTGTAACCGTGCTTCGATAAAAGTGAACGCAATAAAATGAATTGTTCCGATATTGCGGAAATGATCAGTCTGTTTGCAAACCGTTTATATGTCGTTCGGTACGTGTACATATACATGTAAATGGACTATCGTTTGTCTTCCGTTCAGCTAAACGAAAAAACGTTTAGCTTTCGTTTAGCTAAACGAAAAATCGTTTACCTTTCGTTTAGCCTTCGTTTAAATCATCGAAATACGGATCGTTTATAAACGTTTGGTAAGCGGAAAATAAACCCGTTTTTCGTTTAAATGCTATTTGTGAACGCGTTTACAAACGAAGAATAACGGCGTTTAATGTACAAGTTATTTCCGTTGGTACTGTAACTGTATTTCCATAAGTAACATCAAAACCAACCAGTGCTAATCACCAAAAGATCCCCATTCAGAATTTATTATTATTTTCTGGGGCATTTTTTTGTCTCAAAACATTGCTTATAACCCCTCATTGAAACGAGCTGAACGAACTCGTTCCAATGAGAGGTCATATCCTATGTTTTGGAGACATAAATAATTTTTTTTTAGTTATTCAGGACTTTCTTTTTGAAAGTGTCGTCTGCTATTCGGGTTAGGTAAAGGGTTAAATGCGCAGTAAATAGATCATAAAAAACATATTTTCGCTATACCTACATGTAGTTAGCTTAGATTAAACAATATTTTATTCAATGAACAATCCACACGTTACAGAATTGGACACCAGAAAAACTAACGGTGCAAGGCAGAGTAGCTCACAATATAACATATATTTAACATAAACAAATTGGGAAGTAATGGAGGGATTTGACAGAAAGCTTGCATCTTATGTACGTCATCTCCTGGAGTCATACATAAATTTTCTCAAAAAGGTGATATAAAACAGTAGATAGACTCATATATCGCCGTCTGGACCCCGTGGCCTTTAGTCGGTCAGCAAGTTGATTAGCAGCCCAATGCCAAGCAGGGGCGTCGAATCCTATATACATAGTAAAGGCTGGCATGAGATCCTAAGAATGCAGACCTAGGAGCAAATGAATGCGAGATCATTCGCAAATAACTTAATAGCATATATTCAACACACGCAGGAAACCGCGGATGCAAAGACGCAACCACCCGACCCGGCACAAAACTGGGTAGACAGCTGATGGTAACTCTACTCATAGAAAGATGAGCATTGGGAGTCAAACTGTCAGACGACGATACAGGATATTGTTTAACTCTTGCATGTGAATGAAGGGGGAGATGGGAAGAGAGTGCGAAGAAGAGAAGCAAGAGAGAGCAAGGGAAGCCAGCTTGAAAACATGCTGCGTTGCCTTAATATTCAAGACACTCGTCATTAAGCAGCATATGCATATTTAATTAGAATAATACGGATGCAGCCTTGGTGGTGCTGAATGCGAAGAAAATGGAGAAGGAGGTACGCTTTGTAAGGACCAGGGGCGGAAGCGAGGGGGGGGGGGGGGGCTTCAGCCCCTCTACTTTTTTTGCCGGGCCATTTTTTTGTATGCATATATTTTAACACAACCAATGACTGGTGAAACAAGGGGTGGATTCAGAGCCTCCCCATGTTTTCGCCAGCTATGTTTCTCTCGTACTGGTTCAGTTTTGATGGATTTCGGATATTTTTTTACAGTAAGTGACAGCAAACGCTAAAATGTATACAGTCTGTTAAAAAATCGGTTAACTGAAGTAGATTGTAATCTTCCAGACATAAAAGTACCAAATCCACCCCCAGACAAGATAATCCACAGACAGTATAATTGCTGTTAACGTCTGGTAAAGCATACAGGTGAGGTCTATTTATCAGCTTTGGTCGTTACGACCAAAGCTGATAAATAGACCTCGCCTGTATGCTTTACCGACGTTTTTTAACGGGTCTCAAAGTGTGAAATCTCTCAAATACATCTCCTGAAAAATCTCAAAATATCCGCACAAGCAGAGTTACACTGGTTTAAGACAAGTGCACAATCGCCGTGCAGAACGCCTTAGTACACAGCTCCACCGTGTCCCCGCGTGGGCAATCGGGATTAAATGACTGGCAGAAGGACATAATGCAATTACCCCTGGGACCAGCACTAATGAGTCTCCATGATGATGAGTCGGATCCTGTCACAGCCCATTGCGACCTATCTAAGATACAATTTCAAGAACAACAGTAATTCACCTGAGATCCTCGTGAGCTTGTGAGTAAGACCATCGTGCTATACCTCGTCGAAAGCCTTGCTGTCATCACAGAAAACCACCCTAACTTCTTTGTCTTCATCAAGCGCTCGACTGAATTCATTGGATATGTCAGTCAGCTGGATGGCAGTTGAATCGCCGGGTATAAAACATGATTTGAATTGAGTAAGAACATTGTTGTCATTATTGCCCATCAGAAATGGCTACAAGCGTTTGAAAACACACTTTTCAAATATTTCACCTACACAGCTAATCAGTGATATCGAGCGATGATTAGTAACTGAATTTGAAGGCTGTTTTTCAAAACTGGGGAGACATTTGCTTTTTTCACAGTGAAGGAAAGTAAGAGTTGTTCAAAAGCACAGTAAATAAGAGCGAATGAAGCTCACATTGGAACAATTTACATCCTTTAAGAAGACGCGAACTTGCAAGATCGGGGCCGGACGCCTTTGATACATCTGTCGACTTCATTGCTTCATATACTTCACTACAATGTAGAGTGATACTATCAATGACTTGTCGTCGCCTGGGTGCTAGAATGTCCTATGTCCATAGGGGACATAGGACATTCTAGCACTCAGGCGACGTTGTGAAGCGTGGGATGCTGAGTCAGGTAAGTAAGCTTTCGAATCGTCAACTGTTGAGATAGAACTGAAGTTCACTTCTGCTTTCTCGACATTTAAGGAACATGCTTATTTATATGGATAACCTGCAACCGATAACCTGCAACTGTACGACCTGAAACCGATGAACGTTTTTAGTATCTTTCCCCACAATGAAACGGGGATTTCAATCAGACTTCGTCAACGATCAGACCTTGTCAACGAGAGGGAATGCGACAAACCAGATCACTGTTCTGACATAACGATCTGTTTATTATATGCCGTTATGGAAATTCATATTTCACAAGAGAAATCAATATAAAATTGGTAAAGAACAATATCAGAAATTCAGGTTATTCGATAGCGTTTATTTACACAAGTGAAGCGTACTTGGAGACGGTTGACGGTTGGCAACCGGGCGGACTTGATTGGCGTTCTGAGACAAACCATCTGATACGAAATCGGAAAACCACTCAGTGTGATCCGGCTTATCAGGAATCGATGGGTGAAAAACACTGCGTATCATTGATAGATATATAATAAAAGTACTAATCGTGAATACATGTAATACGTTGGTATTGTTTCGATAGCAGATTGTATGCAAGTTGGCTTGGGTTGGGAGAAAAGACTACAGTTGAAGGTAGTAAATATACGACAATTAGACGTGAAGGAAGGGGAAATAAAAAAACAATAGGAAACGATGAAAATATGTATTATATACATGATAACTGTGAAGCAGTCTCTTTATACGAAGTACACGAATATTAGTATAGTTGTTATGGGGCTGGTGAAACTAATTAATTCTTAGGGAAGTGTGACGATACCAAGGAATATCATCGCACAGGGTACAGTAGAGAAGGGAGAAATGGGCAGTCTTAGAAGCTAAATCTTAGCAGGTAATGCAGTTGATAAGATTCTGGTACGACGACTTTGTGAATTATTGATAGAGATTGTTGGGCACTGGATAATATGAGGGAATTGAAGTAAAGGTAAATATAAATAGAGATTATTACCATTATGTGGATGTACAAAAGATGTATCCGAGTCGAGCTCCGGGTTCTAAGGGCAGATCACGAGTCGAATGGAACTCACGCAAAATGAACGTGCTTGTATCCGACCCCCTGATACAAGCATCTGTATCAGGGGGTCGGATACACGATAGTTGCGGAGTTAACACAGACAAAATACATGTTGCTTGTAAGATAAATACAGATTATCATGATAATGTGCATGTCGTGTGATTTGTATCAGATTCGAGGTGGTGTCCAGAATGGGATCTCAACGAGCCGGCTTTGCCGGCGAGTTGTGATCCCATTTTTGGACACCACCGAGAATCTGATACAAATCACAGGACAGGACATGCACATTATCATGATAATTCATTTATCTAACAATTCTGTCACATAAACAGATTAAATCTTAACCCTTTACCCAACGTAAAGGCCAAAACCGGCCAATGCTATTCTCAAAAAAATCGCCAATTATTTTTTTCATTTTTTGTCTCAAAAACATAGGTTATGACCCCTCATTGGAACGATCTCGACGAGTTAGTTCCAACGAGGAGTCATAGCCTATGTTTTTGAGACAAAAAGTGAAAAAAATTAGTTATTCAAGTTTTTTTTGCAAGTGTCGTCTGCTTTTCATGATAGGTAAAGGGTTAAATTATTTTCAAACATTTTTGGGACATAATGTTCGGTCGACCACTGAAACTCACATAGAATGTATCTATGTGCCTGTTATGATAGCCCGTAGCGCTACCGAAAACGAGTCGTCTATATCACACGGAATCAGAATGAGTCGTCTATATGATACGGAATCGGAACACATTATGTGATACGTACCGTTTCTCGTGGTTTTCAGGCCAAAATCTATGTGATTGTGTCAGATAAAATATCATAATGGGAGGCGAGGGTAGAGCCTTATCCTAGTAACTGACAGAATACGCCGAAGCCAGTGTATCAGCTGCTCGAATTACTAAATTACCAGTGGTTATAATGTTTCTGAAAGAAGAACTGTCAATAATAGAGTACGGCCGCCGTGGACTGGTTACTTCCCACAGGTGGGCAATACTTCCGCGGACGCAATAATATTAGATTCCAAATACTAATTATAGGAGTAATGGTAAAGAATTTAATTAATGAAGCACCTGGTACAACCTGTGCTTCATTAATTAAAATTTTCCTGGCGGTGATTTTCGTTCGTCCTTTCGTACGTTTCAGTGTTAGTTCCTTCGTTAGTTGGTCTGCACCTTAACCGAAAATGAGTCATGTTGGCATTGGGTGGTTGCCACGGACACAATAATATTAGATTCCAGGCACTAATTATAGGAATAATCATTAAACATTTAATTACTGAAAGTTAAAAGTTTGCCGATGATGATTTTTATTACCTGGCAAACGCATGCATGGACATCCGATATCACTGTACTTAAATATTGCGCTGGATTCATCAATGTCAATACACGACAAACGGTGTTCATCCCAATCATCAATGTTAATATACGACAAACGAAACTAGGTTTTCGGGACCACCCCGAAAGAAACGTCAATGTTTCCCGCAGCGCTAGAAGCAATCAGGGGTGAGCTTGGGTGGATGAGGATCAAGGACAGGATAGACCTGTTGAAACTCGGTTATCTTAATTATTTGGTGAATCTCCCCGGCAGCCGATGGTGTAAAGTAATGTTCCTGCAAATCTTCAACTCAAATATCAAAACGGGGTGGATGATCCAAGTGAGGGAGCTAGTAGAGAACTACTCATTGGAGATCTCGGACCTGGACGTTGGGGCAAACCAGGGTAAAAAAATCGTCAGAGAAAGGGTCTTGGAGGATTGTAACCGTAATTGGCGAGAGGGGGTCAAATCAAAGAGGTCTTTGGGTGGCCTGCGTGATAAAGAGAGGCCAGGTTTTGAAGAGTACCTTGATGGCACCTTTGGGGGGTCACTGCTGTTCAAGCTGCGGTCGCGATCCCTAGAGCTGAGGGGAAAAATTGGGAAAGACGGTGAAAGGGAGTGCCAGATGTGTAACTTGGGCATGGTGGAGACCCTGGAACACTTCCTTCTAGAATGCCCAAAGTATCAGTCTAAAAGAATGAGATTCACTGGGAGTATAATGGGGAAGTGGGATGGGAGAATGAAGGACATGTGGTTAGGGAGAGACTCAAAGGAGAGGGTTAATGTGCTAATCGGAGAGATTGGGAAGAATGGGGTAAGGGATGTCATCAAGCAGTTCGTCTCCGAATGTTGGGAGGAGAGGAGAAGCGTGGGAACAGGGAGGCAGTTGGGAGTTCAGGGGTAACCAAGGCCTTCTCGTTCGAGAACCGCGACAAATCAGCGGCTGGCCAAAGTGTTATTATTATATTATTATAGATCTTCCATTCGATTTGCATGTGAAAAACGAAGAGATTTGTAAGAAAAATGACACCGTTGCCTTTGTGACATTTTATGACGCTGGCGATTCTTTATAAAATCTCCATGGGGTTTGCACTGGAAAAAAATCAACCTCCTAGAAAAAAACTGATGTTGCAACGAAATGCGGATTTTTTACGTCATAAAGACAGCCGATCTCGAAATTCCCGACGAAGTGTTTTTTCAGATTAACTATTATCAATCCAATTTCTTTAGATACCTCAGTCGAGGTCCTGACATCTGCCAGATCTGTGATCAACAACGTTTTAATATTCTCTTTAATGCCAACCCATCCTCCCTGTTTCTGACCTTCAGTTCATCCTAGACCTATCCACATGCACCCGCTTACTTGGTCTACCCGTCCATCGTGTCTTAACCACGTTTCGCTTAACTGGTTGAGTGCTGGAAGCCACTATCATGGCTTTCAAGAAACAAGAGGGTACCATACTAAAGTCTTTATATCCTTTACACAAATTTCCTATTCAGTCATAAGCAAATACAATTGTGTTCATATAGATTTGCATTATTAAAAATTATTGGAGAGTGCCTTAAGGCACTCTCCAATAATTTTTAATAATGCAAATCTATATGAACAAATTCCAACTTCCAAAAATAATCTAGCACTCAACCAGTTAAGCTCGTGACATCCAAGTCCTCTCTCTAGATCAGTGTATCTGTTTCACTTACTTTCCTGTGAAGACCCTGGATGCTGCTATATCCCACTTTCAGAGTAACGGGATTCCTTGATTTGCCCCTAATGATCCTGTTGTTTCCTGACGATAATCTCGATAATCTCGTACTCTCCTCCTCCCTCTTGTCCACCCCAAACCAAGTTAGCTTATAGGGGCACCTGCAGCACCTTCTATTAGCTGCCCGTTTCGTTTATTTCGGATATAAGAAAATGAGCACAACGGTCTTTAAATGTTCAGGGGGCACATCTCCTAAAAATAGAACTCGTTATAGTTTTCAGTACGCGGTATGTGTATTGAACTCTTGGACTATGGATCTTTGGCACCTATGTCACTTAACTTTATGTCAAACTAAACATTTCAACACATGAATTAGGCGAATGGTTTGGTTGCGAGTATGTATCTTTGGAGCTTCTGCAGTTTCATATTTTTTTCTTTTTTGTTCCATCTAAAATTTGCTCTCCTCAAGACAATATAATGTAGTTTATGTTACTTGGGTACAGTGGCGTACTTAAGGTCTGGCGTGTATGGAACGTGTTCTGGGCACCACATGAGGGGAGGGGGCGTGCGCTACTGAACAGTTTCTATTATATTCAGACATGCCATCCTCGAACAGTGAAAAAATAATTCTCTTCAGATATATACTATTCAAAAAAAGTAGGGGATATTTGATAAAAGTGAGAAAAAGGAAGAAATGTATTTATGTTTTTATCAAAAAGACAGTTGGATCATTGCACTGTGACATCTGGTGAATGATTTCAGCGAGAGTTGGGTGTCTGACAAGCACACAATCCACGCACTGAGCTGTAGAAGACATGGACGGTCAGTCAGAGAATTTACCACATTCAGTCCAAGACCTCAATAGATTGTAAATCCTCCTCGGTTCGCGAGATAAGCGCGGATCCGACGTGGTATACTCCTCACCAAACGTCCAATATCAGTTTGACTGATGTTATTCCATTCTTCCTGCAGTGCAGCGGCGAGTTTCTGGACATTGGTATGTGGCTTTTGGCGTTGTCGTAGCATATGCCAAGCATATTCCAGACGTGGTCGACTGGTAAAAGGTCTGGACTTAGTGCTGGCCAAGGCAGTGTAGTGATGTTCTCTCCAGAAGTAACTCTGTAGGGACACGGGCCCTGTGTGCTCTTGCATTGTATGTTGGAAAATGAATCGACGGCCGTGATGTCGCGTAAATGGTACCACATGAGCTGCTAACATGTTGCCACGGTAGTACTATCCTATGACACGTTCTTGAATGACATGTAATGCTGTTCTTCTTGTCATGGTAAGCCTCCGCACACCATAACCGATCCACCACCAAAACGAACGTGCTGCCTAACGGTTACGTCATAGTATCGTTCATTCCGCCGCCGCCACACTCTGTTTCGCCTGTCGTGGAAGTCGAGAAAGAACCTCGATTTATCGGAAAACATGACGTTCCTCTCCCCCCCCCCCCCCCCCCCACGATCTTTCCAGTGCTGTCGTGCTCCACATCAATTACGCCTTGCTGCGATGTGACGTTCAGTCAAACGTGGAATTATTCGAGGTAGTTGAGCGTACCTATTCCAGTTGTGTAGGCGATTTCGGATAGTCTGACCACTGACTCGCACATCTGTCGCTCGGTGCGGCTGCTGTCCAATTTCGGAGGCACTTTGATGGCGGTTAAGTAATGCTGTGGTTCGGATGAAACGATCCTGGTTAGCGGTTGCCGCCCTTGGACGACCTGACTGACGGATGTCATCAATCTTGCCTATCTGGCGGTAGCGTGACCACAACCTGCTAATAACTGACTGAGTAACGTTGAGAATTTGAACCCCTGCAGTCTGTCTGATGCTAGCTTCTAACATGCCAACGGAACATAAACGTTCGTCACGTGTCAGTCTTCGCATACCTCAAAAGTTACGTTTCGACCAGTAACTATTGATGAACGAGTTTATCCCAAGAAAAGTAATTCCATCTGTATAGATTTTAGAGCTTCTTTGGTGATGCTGTCGTAGGCGGCTGCCGAGCATATCCCAGTCGTGCTCGAGTGGTGAAAGGTCTGGGCTAAGTGCTGGTCAAGGCAGTGAAGTGATGTTCTGCTCCTGGAGGAACTTTGTAGCGACACGGGGCCTGTGTGCTCTTGCATTGTCATCTTGGAAAATGCATCGACGTCCCTCAAATGGCACCACGTGAGCTGCTAACATGTTGTCACTGTAGTACTGCCCTGTGACACGCCCTTGCATGACATGTAATGCTGTTCTGATTGTCATGGATATGCCTCCCCACACCATAACCGATCCACCACCAAAACGATCGTTCTGCCTAATGGTTACGTCATGGTTCCGCCGCCGCCGCCGCCGCCAAACTCTGCTTCGTCTGTCGTGGAAGTCGAGAGAGAACCTCGATTCTTCGAATAACGTGACGTTGCTCCACCGACCATTGTCCCGCCGCTGTCTTGCTCCACACCAGTTACGGCTAGCTGCGATGTTAAGTTCAGTCAAACGTTCCAATTATTCGAGGTCGTCGAGCGTACACATTCCAGCTGTGTGGGCGATTTCGGATAGTCTGACCACTGACTCGCACATCTGTCGCTCGGTGCAGCTGCAGTCCAATTTCTGACGCACTTTGATGGCGGCTATGTAATGCTGTGGTTCGGATGAAACTATCCTGGTTAGCAATTGTCGCCCTTAGACGACCTGATCGACGTCTGTCATCAACATTGCCTGTATGACGGTGGAGTGACCGCAACCTACTATTCACCGATTGAGAATTTGAGCCACTGTAGTCTGTCTGTTGTCAAAATGTACCCCACAGACACAAACGCGGCGCTCGTGAGAAAAACTTGCACGAAGTGTTCGTAGGCCTGTGACATTCATGATTCACACTAAACTTGGTGACATACTGATGTGTCCAATCACGCGTATCAATTCCATTTTCCGAAAATATCAACATCAGTTTGGATATCCCCTACTTTTTTTTTAATAGTATATGTTATGACTTTGATTATCATGGGTGAGGAGCACTCAGGTGGTCGGATTGTTAAAACACTTGTATAAATTATTAGGTAAAAATACAGTGCTGGGAGTAACATGACCACAAACCTCATAGTACCACTGTACCACAAAATTCTAATATTAACCCTTTACCCAACGAATCGGACGCATCCGCCCGCGTAATATGCAAATTCAGCAGTTCAAAAAATATTAGTTTTCAAAAAATTTCAACAACACCATATCATGTGACCCCTTGTTGGAACGAGCTCGTCGAACTCGTTCCAACGAGGGGTCACATGATATGGTTTTGTTGAAATTTTTTGAAAAAATTTAAAAAATGGTATTTAAAATAATAAATTTTGATATCGTCTGCGTTGGGTAAAGGGTTAAATACAGAGGAATGATGTCTTAATAACCATCGCACCGTCAAAAGCAGCAACATCATTCTAAATCAGTTTATTTATTTATTTATTTATTTATTTATTTATTTATTTATTTATTTACTTATTTATTTATTTATTTATTTATTACGACACTTTCATCAGCCAGAGTCACCTGGTGTCGAACAGTTTTACGGGCGGAGGAGACCGGAGTATCTGGAGAGAACCACCAAGCAGCGGCGAGCAACTGTCAGACTCACCAACGTACTAACTCCGAACGACCAGGGTTAGCAGTGGTGGAAGACAAGTGGGCCATCGACCTTCAGTAAGGTTTAGTATACAGCGCCACCGTGCTTCCGGGTGGACAATCGGGATTAAGTGCGTTGCCCAAGGACTCAGCGCAGTTACCCCTGGTGGGGATCTAACCAATTTGCGTATAAAGACCAGAGAAAATGGTAACCTTTGCGGAAAATTTCCAGGGTGTGACATTCCGGGCATTTTTCTAATTTGGACTGCAATGTTGGGGAAATCCGCCATGTCCCTCGGTTACACCCTCCCATACTCTCCCCAACGCTGCTTTGATACTGGAACCATGTGTTCGTCATCATGAGTTAGAGCCCTGAAAGCATTCAGTCGAATTATATGTGAAACAAACTGTTGCGTCTGTGGATTAATAAGTTTTTTTAACTGAACAGTAGAGATATACACTCAACAATTTATTTCTACAGTATCACAACTTTATGACGATTGTCATAAAGTTGATACCGTAGAAATGAAATGTCGAGTGCCTCATGTATTTTTCAACATAACTTGGAGTTAAGAAACCTGCATGCCAACCACGTAATCAACCCGGGAACACGAAGTCTAATTGGGCAGACAGGTCTGTGATCAATAAATTCACCAATAAAAGCGGCACGTGGAAGTTTTAATCATCATAAATCTTAATACTGAGGTAAATTTAATTATACTGTCTCGAGAAAACAAGAAGAGAAAAAAATATGCATGGAGCAGCGGAGTCGCCAGGGCAATCAGAAATGACCAGTTCTGGAAAAAAGTTTGCAGAGCTCAACGATGACATGTTCAGTTCATGTCAGTTGCTTATATATATATCATTGGATCACCGCTTGAACTGTTCGTAATTCCCCAGAAATAATCTGCGTAGATATTAAAGCGGAGGGCTAATAGTTTTCCAACCTGAAAAAGTTCCCTCCAAGTAATGTCAGTTATGCACAAACACGGGAATAGCGTACACCAAGTTTATGCTGGGTATTGCGGTTCGGTTTTCCGGTTTGTCGCGGAAACCGGAATCAAACAGGAAGTCGGAAAAAAAAACACCCAGCTCTCGGAATATCGACAAGCCCTGGATAAGGCCTAAAAAGTTAAAAATCTGTCTCTCAGACCCTCCGTCGTGGTCCATTTGGCTGCCACATGCTCTCTTTTATAACCAAAGGAACTTAAAAAATAAAAATTAAATGGTTTGTCTGATATTTTACCCAAGTTAATAAAATTGATAAATTTGTCCCTTGAGTGCAATAAGGCTTTGCAATGCTTTAGCATTGCCAAGCCTTCTTGCACTCAAGGGACCAATACACCATCACCCATTGTACTTTGTAGATTGTGAGGCCTAAAACATGAAACAAACCAAGAATATGAATTTTCGATGGCAAAGAAAAAATTACAAAAATGAAATAATATTGATCTTATCTTGATAGTTTAAAGTTGCATTAAATTCTTATTGTTGGAATATCAATAACCGGAGCACGAAAGAATATCTGCATATCTCTGTGAGTGAAGGAACATCATACTACATTAACGGTAGCCTGCGTGTAAACTCCACGAAATGTTCCTGAACAAACAACCCATAACAGCGCCGAATTCCTTACAGAATTGGACTGGTAGACTAATTGCATGTTGTGTTTGATGTCCTTTAACACTCTGGCTAACGCAACGACCAAACACGATCAACACTATCGCCAAAAATCGCCATTCAAGATTGATTACTTATTTCATTTTTTTTTTTTTTTTTTTTTTTTGCCTCAAAAACATAGTTTCTGGTCATTGAGCTTCTTCCAATGCTTCTTCCAATGCGGTGTCATAAGATATGTTTGAGACCCCCCCCCCCCCCCAAAAAAAAAAAAAAAAAAAATATTAATTTTTAATCATCCAAGAAATGTATTTGCAAGCGACGTTTACTATTCGTGGTGTGGAATGGGTTAACGTTCTTTGTGTCGCAATTCAAATCGAAAAATACCCTTACAAAACTAAAGTAGTTTCTACTTTGTTTCAGCAAGCCTTCAATTCCGATTAACCTGAGGCAAACGAAATATGTTTTTAAATTTTTTAAATTATTTTATTGTTTTGTTTTTCAGCTATGCATTGGACATATGTTGCTTCCCTGAATAGGTCCTACACTCAACTTCCGGCAAGGCTTAACAAATAACCGTTTCTTCGTCGTTGTAAATTGGAGTTTTAATTAATTTATTTGCAATACTCTGGAATTCATTTGCAGCTCGTGATTGCCGCTACGTCTCCATCTTTCACCTTGATTTTAATGAAAATTCCAGGCTGTGAGTGGTATGCTAAGGCCGACATTTATATCAAAATTGCTATGCGTATTCAATGTTACGCGATACAATGCAGACATTGGGGAATGGTCTCGATACATCACGCCTGAAATCTGGATTACGCGTAAGAACATCATGTAAGAACGAATCTGATTGGATGTTGCGCGTCTGTGTGACGTTACAGCGTGAATGAATGCCTCGCTATAAAACAGTGTCATGTAAGAAGGTTATCAGACTGCCGAAGGGGATATTTTTATTTCAAAATATCAGCTTCATTCATTTAATTAGAGATTAATCGTGGTATAAATACAGAACACAACTCGGGGAGAGTACAGAAATCGACGACCCTTGGTGGAGCCTTCGGCACACGTGAAATACAGCAAAAATTCGACCTTGGGCCGCGGAAGCCAGCTCCCCATACTCATTGCGTTCTGTCTTAATGTTTCACATATTTTCAGAAGTACCGTAATCATAATCATCATCACCATCAGATCAGCAACAGCGACAGAAGCAGCAGTCGTGGGGGTAGTAGGAGGAGTTGGATGTATGATGTGTTGTTGGAAAAGTACAGGCCCGTAACAAGGATTTTTGTTGGAGAGGTGCGTTAAGTAACGATCGACGATCTCTGGTTCCGATGTGTAGCATCTTGGAAAATATTATGTCAAGTTTAGTACCAAAAATATAAGCACTATTGTATGTGAAAAATTACATTCAAAACAGATCGATAAAATTGATAGGGAAATTTTATTTTCCAGATATATATACCTTTTTATGTAATTCTGTTAGGCCTAATATGTGATTCTGACAAAAATTACACAGCAATAGGCGCGGTATAACATATAGGGCCTGTAACATCAGAACCATACAACTAGTTTCTGTGAAACGTCTAGGCACTTTGATACTTTGTAAAAGCCGAGAAAGCCGAGATAGAAAAAAGTATCGAAGTAATGTCTATATCCCACATACACAAACTACGTGCATATGAGAACGCGTATGCTCTTAGAAGGCTTACCCCGATGCATCGTCCTCTCTGTGGCTAAGCCACAGACAGTACGATGTATCGGGGTAAGTGACGTCGCAAATTTATCAACAGTTTATCGTGGTTAGTGACGTCGCAAATTTATCAACATTTTATCGGGGTAAGTGAAGTTGCAGATTTATCAACATTTTATCGGGGTAAGTGAGGTCGCAAATTTATCAACAGTTTATCGTGATAAGTGACGTCGCAAATGTATCAACATTTTATCGGGGTAAGTGAGATTGCAAATTTATCAACATTTTATCGGGGTAAGTGAACTCGCAAATTTATCAACATTTTATCGGGGAAAGTTACGCCGCAAATTTATAGTGACGTCGCAAATTTATCAACATTTTATCGGGGTAAGTGAGGTCGCAAATTTATCAACATTTTATCGGGGTAAGTGAACTCGCAAATTTATCAACATTTTATCGGGGAAAGTTACGCCGCAAATTTATAGTGACGTCGCAAATTTATCAACATTTTATCGGGGTAAGTGAGGTCGCAAATTTATCAACATTTTATCGGGGTAAGTGAGGTCGCAAATTTATCAACATTTTATCGGGGTAAGTGAGGTAGCAAATTTAACAGCATTTTATCGGTGTAAGTGACGTCGCAAATTTATCAGCATTTTATCGGTGTAAGTGACGTCGCAAATTTATCAACATTGTATCGGGGTAAGTGAGGTCGCAAATTTATCAACATTTTATCGGGGTGAGGTCGCAAATTTATCAACAGTTTCAAATCTCAAATGGGAGATACTCTCTCCAGCAAAACTCCAATTTCGCACCCGTCGCACTTCCCTAGCTACGCTCCTGAAGTAGCATTAAGGGTGGTGGTGAGGGGAAGGTGGAGTATAAGCGGAATATTAGTAAAAAAAGTGGTAGAAAGAGTAGTTGTTGTTGTAGTTTGGTGATATCGAATTTGACATTTGGATTGGAAAAGAATTACATTTGACATACAATATGAATTGGATATCCTCAAAATTCACTTTAGTGTTTATCTCCCCAGTTAGTATCAAGTGGTAGCGGATATCTTATCTGACAACGAAAGGGTATTAAAAAAAGTAAAATAAAGCTCGCCTCGTCATTGAATGTTTCTGGAAGCAATTTACAACCGAGGGCTTATTAGATCAAACATATGAAATCACTGAAGTAAAGCTATGTTAAAGGCCGACGCGTGTGCCTGAATTCAAATTAGGCATATGTACACAAATCAAACTGGTAATCCTTGAAAAATCATTACTGAGAAAGTTTTGAAGTGTGCGTCTTATACCGACAGATGTAACGGGTATTAATTTTTATGACAGTAAGTGAATTTGCAGATGGATATATCGCTAAATTCTCCCATTAGTAAAGGAAAAAAACGCAAAATCTGAGAAGAATTCTTTTTTTTTTTCTTACGTTTGACCATCTCCCTGCCGAATCGGCAAAATTCATCCCATCTTTCCATAAAAATCGCCATTCAATTTTTTAATATACATTTTTTCAATGAAATCATAGCTTATGATGCCTCCCTAGAACGAGCTCGCGAGCTCGTTCCAAAAAGAAGGCATAAATAGACAGAACAGCACACGCGTTCGAACTGTCATTTTTACCGCAAGAGATCGATTTGGACGGAGGGATAATATTGAACGAGAAGCCGAGATGCAGTAAAAAAATGACAGTTCGATGCGGAAAAAATGGCAGTTAGAACGTGTATGCTGTTCTGTATTTATTGCACGTCTACAGTTTACTAAAAAAACATTAATCGATTTTGGCGGAAGGATAATATTGAACTCGGAGCCTTCGGCTTCTTGTTCGATATTATCCCTCCGCCGAAATCGATATCGTGAGGTAAAAATGAAAGTTCGCGAGGTCGTTCCAAAAAGAAGGCATAAATAGATAGAACAGCATACGCGCTTGAACTGTAAATTTTTACCGCACGAGATCGATTTGGGCGGAGGGGTAATGTTGAACGAGAAGCCGTAGGCTTCTCGTTCAATATTATGCTTCCACCAAAATCGATCTCGCGCGGTAAAAATGAAAGTTCGAACGCGTATGCTGTTCTGTCTTTATTGCATGCATACAGTTTACTAACAAAATATTAAAAACGCAAATTATTACCAAAAATAACCAAACGTAAAAAAAGAGATAGTTAAATAGTCCGCGCACGTGATCCGTATTGTTCAAGGACAATACAAAAAAATGTATTGTTCACTGCGGATTTTGCAGAAAAAGCGTGTCTTTTATTGAAATAAAAGCATAGGAGTGCAATAAATTATGTTTCTTTTCGTTATTCGGAATTCGGAAGAAAAAATGAGTATTATCCTCCAGGCCCCGTATCCAACAATAGTAACAGACGGCATGGTAAAGATTTTCCCTTGCTAAATCGCTATAGAAAGTAGCATTTTTTGCCTCTAATACATGGCTTATGAACCCTTATTGTAACGAGTTCGACTCTCTCGTTTGGTGTGGAAAAGATTTTTGTTTCTTTTATTCATTTATTTATTTATTTATTTATTGGTGTTTGAGGTCACATATTTCTGCCCAATGGCTTATCGTGGCCGCAACATGGATTCCCGTGATATCCTGGGCCAAAGCAATCTCGTGCGATAATTCTTAACCCATTCAAACGTATGTGCGATTCTGTAGATATTTTTGAACGTACGCCTTACTCTCCATAAATATATTCACGTGTGTTTGATCTGGTAACCCTTTATCCAACGCAGACGATATCAAAATTTATTATATTAAAAATCTTTTTTTTTTTTAATTTTACAATATTTCAACAAAACCATATCACGTGACCGCCTCATTAGAAAGAGCTCGTCGAGCTCGTTCCAATAAGGGGCCATATGATATGGTTTTGTTGAAAAATAATATTTTTTCAACTTTCGAAATTACGTATTATGCGGGAGGATACGGTCGTTTCGTTCGGTAAAGGGTTAAGTGGAGACACCTTACATAAGCGTTATGCTTATTGCTGAATCCCTTTTCTACAGTTATATTATTGTTCTTACCATAAATTCATGTTCATTAAATAATGTATTTGTATAACTATGGAAATAAAATAATATTTAAACTAAACTAAATCAAAATGATGGGATCGCGTCAGTTTCTGATTCAGGGGCCGAAGTTTATCTTACAATAAAGAACAAACAACAATTACACGTTGATCTCTTCATCAGTCATGAGTGTTGTAACAGCCATCACTTTTTCCAATCAGCTCTCCAGTGATGTACTGCAAAGCACACATTTTAAACACGCTGAGAAACAATCTCTACTCATATCACATTAGTAAGTGTTTTATCGTTTCCATTTGTCTATTAAATGTGCATTAACACCAGTACAATTCCTGGACGAAAAAGAGATGTTACTTTAGTATTCAGCAGTGGCTTCAAAAGAAGATACATGTTGGGGACAGGGAGCGCGGTGGCTCAGTAGGTAGAAGAGCAGGCTGTAAGCCGAGAGGTCCTCGGTTCGAACCCCCCTGCGGCAACCGCGTTGTGTCCTTGGGCAAGACACTTCATCTCCATTGCCCGCGTGGGGGAACGATGACGCCGTGTACTAAGGCGTACTGCACGTCGATGGTACGCATGTCTTCAACCAATCTAACCCTGCCTGTGCCGCGGCGTGGAGTTGGTATGTTGGGGAGCTGACAGTTGCTCGCTGTTGCGAGCTATTGCTCGGTGGTTCTCTCCGGGTACTCCGGCTTCCTCCACCAGTAAAACTGTCACGGTCATGATATAATCTTGAGGACATATTGCGGTAAACGACTCGCCGTTTGCTTTCGCCCAAACCGCAACTCGTGGCTTCCACATCTTTGCACACCGATAAAGAATCCAGGCGTTAACTATATCCGATGTGACAATAAAACAGAGCCCCGCGAAGCTTCGTAATTCGATTCGATTCGAAATGGTTCAGATGATTCCATTCGGGTCGGGTTGATTTGGAAATAATCGAATTATCGAGATGCTCTCAAAATCCTCATCTTGAACTCTTCTTCTGTCATTAGGTCTCCTGTACTGGAGTTTAGCCAATCTGACAGCGTATTAGCGCCATTGTATTTTAAAATGTTAAACTGTTTAGCTAAAGTGTTATAAGTTAAAAGTTTACTAAACTGTTATTACAGTTTAATAAACTGTTATAACAATTTAACCAGTTATTTATTTATTTATTTATTTATTTATTTATTTATTTATTTATTTATTTATTTATTGGTGTTTAAGGTCATATATTTAACCGGTTCGACAGCGTATTGGCACCATCGTAATTTGATATGTAAAACTGTTATAACAGTTTAGCTAAACTGTAATAACAGTTTACTAAACTGTTATAACAGTTTAACATATTGAATTACTGTGGCACTAATACGCTACCAGATTGGTTTAACCCTTTGAACTCTAGTGGTATCTTCCATGCCAGTTCAATGGCAGCAATTAGAAGAATCCATATTCATTATTTGGGGTAGACCAATCAATATTTTCAACGTGCAGCCTCGAGGCTGCACGTTGGAAATATTGATTGGTCTACCCCACACTTTTACTGAACAGCCATCCTATTTAATGATGTTATGACGTATCATGTTCCTGGTCGGAGAAGCGGCCGCTAGTGTTCAAAGGGTTATCTGCTATAACAGTTTATGAAACTGTTATAACGGTTTAGCTAAACTGCTATAACAGTTTAGTTAAACTGTTATAGCAGGTTAACAATATGGAATATTAATACGCTGCCGTACAACTCAAACAGATGAACATGCATCAATATCTGGAACCTGGACAAGTCGCGTGATTTGATGGGACTGAGAAGCAGAGAAACGGCAGGAAGACGTTCCTCATATTTGAAGATGTGATGTCACCTGGCTTTTTTTAATATTTTCTATAGACTGCATAGATCTTTTCCCGCATACGCCTGTTCTAGTATGCAGATTGTTCTGTGTTTCTGCAAATGTCGAATGTCTTTTGGCCAGAGGACATGGGCGGAGACGAAGCATATAGGGAAAAATAGAACAGTGACTTGACATTGTGTAAATAGAAAATGTTTAATGTTGCGAAAATCAACTAGTATCTATAATAATTTCAAACATGAACCTAAGATGTTCGAGTAGTTTAACCCTTTGATCTCTAGTGATATCTCCCATGCCCGTTCAACTGCAGCAATTAGAAGAGTCCATATTCATTATTTGGGGTAGACCAATCAATATTTCAACGCGCAGCCTCGGGGCTGCACGTTGAAAACATTGATTGGTCCACCCAACACATTTACTGAACAGCCATCCTGTATAATGACGTTATGACGTATCATGTTCCTGACCGGAAAAGTAGCCGCTCGGGTTCAAAGTGTTAATGAAGGAAACTCAGATTTTGAGTTGAAGCGAATCGGACACATGATTTCGAATAGAATCGATTCGAATCTCCAATCGAATCTCATCGCATCTCAACTTGTAGATATTCCACCTTCTCAGAACCATGAATACAGCAAACATTGCCAGTCTATACGGAAGTATTGTATTCATTGCGGTAACTCGACTATTTGGGCAAACAGGCCTGGCATTTCACGGAGAGTGATTTATTCGTTCGCCTCCTGCCCGCCTTAAAAAAAATAAGGAGGGCAAAAACTAGCCCCCCCCCCCCGCCCTTAGAAAATGATGTTTACTACAATCGCCTATTCCTAGAACCCACATCTTTTCATATCTCTGATGTGTTAGTCGTCTCTGTTAGACGACCACACTGCCACTCTCACACCTCCGGGCCTTGTGTTGCCGCCTCACAGAGACTACCCTGTTAGCAAATAAAATGTTCAAAATGTACAAAGGCCATCATGGAGAATTCATTAGTAGTGGAACTTCACTTTGCCACTTTTAGCTTCTGTAAGCTTGAGGTGAGCTAATGCGAGGGGAGCGATTTTTAACCCTCCTGCAGTTTTAAGAATACCAGGCTGGGCAAGTCAATCAAAAAAATGGAATATCCCAGAAACAAAATCAAAGCAGATTCGGAAACGGCACATCCCTGAACTCTTCTTTCATCATTAGGTCTCCTGATGTTATAACAGTTTAACGCTATAACAGTTATAACAATTTAGTAAACTGTTTTAACAGTTTTACGTTTAAACTTTTATAACAGTTGAACAATTTGGAATATTAAATTTTAATGGCGCTAATACAGTGACGTAGAATCTACAAGGTAACTTTCTGGAATCCTCTTCAGGAAAAATCTGTGAAAAATGGAAAGCCTGAACCAAGTCAGGTAAATTCCCCCAACAGTATGATGTGCGGGTGAGTAAGTATAAACTTAATGGAAGTGAAAATATCATTCTGGAATTATACTTACACCTGGTTAACGCATCAATTTATTCTGATCTACCGTTAAACTATCAACGCTATTGTTAGGTAAAACTATCATTGCTCCTCGTTCAATTTTTGCAGTATTATGAAAAAGTGGGATAAAAAAGATTTATTATTCCAGGCACCATGATTAATGGTGCCGTAAGAGCAATGAACTATCTTTGTTGTTCATCCGGAAAATCCTGGGGAAAAGGTTTTGTGCGAGACCATTCAGAGACCAATTTACTGGAGGAATGCCTTATAAATATATTCAAGACTGCGAGCTGTTTTATGCCTGGATAGGTTATAGAAATTTATTACTTTCCAAAGTGTGATTTACTGGGATTTCCCGATTTGATTAAAAACGATAACTTAACAAGTGAATTATGCAATCAACAATTGGGTCATGTATCCGTGCGCGCAAACGAAGACACTTTGCCGTGGGTGTAATGGCGACTTCATTGTTTTTTTGTTTTGTTTTTAACATGAAAAACAGACGACACTTGCCAAAAAAATTCTTGAATAACTATTATTTTCATTTTTTGTCTCAAAAACATAGGTTATGACCCCTCATTGGAACGAGCTCGACGAGCTCGTTCCAATGAGGGGCCATAACCTATGTTTTAGAGACCAAAAATGAAAAAAATAAAGAATATTAATTGGCGACTTTTGAGAATAGCGCTCGCCGGTTTGGACGTTACGTTAGGTAAAGGATTGAATAATATAATTATCGTTAATAATGAAAAGTAATAAACACAGTAATCGTTTGACTGGACTGGTTACGTGAAATAATTGATTCGAGGCGAAGGACTATATTGTAAAACACTCGTGCGCTTTCGCGTACTCGTCTTTGTACAACGTCTCTCACCTCTCATGAATTATTTCACGTAACCAGTCCAGTCAAGCGATTACTCTCTATATCCCCGAATTTATTTTTTATCCCCATCACAGGTATCTCAAATTTAATTTTAAGATGATTTTTATGACCAAGCCACTGTTTAGCGGACAAGCATTATGGAATCTTTTTGCTTTAACTTACTTCAGGTTTTCACAAATTGCGCGAACGATCGTGTCGTGCGCTCATACTGACTGCCTGCAAATTAACTTCGTCGTGAGCACGAACATTTCCCAACAGACAGGGCGTTGATAAGATGGCGAGAAATACATTCGAACTGGGATCCAGACGACAGCCTCTGAGTGTCGACTGTTCCTCTTGCGAAAACGGAGAAACCCCGTTTCCTGAAAGGCACTAACCCCTCTCCAATCCTACGACAACCTGCACGTTCCCTCCAACTTCTGGTATGTTAATTTTTTGTATCAGAACTATGATATTGTTTAAATTTGTTATAGATTATTTGAGTTTGTCGATAAAACACTGTGACATAACACACTATTGGAAAGGGCTCTCTAGTATTACCACTCAATCTATAAGTTACTGGTCGATTAACATGATTTTGGAGGGCCGTTAAAACTCCATAATTTCAGTGACGTCATTCGACGGAGCAGGGCGGCGGGCGATAATAGTATAAATAGCCATTAGCGGCCCGCGGCCCGGCTATTTTTAGATTCCGTGGTCTAATGAATTACTCCCATTCGGATGACGTCCCTTTGTATTTCTGAACTGAAGTCGAACGCACGACCGAACCGACTTTAGTGATTATTTCTTCCAGCAATTCCCTCGTGCGGTTAGCTGTAACAGGGAGTGGTAATAATAGTAATAACATGATTGTTGTCAGGCATCATGATTCATTAGCAGCCCTGCAGCAATGATGCACAGCCCTTTGGCTTATTAACGGCCCTCGACTTCGTCTCGGGCCTTTAATAAACCCTTGAGCTGTTCATCATTGCTGCAAGGCCGCAAATGAACTATAATGCCCTCCAAAATCATGTTATTGTTATATTATGAAAATCTAATTTTTTTGTTCTTCTCACCTCACACTCGCCAAGGTTTGTCATTTGAAACTGACATTTTGGAGAGCGTCTGGGCACGTATTGGTCACTGAATCCCAGCCGCGGCCATCAAATGGTCTCTTGGAAATTCGCTGATATCCTTGTGCATTGCGCTTCCAAGCGCAATGCACAAGGATATCAGCTTGTTGTACCGCTCATGCTCAATTATGAAGCGGCTGTGTCCCACCATTTTCGAGAAGCAAATCCCCGCCAGAGATGAAGCTGATCAGTTAATGACCGGACCATTTCCCTTTTGTCGTGTTAACGAGTACATTTATACAAATCAAGTGGATATGACATGCAACTTCTTAAGCGAAGGAACTGGAAAATTCAAAGCTTCTCTTCATCATCCTGATGGCATCCCGTTGGTTTATCGAATTACAGGCCTCGGGCACCGAAACATTCGCTGGGAATGTGTGGTTACCTGTCATCTTCACACGAGACTTAGACACTCTATGTATTGTCAATATGGAAATGTCCCGGGTACAAAGAATGCAGATATGCAATTAAAAAGACGTCAACCGCATTCGAAAATTCTTAAATTTAATTGAATTGTGTAATTGCCAAATTAAGTGATTAGCCCATACGATGAAATAGATCTTGTTACAGATAAAATTCTAGTCGACTTTAGCTGAAATAAGTTTTGCCTGTCGGCAGTGCATGCATCGCTTTTGTTCTGCTCCGTTTAAAGCTTTTGATCTAATGAGTTTGGGGTGAAGGAATTTTGATGTAATTCTGTACAGAAAAAGACACGGGGAATGCGAAATAAGAACAAGTGGGTTTTTTTATTATCTTTTTTAATGTTTCGTACTGTATTATCTCGTTTCTTAAATTTCCGTTGTTTTGTTAACCAGCCGATAGAGTGCAATTATCCATAAAAGTTACACCAGAGCGTACTTGATTTGCCCTTCATGTTCTTGAAGCTCGCTGGGACAAGCGCCAAAAGCATGAATGTAGTTTCAGTAATTATACCCCATTCCATCTGCTCTGAATGTCACCTGACACTTGGCTGCATTACGTTCAGATTAATTTTTAATAACTGTTAAGCACGGATAGAGTAGCAGCAAATTGACTTTCGCCAACTTGATTTTTTTGAAGAAATTTACGGGAAAGTTAGCTCCCCTTAATTTTCAAAATCTGTCTGACAATTTACCACTGAGAGAGTATGGGAATTTCATGTGAAGATTGAAATTTCGAATTGTTAGCGAAATTGTCTCATAGATGTGCAGGGGTGGCGCCAGGGATTTCTCAACAGGGGGGCTATAACATTTGACCTCCCAAACGAAGGAAAATGATTGAAAATTGGTAAATTGGAGAACCAAAATAGAAGCAAATTGAGTATGTTTGTTGATTATTTAACCCTTTACCTTACCTGAAAAGCAGACGACACTTGCAAAAATAATTCTTGAAAAACTATTTTTTTTCATTTTTTGTCTCAAAAACATAGGTTATGACCCCTCGTTGGAACGAGCTCAACGAGCTCGTTCCAACGAGGGGTCATAACCTATGTTTTTGAGACAAAAAATGAAAAAATAATGAAAATTAATCGGCGATTTTTTTAGAATAGCGCTGGTCGGTTTTGGTCGTTACCTTAGGTAAAGGGTTAAAGTAAACATATTATAATAAGGTCGGGAAATATTTCATGTATAAAGCCAGTTTGACAAACGACATTAAGGAATTTCGTGAGAATCACTATTCTCTATCAAAGTTCCAGTGCTGCACGGGTTTGAGACTGACAAGACCAGATATCTACATTCGATTGTCAGAAATTTCTCGTGAAGTCGGGTTTACGAGACTATCCGACGGACTGACTAAAAATCTCCGACGGGGCAGGGGGGGGGGCTGGTCCTCTCCGACCTCCGACGGGGGGGGGGGGGGGGGGGGGGCTGTAGTCCCCCCCTGACGCCCCCCCCCCCCCTGGCGCCACCACTGTAGATGTGCGCAGCAGTTCTCAAACTTCAGGCAATTTCCTGTAGAGTTGTATACAAATTCAGAAGCTGGCTTTTTTACAGTTTGTTTCAACGTTTTACTCTTATTCTCTGTTAAAAGCCAAACATTGTTCTTTCCATTAATATAGGCCCCAAATGTCTATGAGGTGAGTTTTGCTATTTTTTTCCTGGAAAGAAAAGACTTGCAAATTACTGTAAAAGCACATTCGCTCAACAAAGAGGACAAGGGGATCCTACTGAGAGTTGATAGGTGTAATACTGTTGGATATTCTTATTGACGTATTATCTGCGAACTAGTTGCTACTGGTTAGCTTGCCAAACAAATCCAACTTTCCTTTCGTAACTCTTATTAAACGAAAACACCAGACAGCTCCCGGAGCTATCTGTTATTTTGGTTTTTTAAAAGTATAACAAGAGGAAAATTAGTTTTATTTTCTACTGATGTCATAGGAGGTTTCTCAACAATTACTTGCTTCTCAGCTGGGCTAATAATTTCAAGGGAGATAACTTTATCGAAATTCAATTTTCACGAGGATTTTAGTCAGGGTTGTCATTCCTCCTATAGATGACCACCTGCAGGAAGTGATGTCCGACAAAATTTCACCATCCAGGAATCAACATAATTATTTACTTGCGACAAAGACAGAAAGTTTGTTACAACCACATCTAAAATCACTACCGCCATCACCACCAGCAACAACAACAAAAAAAAAAAAACACCAGTTAACACCGCCAGCAATGGCGTCGACAACAACAATAAAGTTCTGTTGGATTGATTCGACCTAGTCATTTACAGTCAGTGAGGGTCGAAAGGGGCTTGTTCCCCATACCGTTCCTACGCGCCTTCGGCGCGTGAAACCATTCCATTCGATTTCGAAAAGGAAAGAAAAACGGCCGTTAACTGGTTGAAGGCTAGTTTATTTTGGGTGGGTCGAATTAGTTATTCAATATTTTTTATTACAAATTATTGGAGAGTGCCCCAGGCACTCTCCAGTCATTTGTAATAAAACAAATTCATATAAGCAAAATATTATTTGCACTTGACTGAATATCTGAAACATAAGCAAGGAAATTGTTGGCGTTTGCTCTGGTATCCTCATTCATGTGAAGCCCTGATAGTGGCATCTAGCACTCAACCAGTTAAATGCAAAACAGTGAAAAATTTCACAGCAGCTGCATTTGAAATCTTGATCTGAAATTATTGAAAAATGTTTTCTCAAATGCGCAATTAGTGGCCCCAAAGAATGATAGAGTATCAAGTAGGAAAGCGGCAGACGAAGGAGCCCATTTATGAAATTTACCAGGTGCATTTTTTTTAAAGAAAATTGGTTAGGTTAGCACGGAGATTATTTCTTTCCATTTGCACGTGGTGGTGGATCCTCCAATTCGAAAAGTCGAGTTGTGTGGCTTAGTAATTAAATAGTGACAGCCCATTTTTCACAGACCCATCAGGGTGGATTTACATTGCGAGGGTCAGATCCCATTCGACCTTTTCTGTGTCATATCGCTATTCATTAATCAGCGAGTCAATTGTGAATGATATGTTTGCATCAGGTGTTTCTTGTAATAAGTGATATATTCAAGATGCTTTTAACACAGGGTAATTTAATATCACGGACGATATTTTTCCCCATTTCTGAACGGAACAGACTGTTATTATGGTTACGCTAATCGCCCACCAACACCCATCCCCATTTTTCTTCGATTCGATTCGGGATCGTCACGATGATTCGAATCGAGTCTCGCCGATTCGGAAATGTTCGGATCGTTTATTTATTTATTTATTTATTTATTGGAGCTTGACGACACTTTCGACAGCCAGGGTCACCTTTTGTCGGACAGTTTTACGGGTGGAGGAAGCCGGAGTGAACAACCGAGCAACGCCGAGCAACTGCCAGACTTCCCAATGTACAAGCAGGGTTAGCACTGGATGAAGACAACTGCACCATCGACATGCAGTGCACTTTAGTACACAGCGCCCCATGCCCTCCCGTGGGCAATCTGGATGAAGAGCCTTGCCCAAGGACACGACGCAGTAACCCCCCGGCGGGGATCGAACCGTGGACCTTTCGGTTTGAAGCTCAATGCCGTAACCACTAAGCCACCGCGCCCCCGTTCGAATCGTTGAGACGTCCTGTAAAGTGTCTCCTCTTGAACTCTTCTTCTTTCATCGGGTCTCCTAAACAGGAGTCCCGATGAGAGAAGTAGAATTCAAGGAGGTTCCGATTCCGAAACATCTTTGACCCCGTTTTTGAATATTCCGCTTTTTTAATTGACTTGCCCAAAAGACACGAGTCGCCATTGAAAACAATACTTGAGTGGAGACTGGCAATATCCAGAGTTGTAAAAGGTGGAATATTTACAACTTCCAGAGCGGTTGGATTGGATTTGCGATTCGATTCGATTTGGAAATTCTAATTCGATTTGGGATTCGATCCGAAATTTGAGATTCGCGGGGTTCAAGTATACAGTAAATACATGAGGAGTGAATTTCCACGAAAACACCTGTGGTGTTGAGTTTCCTTCCAGACACAGAAATTCAATCCCAGTAAATACGTATAAAAAGCACATGACCTGTTTCTACCAATGAATCTCGGAGTTCAAAACACTGTTCATTGACGAGTAGACATTACCCACAACGTGACGTTGATTTCGTTCACAGTAAAATTTACGAAATGAATTAATAATTTAGGTCTGGGCTGAGCCTTTGGCAAAGAAGGGGCCTAGGGCGGTTTTTGGCGAGTGACATGTGTGGACATTTGCCACACGTGAAAAAATTACCAAGAGAAATGTATTTTTTACAAAATAGAAAAAAATTACAAACTCTAAAAATGTAATTAATATGAAGGAGGGTTAGCGTATACGCTTGGCAGATGGCGTGACGGTACTAAATATTTGAATTAGAGTTACCTGCCTTGAATAGTTGCACTCGGAAATAATGCAGTCTCCGAAACTATGCAGGCAGCCTTGAGAAAAAAATATTGTTTGAAAAAATCTTTCATGCATTGTATTGATATTATGCATCATTGCTGCATATTCCGGAGAAAAAAGGGAGGGTGGTTTGATGAATGTTGGGGCCTGAGAAATACAATTGACGATTGGTGTGGGTTTTATTTATAAGAATTCCTCGAAACATATGGCCGGTGACCCGTAGTTACCTTCCTGACAATTTTTCTCTCTTATTTGTTCCATGGCCCCCAGTTTTGAGGAAAAAAAGTTGTATGAAGAGCTACCCTTGACATATGTTCCAAATGAAAATGATGCGATCATATTTTTTCACATCACCGTTATGGTGGTCGCCTATTATTAGTTACACAGTTTGTTGGTGACCTAATATGGTATATATGGTGTCAGTTAATTCAATGTTGGACTCGACCTTCAGCTCGAGTCCAATATGGAATTAACTGACACCATATATACCATATTAGGCCACCAAAAAACCGTGTAACGAATATATCTTACCGACTGCTGCATCGATGCACAGAACTAATAACAACAGCGATCAAAATTAAATGAGAGAATTCTCACAATGTGTTCACGTGTCTTTGCCTTGTTACAATTTATGGGAGAAGGCCTACAGACACTCTCCCATAAATTGTAACAAGGCAAATTCATACATACCAAACAGTTTCATTTCGAAGGTAACATGACACACATCCACAGAATATGAAGCCTTTTAAAGTTGCCTAACCCGCACTTCAGTCCAAATATGGGCTTCCAACACTCAATCTTTCAACATGAAGCGTTTATCGGCTGCTGCCATTTTGAATAATCAATGAACAAAGGGGAGATTACCCATAGCTGTCAGCGTATATTGATGTTGACAGGCAGAATATGGTTTTATATGCAGTCTGCATGTGACGTCTTTGAACCAACGAAATTCCCAGATACTTGTCAGTCCAGAAGTTAAAATTGTACGTTACCCAGATATTATTACTGGGGTATTAATTCTGACACACGGTAAGTGACAACAAGATGTTATCGGAAATTCTGACACACAGCGGCTTCTGATTGTCACTTACCGTGTGTCAGATTTTCTAACTGTTCGGCTTCTCCGAGCATGGGCGCCACACTTGACTTACATCACAAAACCTAGTAGAGACCTATAATTTGCTGAACGAGTTTAAAACATTTCACGACAATAAAGGGGGAACGATTTGAAAATTCTGCTTATCAATTGATGTAAATTCAAATAAAACATGCCGAAATGGATTGAGAAAACAGAGAATAATCGCTTGACTGGTTACGTGAAATAATTCACGAGAGGTGAGGGACGGTGTACAAACACGAGTGCGCGAATGCGCACGAGTGTTTTACAATATAGTCCCTCGCCTCGAATGAATTACTTCACGTAACCAGTCCATTCAAGCATGTCATCAGTTTGTTTTTGTGGGTCGAAATCATAAGAAAGCTAAGATTACTTGCGGCTGATGAAAGAAAACTGAATTTCCGAAATGAAAACCTCGTCTATTTTATTTATTACTCATCGAGATCATAAAAAATAGCTTTGAAGCACTCATACAGATGAAAACTATTATTTAAATCCGGATCCGGATCAGGACGAGAATCAGGACCCGAATTGGGATCCGGATCCGGAAAAAAATTTAGTTCCAAAATCAGTAACTTCTGAAAAATATTGATATGATTGGTTTAGAGTTATTGACACCTCGCCTACGAGAGATGGGCAAAATACCGATACCGATATCATGGATATACCGAAAAACCGAATCGAACCAATCACTGAACACTGAAATCATCTATATTTTCAAATTTTCCTACATTTTGCTATTTATAAGACCTGGTTGAGGTTTTTATAGCCGTTGAAGTGGTCATTTTCTTGAAAGAAGTGAATGATTTTCTTGTTCGTTTTGTTAACCCTTAGAGTCCTTGGTAATTAACTTGAATTCCCACTAGGCTACAACCTGTTCATGTCCAGTTGTTTAGCAGTGATTTCTAGTCAAGTCTTGGCTGCCTTAACAGGCAGCCAAGACTTGACTAGAAATCATTGCCGGGAGACTTGTCAATCGTTAGCAGGACTCCTTAAGGATTTAATGTTAAGGACACATTTTAGGAGATGGCAAAAACCTGAAATAGCTCTTTCAAAGTTAAGGTGTGTTTGGAACAAGTTACAAAATTACTGTAAATATGATTTGTGTTGGCAAAATAATGCCAATACTGAGCTCATTGGCAGTGGCATTTGTGGCGCTGGAAAAGAACAACTTATTCTGTATTTTCCAATAGGGCTGCACGATATTCAAAAACGAATACCGGTATCGGTATTTAAAAGCATACCGCGGTATACCGGTATGTCGAAAACCGCTTAGATATATGAACATAGGTACCACAATCGAGACTTGAGGCATCACAGTCGGAACGAATCAGCATGCCTTGATGATGCGGTTCGAATAACATTTACCCAACGCAGAAGATATCAAAATTTATTATTTTAAAAATCAGTTTATCAGATTTTCCCCCAAAACTTCTACAAAACAATATCATGTGTCCCCTCAATGGAACGAGCTCAACGAGCTCGTTCCAATGAGGGGTCACATGATATAGTTTTGTTGAATTTTAAAAATTATTTTTTCAACTGGGGAATTTGTATATTACGTGGGCGCATGCCGACGATTCCTTGGGTAAAGGGACAATATTATTCATTCGGGGGTACAGTTAAAGTCATCTTGAAAATTAAATTGTGGGTAAATAAATAATGACGATAAACCGATACTTTTGTAATTACACCGGTATTCAATCGATATTGATGTGAATACCGGTATATATCGGTTTATCGATAGACTGTGCAGCTTTTTTCCAAGTGTGAATTTCCCTTTGGCTCTAACTGCAAACCTCAGTCAGATACCGAATACCGAAACGATACCGCGGTATACACTCCCCCCCCCCCCCCCCCCCACACACACACACCTAAAATACAGACACCGATACGGAACTCAAAATTCCAATACCCCCCTTCTCTATCGACAATTGTAGAAGATATTTGTAATGAACTAACTTTATATTACGTTGAAGAGACGATTTAAGAAAAGAAAGTCTCAGGTGAAAGAAGTAAATTTTGTTATTCAACTCATGTAGTTTTCATAAAATATCGTGTACATGTGCCATTCAATGAGACAGGAAACATTTTTTTTTTTATTAAATTCGCGTTCTTTATAAAATTCAAACAGTAAAACCTTGTACTGTTTATCTCCATGTTCGTGTTCCGGTCTGGTAAGAAAGAACGTTTTGACCCTTTACACAACACAGCGGAGATATCCCAACAGCGCTATTAACGAAAGTCGCCATTCAAATTTCATAATTTTTTTTTCATTTTTGTCTCAAAAACATATCAATTTTACAGTCTACTCTTGTTAGATAAAGACGTAAGAGCTATATATAACCATTTCATTCAATTTCAGACTAAAATTTAGAAAAAAAGCGGTGATAGAATTATAATGGTCCAGGTGAATTCACTTATTTCTTCAAGGAAAGGAAAACTTTAAACAAAAAAATAAATAACATAACGCTTTGAACGTCACTTTGTATTCAGAAACCATATCTTCTTTTTTATTTTATCCCTTTGAGCCCTAGCGGCTGTTTTTCCCTCCAGGAACATGACATGTCATAGCGTTATTCAATAGGATGGCTGTTCAGTAAATGTGTTGGGTTGACCAATCAATATTTTCAACGTGCAGCCCCGAGGCTGCACGTTGAAAATATTGATTGGCCTACCCCAAATAATGAACATGGACTCTTCTTATTGCTGCCATTGAACTGGGATGGGATATACCACCAGAGTTTAAAGGGTTAATGAATTAAGTTTATTATGAAGATCTATGTATAATTAACAATGAACATGAAACGAGTACTTTAGGTTTGCCGTCCGATCCGCATACATTAAAAGGACTGGGAAAAATTAGTAACCATTCATTACCAGGAACGCCGGAAGCACGGGGGCAGATAGGGCAGCTGTCCTTCCTGCCTTCGGACCATGGGGGCGAGAGGGGCAGAGAGTGCCCTTCCCAGATTCATCACACATTATTTTTAATGATTTATTCTCGACGTAAAGCTAAAATACACCCAAATCCGTTCTGGGAACTTTCGAAACTTAATAAGGGTATTGAGGGAGTTTGGGAGGAGGTGCCCCCTTTCCGTCGGGCCTTTGGCCTTCGAGACATGCATGCTTCGGCATGTCATTGAGGGGATGCGAGTGCAAGTAAATGCCCTTTTCCATGGGACTGACCCCCCCCCCCCTGCCCTGGACTTCCGGCGCCCCTGTTGATTACAACACATACAGCCTGGCCGCACCCCAACCCTCTCCCTCCCCCTCTCTCTCTCTCTCTCTCTCTCTCTCTCTCTCTCTCTCTCTCTCTCTCTGTCGTTCCTTGCCCGGGTTTTTAAAGCTGGTTTGCCCGAATCCAGGGGCAACTGCCCCCTCCCCCGCCCCCTGGCTCGTACGCCCATGGATGACAGAGGATCTATAAAAGTAGTTAGGCAAATGCCCATGACGCACCGCTTCTACCTTGGATCGGCTCGGTGGGAGAAAATTGAAAACGTGGATCCATAAACATTTCATTCCTTGATTCGGATTGCGTTACACTAACGCGCCGTGTGTCGCGATTTCATAAATAAATTATTTCTACTAAATTAACTCCGAATCAAGTGGCCCAGTGGTTATATCATTGGACTTCAAACCGAAAGTTCCACAGTTCGATCTACACGAGGGGTAACAGCCTTTTGACCTTGGGCAAGGTACTTAATCCTGGTTGCCCACATGGGGGGGGGGGGGGGGGGCGGTGGCGCTGTGTACTTCGGCCGTCTGCACGTCGTTGGTACACCTGTCTTCAGCCAACGCTAACCCTGCTTCTGTGGAGTTAGTACGTTGGGGGTATGACAGTTGGTCGCCGCTGGTCGGTAGTTCTTTCCATGTACTCCGCTTCCTCCACCCGTAAAACTATCCGACACGAGGTGACGTTGACTGTCGAAAGTGTCGTTAAACCTCAATAAAAAACACAGAATCAAGAAAAAAAAAAGAATCTCAGAATCAATATGCCCCGAATTTCTTTTCCGTCGGGTGAGATTCTATAGTGTTGTGGTAAAAAAGCGGAAAGATTATTTCGACCAGATTGCGACCCAGTCGAAATTATCTGCCCGCTTTTATGAGCACAGTACTGCACAGTCACACATTGTATAGATACTGTATGCACTCATTTTTTTTTAAAACTCAGTGTCTAATTATTAGCATGACTATGGAAAAATGTGTTGTGGGTGAGGGTTCACTCGCCTCCCGTGACCTTTGATTCCTCCGCCGCGGATAAGATTATTACTGAACCTCTCTATTGTAGATAGTGTTGCACATACCTACTATATTTAGGAACCTGATAGGACTGCGGAGATTAACACACAGTAAAACGCTGGGGAGTGCGGCGGCTATGCGCCCACACAGCCATGGCATCCCTGACTCATGCGCCGCTTGTGTTTATTTGGGACGTTGAAAGAGTATGGCAGTTACTTGCCAATGTTTGATGTTGAATACGCGAGTACTCTGGCTTCTTCCACCTTCAAAACTCTAGGAAGCTGAAGTGAACGCCATAATAAATAAATGTTGGTTTGTTTGTTGGAGTTTATCCAGGCTAATAATTCTTCCCAACTAACGACGGTAAACGCTGTGCCCAAATAAGATAATTGCGCCCAAATTATGCCGAGTTAGAAACCTTTTCCAACGTTTTGCACTGTTTCGGCAATATATAGTTTGGCCACGTTTTCCTGATGCTTGCAATGTAGCTTAGAGCTTACCCTAGAATCAAACAATGCAATAGATAAAAAATTTTTTTTTTTTTAAATCCCACAGAGTTCACCACAGAAAAGCAATCGGCGTCGACAGTGTCGTATATACGACACTGTCGACGGCGATTACTTTTCTGTGGCGAATTCTATATGATCATGCACTTAAAGCTTGAGATCTATTATATTCATGTTTGTGGCATTTCTCAGTAAACGCCATGCGCAATTTACATTCAAATATACCTTTGGCTTGACACTGGGCTGGGAAACTAAGAAGCCTTATCGAGTTAGTCGAGTAAACTTAAGTCAAAGGGTGGTGGGAAGGAACCCGTGATAAGAGTGAACACCTATAACAAGGGGCTGTAAACTAGCATTTTAAGACGGGGGACCTAAAACCTAAAACAGATGCCAAGAAGAAGAAAATACCGGTGCTTTATCTCCAATCATGCAGGTCACATCCATATTTGCCATTGTGCACAAATTTTACTGATCTACAGGTATGGGTTTAATGACACTTTAACTGGCCAGGGTCACAAATGTCGCACAGTTTTATGGGTGGCAGAAGCCAGAGTACCCGTATAGAACCCCGAGCAGCATCGAGCAACTGTCAGACTCCCCAACTTACTACTGATTCAGCATAAGCAGAGGTAGCAGCGGTTGAAGGCAACTGCACCATCGACGTGCAGTACGTCTTAGGACACAACGTCACCGTGCTCGCATGTGGGCATTCGGGATTAATGTCGTGCCCAAAGACACGACGCTGTTACCGCTGGTCAATATTGAAACGTCGACCTTCCCGTTTAAAGTCCATATGCGCTAACCACTGAGCTACCGAGCTCCCAACTAAATACGTGGAAAATCGTTGGGCTGTGTTTGTATTAACTTGAATTGGCTGGTTCCAACCAATTTTTCACATAAAGCCTTTACCAAACACGGGTACTGGGGCGTGGCCAGGCTGAACTAACTGGATGGGGGATTATTTGTTTCTGTCAGCATAAAAATATTTTTGCTCCTACTTCGCTTTATTTCACCCAGTTAAAAAGTGAATGTACAGGGGGAAAATAACCCTCTTGCCATCTCAATAACTATGACTACTTGTTAAGCTTAAGTGAAGGTATAACTGCAGTACAGTCGCCGTGGACTGGTCATTTTCCACGCATGCGCAGTTATGTCCACGCATGCGTTTACCATGAAGGTAATAAAAATCATCAGCAGCACAATTTTAATTAATGAAGCACCGGGTTGTACCCGGTGCTTCATTAATTAAATTTTTGATGATTATTCCTATAATTAGTGTTTGGAATCTAATATCATTGCGTTCGTGGAAAGCCCACCCGAGGCTGTGACCAATCCACAGCGGCCGTATAGTAAAATGACTGAATAAATATCAGGGTGGATGTACATGAGCCAGCTTTAGGGATTTCATGTGGGAATGTATACAAGGTTTAGATGTTCAGGAAACGTGGAGGGACGAGATCCCAACCCCAAACCTCCACCCCAACCCCGCGGCTACGCCGCCGCATACCGGTAGTAGATAACACCTGCAAAGAAATTGTTGAATAATTATTTTTATCATTTCCTTCCAGAAATGTAAAACCATTTATATCACAATTGTGGATAACATGATCGCAGCGTTGTCCTCTTGTGTTTTAGTTGTAATCCACTGTCCGCTTACTGTATTTGAGGAACCGTACTTCTTATAGCATCGCATTCCACATTGGCAGGTATGTGCTCCAACTTTCGCCCCAGTTATGTCAACACGCCGGTAAACCACATACGTCTGAACTGCCTAATTTCTTGGTTAACACCTTTTTATTAGAGTAATAGGCTATTATGCCGTTGCCTGGAGATTACGTTTATTAACAACTGATAAGTTTGTGTAATTTTTTAATGTATATTCGACTAAAGCTTAAAGTGAAAAGTTAAATAGTCGAATTAACGAATAGATAAATAACTGAATAACGAAAACGGTTGGAAAAGCTCAACTGGTCATTGGACTTGTGAATACAGATTACCACAACAGTTAATATATATGGGTCGTAGGATTCCCAGTTGAAATCTCCGAAGTTCAGTAACGTCATGAGAAGTTTGTTTGAGGCATGCATGGTACGGATATAGGAACGTTGGGCAATCAGATTAACCCTTTACCTGACACGAAAAGCAGACGACACATGCAAATAAAATTCTTGAACCACTAATTTTTTTAATTTTTTGCCCCAAAAACATAGCTTATGACCCCTCTTTGGAACGAGCTCGTTGAGCTCGTTCCAATGAGGGGTCATAAGCTATGTTTTTGTGACAAAAAATGAAAAAAATAATAAAAATTGAATGGTGAATTTTGTGAATAGCGCTGGCCGGTTTTGGCCGTTACGTGGGGTAAAGGATTAAATGTCTTGACCAAGGACACAACGCAGTTACCACTGGTCTGGATCCAACCGTGGGCCTTTCGGTTTGAGGCCCTAACCACCGAGCCACCGCGCTCTCAACTGACCAGATAAATACAGATTATTACAACAATCAGTTGATCCAAGTTGTCGGATTCCGACTAGTTGACGATTCCCGATCGGCCAGATTAAACACGACGCCGTACCCGGCTGATCGGGTCTCATCACCGAAACGGAATATGACAACACTGACTGTTGTAATAATTTCAGATACCCCTAGCAATTTTCTCCTCAAAATACCACCATTGATTGCCGATCAAATTCGTGTTGTTGGAAACCGTGTGTCTGATCCACAGCCATATCAGTGGCGTTTGAAATCCGTATCAGTATGGTTTAAAACTATGTCGTCGGGGGAGGGGGGGGGGGGAGGGTGGGGGAGGGGGGTGACTATTTACGGCGTGTTCGTTTAAACTTTATTAAATACTAAAGTTATTTAAATATATTTCCGAGGAGAGTATTTATTTATTTATTTATTTATTTATTTATTTATTTATTTATTTATTTATATTGGTGCTTAACGTCACATCAGCAGCTAAGGCAATATCATGGCGAGAAGACGTTAAAAAGTAAAACATGTCATTGTGAATTACGAAGAAAAAAAGATAAAAAATAGGAAATGAGTGTGGGTGACTGCATTTCGCCTCTTTGGAGTGATTCGGGAGTGGATTGATGGCATGTGATGCATAATGCGAGTCATGAAACAAACCTATTACCGGTTCAGTGAAGTGATATGTGTCGTAGTGTCACGTCTTGTTGACGAGGGTAGGATCGCCGCATCAAACTCGCTGCCTGTGGCAGCTTGTTCAGTACGGCGAGCTGACCCTCGTCAACGAGTCGTGATACTACAATGGGCTTGCTGACACAACCGTTATTGGTGACTTGAGGGGCCGAAACTGACGGTCATCAAAACAAGATGTTTTCACACGCTCAAATACCTGATCTGTAGGTCTCGAATGTAAAATCCAAACCATGATAACTTATAATTCGACTTATTCAAACTTTTTACCGTTCTTAGAACTGGAAATGTCTTAATAACTTACATCCCCCGTGAGAACCTCGGTAAGTTAGGCAGTGCTTGTTTACTGTGATAAACTTATTTATTTATTTATTTTATTTTTGTACAGGGGTTTAACGATACTTTCGACAGCTTTACGTGCCGGACAGTTTTACGGGTGGAGGAAGCTTTGAGTACCCGGAGAGAACCACCGAGCAGCGGCGAGTATTGTCAGAATCCTCAACGTACCAACTCCACAAGTGCATCTCCGACGCGCATTACGCCTTAGTATACAGCGGCACCGTTCCCCAACGTCGACACACGGGATAAAGTGTCTTGCCCAAAACGCAAGATAATTACCCCTGGTGGGGATCGAACCATGTACCGTTCGGTTTGAAGTCCATTTAGTCCAATGCCATAACCAATTAGCCATCGTGCTCCCTACTGTGATAAACAAGCTGTTTTTCTGGTAATATACATGTATGAGCCAGTCACCAATGTTTGGGGTGGAATTCCTCTAAAATGGACAACACAGGTCTGAACGGTCATCAAAACAAGATGTTTTCACACGCTCAACTTTATCTCCATGTTGCGGTCCCGATTGTCATTGTTCAGAATTAGGTGACAGTAAACACCAATAGATAAATAAATAAATAAATTATCTTCATGTTGCGGTCACGATTTGCCATTATGCAGAATCATGTGACCTTAAACATAAATAAATAAATAAATAAATAAATAAATAAATAAATAAATAAATAATATACGTGATTACTTCGGTTTAATCGTTTACCTAACACAACTAGAACGATATTTGGAAAAAAATGTTCTTGAATAACTAAACTAAAAATTGTATATTTTTGTTGTCTCAAAAACATATCTTTTGATTCCTCACTGGAACGAGCTCGATGAGCTCGTTCCAGAGAGGGATCATCAGCTTTGGTTTGGAAGTAGGAATTTATAAAATAATATAGTCTGAATGACGCCTTATGTGAAACCCCGGGAAGGATATGGGAGTTACGTTGACGCATGCATGTAAATGGTTAAAGGCGCTTTTGTTCCCTTGAACGCCGTGCACATCGCTGAACGAGCGAATGAACAAACGCGGGAAAGTGTGATAAAAGTAAAGGATAAGAGAAAGAACGAGCGATGGACGGACGAATGAATGAATTAGAGTCAATTTGTTGATTTGAAAGGGTGGGGGTGGGGGCGATTTTCATTAAGATCAAGAAGGAATAATTTGTCAAATCAATCGCTTATTAAATGGAAATTGAATTAACGTTCGCAGAATGATGTGGCGAATCTGCGAACGCTCAGCGTGTTGCGACTTTTCGGGAAATTCCATCTTTTAAAAAAATGTACGTCAAGCAATTTCTCGTCTAGGGCATAATTGACAAGTTCTTTTTTTTCAAAAAAAAAAGAAAAAGGAAACATATTTTTTTCCAAATAAAAAGATTTTTTTCTTACCTTTTTCTGCTCCAGCGAATACTATCACATTAATAAATATTCCAATTTTGAATAAAAACATGTCGCTACTTTTCAAACTTCATTTTTTGCAGTAAAAAATATTGTTATAGAAGTTTACAACATTCTCCCAATAAACGAAACACGAAACTCGTCTTTGAAACTGATATTAGGTTTAAATGTAACACTTTGTCGTTGTAACTTGTTCAAGCTGATAGAGATTGTTAGCTATCAATAGAGTTTTATTGCCCATACAGGTTATAGTCAGTTTCATAATATTGTCGAGATTGAACGGCGAATGCTGAAATATTATTCAACGATTTTAAAAAGTAAGCTTCCCTTATTTATTTATCTATTTATTTATTTATTTATTTATTATTTCTTTCATTTATCACAATGTTATCATCGATTGTGTTTGTTACTTTTCTTCACCAAGTTTTCAAGAGCCTGAGTCACGTCAAGTCGAGCATTTCCAGCTGTAGGAAAGGAGTTCTTGGAAAGAACTACTAAGCTGCAGAAAGCCACTGTCAGGTTTTCCACCTTCCACACAAGCATATCGAAATTCTTTTTTGACAAAACTCATTTTATTGTCTATCACAGAAACGAGCCCGATGGACTTGGTGCAGTGACGTGCTACATTATGTTCCTTTCGTGATTTCATTTTCAAAATCTCTCTCGGTAGTGAATTTCCAACTACGGGGTGGGACCAGGAAGGGGGTTCCCCCTCCCGGTCCCTCCCCCAGTTGGAAATTCACTACCTTACACTCCCCCAATCGGAAACCTCTAGCCACGTCCCTGGAACTAGGAAAAGTGGAAACTTCGGAATTTCGGGGCTGATATCTTGACCGATATGAAACTCACCAAGTAATAACCCATAGCCCATCTTCGTGAAGGTCACGTGTTCAACAGTTGTGAAATGATTCCAGAAGAGTGTTTACAGAAACGAGCCCGGTGGACCCGGTGCAGCAGTGACGTGCTACATTACTGTCATTGCAAAAGAAGGCATAGAGTATCAACAGGATCAAGACTGGGTCGCAATCAGGGGCACCGGAAGTAATTCCGGGCAGGGGGAGGGGGTGGACCTCTGGAAAAGGGCATTTACTCGCACTAGCTGCATCGCAATGACATTCCGAAGCATGCATGTCTCGAAGGCCGAAGGCTCGAGATGGGCGAGTTTGAGATTAGGTGTCCCACTCCCATCGAAAGGGAGCAGCTCCTCCCTAACTCCCCCAACTCCCCCACTGAATTTTGAAACCTCCCAGAGCGGATTTGGGGTGCATTTTAGCGTTACTTCAAGAATAAATCATTGAAAAAATTAAGTAACGAACCTGGGAAGGACATTGTATACCCTGCTCGCCCCTGTGGTCCGATGACAGGGATGGCAGCTGCCCACTCCCCCCCCCCCCCCCCCCCCCCCAGTGCTTTCGACGTCCCTGGTCGGAATCAGATAAAATTATCTGCCTTCTTCCCTGTGATATCACTGTTGAATATCATCTTTCGGAAAGAGTGCGATTTTCATTTGTTTTTCTTCCTTCAGTCTTGTGTGTCGATCAACTGGTGTAAATGTTTCGCAACTGGATCGCGATCTGGTGGAGAAGGAGGCCACTTATCTCGGTCACAGTAATGTATAAGTCATGATTTGAGTGACAAAAAACGGTAAAATTGAGGAAAATACGAAGCCTTTCCAATATCTATAAAAATTAATCCATTTGTCAGGTTAAAAAATGTACATTATTATCTCTCAACCCGCTGAGTAATTTTAAAATGTTTTTCATTAAATCTAGTCATGGCTGCTGTAGCAGCCATGACTAGATTTGATGAAAAATTCATGAAAATTTGACACAAGAAATCATTGGCTAAAAGGTCTAAACAACTCGCCGGAGGCGGGGATTTTAAGTGTCTTCAAATTTGACCTATTTTAATGGCAAGGGATTTCCAAACCTGGGCAGAGATATCCGCCAGCAGCAATCAGGGAGTTAACATACACCCCAGCACGTCAAGTCACACCGTTCCTATTTTCGCAGTTAACTCAGGCGTCATAATATTCAAGAAAAGAAACAGACGGCATTTCGATTTTCCACTGGTACACGTGCGTCTGTTATGTGCGTCAAAATTATTTCCAGTAAAGAAATAGAAATGTGTCTCGATCTTCCGTTGGTGCACGTGCGTCTACTGTGTCGACGCGTCAAAATCATTTCCAGTAAATAGCGGGGGAGGAATTCGTCACATACAGGTGAATTGTGCACTTGGTGATACCTTCTTGAAATTTGGCACACTGTTAGTGTAGGCTATGAGGTTCTCAAAAACGATCGGCTACAAGTTGACACCGACCGGTGGCGACCAGTAGCGGCACAATCCAAAATGGCCGCCAGCGGCTGAAGGGAACCTCCTTTTCGACGGTCTACCGACTATACATCCGATTGTAAGGGCGCGAAAGTGAACTCTGATCCACGCACGTGTTGGAAACAGACGTGGGAGATGATGTAGAATAAAACGAGATTCTCTATACGGACGCATCAATTTCTTGGAACTTGAAAAGAGCGTTGTTTCTCCGGGATCAGCGTCATTCAGGCAAACCTGAATGACGCTGATCCCGGAGAAACAACGCTCTTTATGAAGCAGTCTCTTTGCCATACAATCTCTTGTTTGGCGTAATTCCGCAAGCAATTCTGATTTGTCTGTCGAAATTAATTCGAGAACGCGATTGTTCACAAAAATCATTCACAGAATGAGTGAGAATCCTCTTCGTGTACGGACTAGTACTGACTGGGAACGTTGTTGCTTTTGCCAGCAAGACAGTTCCAAGAAATTGATGCGTCCGTATAGAGAATCTCGTTTTCATGACGCCTATAAAGCTATTGAGGAAGACATAACGCGCTTCCTAGATAATGGCGTTGAGCTTCCATATAATTTGACCATTGATTGTTTGATGAGAGAGAGTGATGAGTGTATGTCGATGTCACTGTTGACGAATAAGGCAATATATCATAAGACATGCCGTGACAGTATTCGGACTCACATCGTACAGCGCGTGCTACACAAGCGAGAGCGAAATGAGGCAGTGGCATCCTGCTCCACGCTGAGTCCTAAAAGAACACGGACAAGTTTTGAATCTGGCTGTGACAGGAAACTGCCCCAGTGTGTTTATTGTCACAAACGCGAAGGTGACAGCAGTGAGCCTATTTGCAGATCAATGTCTGATAACAATAAACTCAAAATTATGGCAAAGGAAGCCGAGAACTGGGTTGTTTTTTCTCGGGTCAATGCAGCATTTGATTCCGCTGCTAGTGATCTTTACTATCACAAAACCTGTTATTGTAAGCTTGCCAATGAAGCACGAGCGGCTAAATCTAAAAAGTCGAAGAACGCCGAACATTCCGCGTCAGGCCTGCCCTATGACCCTCTCGTTATGGCAGAGCTCATAACATTTGTTGAACACAACGATTCCGCGATGAAGCTTGTCGATCTCAAGAATCTGTACAGTCGGAGGTTGAAGCAAGTCGGTTCTGATTGGCTTAGTGAAGAAATACATTCCACTCGATTCAAAGAACATTTGTTGCAGAAATTGGGCGATGGCTGGGACGCCTTCACACAGGGTAGAGATGTGTTTATTTCAAGTAGGTTTCGAGTTGGCTCCTTGTTGTCCGAATCTTTAACTCGTATAGTGTCTGAGGAAGAGGCAAAAAAGATAGTTGATGTGGGTCTTCTTCTGCGTAAACACATACTCATATCTCAAGCTCCTTTCACGGGATCATTTTCATCTTATTGCTTGAGCGAGCCTGTACCCAACTCACTCCTGACTCTTCTTAGAGTTCTACTTGAGGGCACATGTAGTATACAGAACTTAGGCGATGATGAGACTGTTAATGCCAAGACTCGAGTGGCTTGTACTATTTCACAGATGTTGATCAGCAATTCAGCGAAACGCTCCGAACATGCACAAAATGTTCACCAGAGACGTGACAGAGAAACTCCAATGCCTCTTTATGTGGGTTTGAAGTTGCATGCCCATGATCGTATGAAAAATCTTATCAGAGATTTTCATCAAATGGGACTCTCTGTCTCTTATGATCGCGTAATGGATGTTCGCAGGAGTTTCGCGAGAGCTGTTTCACTGCGGTTCAAGAACGAAGGTGTTGTAGTCCCAGCTAACTGCAAACGTAATGTTTTCTCGATAGGAACCACTGATAACATTGATGTATCTGGTAGATCTGATATGCATGGTACGTCCATCACACTCATTGGTCAACTGAGCAGGGACAATGTGGGTACTGATCCCCCACCACTGAGTTTAGATGTTCCAGAAGACACACAAATTGAACTCCCAGACGACTATGCATTTGTTCCTTTCGTTGAAGACTTTGGTGGGGACATCAGGCTTGAATCTCCAGATGAATGTAATGTACGGCCCAATGAATATGCAGATTTGAACGTGGGAGAGAATGACTGGTTGTCTCATGTGTCACAGATCAGCAATAAAGGGAAGGTTGATGGCAGCTGGCAGCTTGATGAAGTCCCTGTGACCTTTTCAGGCTTCTTTTCAAAACATGAAGATCAAGACAATGTCAAACCTCGTGCAGTTATTGGGGTATTCCCTGTTTTCAGTGAGCAGAAAGCGGACTCACTCAGTATGCAGAAGCATGCTATGTATGTGGTCAGGGAAGCTACTGCTTTCGTAAACCCCGGCCAGATACCTGTCATTGAAGGTGACTGTCCGTTGTATGCCAGGCAGAAAAAATGTCAATGGCTGTTCCCAGAGGAGATAGGTGAGGATCGAATGGTGTGTATGATTGGATTCCTGCATCTTGAAATGTGCACCCAAGAAGCTGGTGGTAAGCTTATGGGTGGTTCTGGTTGGGAGCGAATGTTTCACCTCGCAAAGATATTCACACCCGGTGTAGCATCATCCCTACTTGGTGGGAAACATGTCAAGAGGACGCGACAGGCATATCTTCTCACTCTAGCTTGGCTTGAGATCCTCAGAAAGAATGCTTATGAGATTTACTGTCAGCAGACTGGGCCCCATGAGTCATTTGAAATGTGGGAACAGAGGATTCTTTCACAATCTCCAACTGCGCGCTATTGGGGTGAAATCGTTCGGAACTTTCTCTTGACAAGCTGTCAATTCGTTCGGAACCAACGAATCGGTAACTGGCCTGGTACACTGTGTTCTATCGATGAGTTGTGCAGTTACTTTTTTGCCCTAGGACATACAAATTATTGTCGGTGGGTCCCCGTATTTCTGAGAGACATGTCTCAGCTACCCAGGCGGCATCCTTCAATCCACAACAAATTCATGGAAGGCCATTTTGTGGTCCAGCGTAGTGAGAGGAAGTTCAGTATGATGGGTTTAGATCAGAGCCAAGAACATAGTATCCAACTACTCAAAGAAGACAGTGGTCCAAAAGGTCTCTATGGCCAGGCTGAAGAGAAAGTCGTTATTGAGCTTTCAAGGTCAGAAGTTCTGCGTGTTATAGATGAGTATGAATATGCAAGTTTCCACACAACATCATCAGATAACACGGAACACCCGGAAAGTTCGGTATCAGAGCAGAAAAAATTTCTGAATCAATTGAAATCTCTCCTCGATCTGGTGAATCAGGGACTCATTATCAACCCTTATGATGAAACTAGTGGTCAGCTGGTGACATTAGATACTGGTGAATATATGGACCCCGAAGTTAGTAAGAGTTTACGGTCATTACCCGAAAGGGGCAAGCATTTATATTCCACTTTCTTGAAGGAAAGGCTTGTGGAATGCACCGTACCCCTGAATGATGTTATTCCCAAGGCAAATATATATACCTTCCTTAACCCACCCCCAGCCAACCTGGACAAAGGCCGAGACAAACTCATGTCAAGTAAAGCAACTGCCGCAATAGTTACCCAGATGTTCGTTTCACTGCAAGCCCGGCCTGATTCAAACATGGATGAGTTTTTCATGCACGAGAATGCACGTGATCCGCCAGCATTATCCGATAGAGGTAAGCTACGGAGTGGGACAAAATCTCAAATTCTCAATTGTTTACCAGCTATTCCTGCACAAGGGAAGAATTCAGCAGCTAGACAAGCTTCAGTTGTCATCTTGGATATGCCTGCTGTAGTCCATGTAATCAAACCACAGAAAGCGGATCTGTTTGGAGAATATGCTCGATTGCAATTATTGCCATACATCGAATCTCTGATTAACACGAACACCACAAGGGTTGATGCGATCTATGACTGTTACCCCGAAGGCAGTTTGAAGAATCAGACGCGAGCAAAACGCCTCGGTGAGACAGCAGTTAGGTTGATACGGGTGTCCGAGAACGTCCCTTTACCTAAAGGGAAGAATTGGCAGGCATTCTTGAAAGTTAGTGAGAATAAAGACGAATTTTTCAAGTTCCTGTCTGCTGAACTGCTGAAATTAACATCAACATCCGAGTACCAGTTGTTAACGACATCAGGAGAATATGTACTATGCAATAAGGATGTTAGCTTATGTGACATATCTCCATCGAACCACAAGGAAGCAGACACGCGCATGATGCTTCATCTCAACCATGCAGTCTCACAAGGTCACAAAATAGCTTTTCTTCGCACGGTTGATTCTGATGTCGTCATTCTGTCTTTGCACCATTTCGCAACATTCCGTGACCTTGGACTCAGTGAGCTGTGGATTGGGTTTGGAATTGGAAAGGCATATAAAGATATGCCAATTCATGAGATAGCTTCACAACTTGGACCTGATTACTGTAAGGCCCTGACTTTCTTCCACGCCTTCACAGGTTGTGATGTAACATCCAGCATGCTCGGCATTGGGAAGAAGACAGGATGGAATGCATGGATGAATTTTCCCGCATCAACTGAAATGATGATAGAATTGACTGAGAATCCGCAAGTCTTTTCAGAGGATTCCCCTCATATGCAGCATATCGAAAAACTCACCATACAGATGTACAGTAACAGTTGTGTCAGTACACGTGTCAATGATGCGAGACGGCATATGTTCACACATGGCCTTAAGTCTATGGAAAACATCCCGCCCACCAAAGCAGCTCTGTATCAACATGTAAAAAGGGTAATTCTTGTGTCATCTTTCATTTGGCATCGTGCTCTGCAGAAACACTTATGTGTGCCAGACCCATCACAGTACGGATGGGAGTGGAATCCACGTCTCAATATTCTGGTCCCATTTTGGACTCACCTAGGAGACGCAAGTGCTGCATGTGCACTGATGCTCCACTGTAGTTGTGCCAAGGCCTGCAAGGGCAATTGCAAATGCTTGAAAGCTGGATTAAGGTGCACACCTTTGTGTAAGTGTGAAGGTGGCTGTTGTAACAATATTGAGTAGTATACTGTCATGTTAGGACCAGTCATCTCCTATTCTGGTATTTTTTTTTCCATTTTCGGCCAGTTAACACATGTCATGTTTCTAGTTGAGTTGATTTTGCTAACAAATGTTCATCCCATGTGGCTTGCTACATTGTCCGGGGTATAGGAATACAGTTTTAGATTTCGGAAAATAGTCTGTTATTTACTGCACAAGACGGTGTTAATTCATGCATAGCATGATACAATATCCCCAACTATTTTGCCTCTGTACAACAGTTGATACCTTCGTTCACCCGTGTGTTCATCTATGGTATCCTTGTCTTTCTCTGGCCATAGGCCACATGTGACTAGTCAGTTCCTACTCCATAGCAAATCAACTTGGAAATCCTTCATCTTGTAGCGCACTCATGTCTCAATGAATCCATACCTGAGTTGATCTAATAAATCTAACGTAAGGTATCAAATTGCCATACCGGATCATATTTCGATAAGTTATTCGCTAAAACATTTCGACCACTCATCGACATCAAAGGTCATGTTTTGGCTCCCAGTGGTGGCTATATCTCTATATCCCTGGTAAAGTAGCATACCATGAGGGATGGGCATTAAGTGTCGGCAACATTAATCCTGACTTGGAACACACCACATCTTAACTGGCCGAAAATGAAGAATACTACTTGTAGTCAAAAAATATTCCTGTACCTCGAATGACTGCAAACATACACTCACCCCTTCTAGTCCCATTTTGCCAATGTTCTATACTGGCAAGATAACATTGTATAATTAACAACGGGAACTAATGCATCCCGAGTTCATTCCAGCACTGCCCTTGCTGGCAGACGTGTCGCTATGGTGTTGAGATTGAACCAGAACTCCTCTAGAAATTTGATAGTTTTATTTTCTTAGAAAATAAATCTATCGAAAATGCCGGAAGTTGAGAATAGACTGTCACTTTAATTGGATTATCAAATGTCCAAGTATCCCCACTGCTGCATACTATCGAGTACCCTTGTTCATGTGTTGACAGGAATCTCTCATACCATGTTCATTTGACCATTGCATTCCCGAGAAACATTCAACACTAATTTATCTACGGACGGACGATCATACTGACAGTCAGACACACAGACGCACACATCGACGGAAATTCTGATCCCATTATCCATTAATCTTCCCCCCAACTTGTTCCAAGGGCTTCACTCCATCATTCACATCAATTACAGCACATGTATGGTGTTAGGTTTGGAGCTTCAGTTGTGCGATCGGCGAAAATAGCTTTTTTTCGATCCGCTTGGCGGCCATTTTGGATTTCGCTGCTAGTGGTGGCTAGAGGATGGTGCCAACTTGTAGCCGATCGATTTTGAAATCTCTGATGCCTACCCTTACATCATGCCAAATTTCAGGAAGGTATCACCAAGTGCACAATTCTAGCGAATTCCTCCCCCGCTAAATTGAAATGTGTTTCGATCTTGCTTTGGTGCAAGTGCGTCCCTCGTGTCGCCGCGTCAAAATCATTTCCAGTACAGAAATAGAAATGGGCAGGGGTGGGGGGGGGGGGGAGGTGGCGGGGCTAATAGTGCGAGTAAATGTCCTCTTCCCGGGGTCTGACCCCCTTCCCTGAAGTGCTTTCGGTGCCCTTGAAATGAGTTACGATCTACTACTGAGACACGAGCGTATGTTGCGTCGGCACATAAAAATCATGCCCAGTAAAAAATTGAAATGGGTTTTGATCTTCCGCTGATACACGTGCGTCTGCTGCGTTGACGTGTCAAAATCATAGCCATGCAGATCTATGATTTCTGTTTTCTCTGATATACGATCTGGACTATCATTAAAACACTACCGAGAAGAAGTTGGGTTTTTTTGTTGTAAACTACAAGAATGAAAAAATAAATTACGAGACGAGAAATTTGTTAAAGACATGTATGATGTCCCAAAATACAAATCTCTTGATGTTTCAAAACTATCATTCTCAAAACGACTTTCTCATGTTCATTGAGTGAAACCAAATTTATCAAATTTGCGACAGTAATGATGAGTACAGTATATACAGTCCCTGAGGACTTTCTATAGGTGGGCAATATTTCCATGGACGCAATAATATTAGATTCCAAACACTAATTATAGGAATAATCATCAAACATTTAATTAATGAAGCAATGTTTACAACCCGGTGCTTCATTAACCCTTTACCTAACATGAAAAGCAGACGACACCTGCAAAAAAAATCTTGAATAACTATTTTTTCCATTTTTTTTTGTCTCAAAAGCATAGGTTATGACCCTCATTGGAACGAGCTCGTCGAGCTCGTTCCAATGAGGGGTCATAACCTATGTTTTTGAGACAAAAATTGAAAAAATAATGAAAATTAACTGGCGATTTTTGAGAATATCGCTGGCCAGTTTTGGCCGTTACGTTGGGTAAAGGGTTAATTAAACTTTTGCTGATCATGAGTCTTTATTACTTGGTAAACGCATGCGCGGACATCACTGCGCATGCGTGGATTACGACTAGTCCACGAAGGCTGTACTGTGTGTGGTGATCGTTCGTCTTTACAAGAAGATGCTGACCTTGCCAGTAACTATACAAAACGCCGTGAAAATGACTTTAGAATCACAATAAAAATTCCAGCTAATGGTCATCTGGGTTAAAGCTAAAAATATTCATTTTTAGTGCTCCTTCCAATTGAAAATTCAAGTTTCGGGAGTGAAAAATCCACTCCATGAAGGTTCATGTTGTGATTAGTGTCTTTGGAATATTGGAAATGCCATTCGGATTCTTGCATGTGGTTTGATAAATAAGTCTCTGTCAGTAGTATGTCTCGGACATTTCACCCCTATTCTGGATGATCTCATTTGGATGATCTCATGTGACGTCATAGTCACGTGACCTAGTGCCGCCATGTTGGATTGTCATGGTAACCCGCGTGAGCGGCCATGTTGTGACGTCATCCCCATAGTGATACGTGGTGTTGGTGCGCATGCGCAGCGCGTGTTGTTAGGGTGATACGTGTTTCCGTCGCCCATTTTGTATACTGGAGGCCGCCATCTTGGTTTATATGGTAGCACATGATTGCTATGTTACCCAATTTTTCTGCAATATGACGGGGTATGTTCGGAGGGTATGTTCCTTTGTAGAAGAGTAAATCTAATTACCACAAACAACCCGACAATCCTTCCAAATCACCAAAATCCACCCTAACTTTTACTATTTCGAATTCTTTCAGAATTCTCTGCCTCTATCTATATATGCAATAGTTATCGTCTATCTGGCCATGTTCCTTTATTCTAGAGTATACTCCAGTAGCATAGAAGAGCCTGTCAGTTGGAACCGCTTTGCTTATTGTTACTATATTTAGCTATTTTTGTTCTACTCTTGTTAGTTCCGACCCTATTCCGTGTACTCTTGTTGTTTCATTTATCTAGATCATTTATAACCAATCAGATTGTTTGATTTCCTATAGTCTGTATGCAGGGTTATCTCCCTTGTGTATAACAAAAGCAGTCCCAAAGACAATAAGCTATCGAGCAGTTACTGATAAGTCATAGCTCGAACGACTCTAAGCCCATCGAGCAAATGAGCTATCGAGCAATTGCTCGATCGAGTGACTCCTCGAACGACTCTTAGACTCATTTCAGTATTTGAGGATACCCATGACCCGGTATTGTATTATTTGAGGATACCTATCCCAAATATCCCTTATAAGCTAAAGAGCCAAGAGAGTAATTGCTCCATGAGCAATTGCTCGAACGACTCGAAGTCATCGAGCAAATGAGCCTTAGAGCAATTGCTCGATCGAGTGACTCGACATACTGCTCGAACGACTCGAAGTCCATCGAGCAAATGAGCTTTAGAGCAACTGCTCGTTCGAGTGACTCTTCGAACGACTCTACGACTCATGTCAGAAAAAAGGGATTCTAGGGCCTAAAGGGATTCCGTAAGTAGGGTTTTTTCCCAAATAAGCCAAAGAGCCAAGAGAGTAATTGCTCCATGAGCAATTGCTCGAACGATTTGAAGCTCATCGAGCAAATGAGCCTTAGAGCAATTGCTCGATCGAGTGACTCCTCGAACGACTCTTCAGTAATAAAGGAACATGACCAGATAGACGATAACTATTGCATATATAGATAGAAGCAGAGAATTCTGAAAGAATTCGAAATAGTAAAAGTTGGGGTGGATTTTGGTGATTTGGAAGGATTGTCGGGTTGTGTGGGGTAATTAGATTTACTCTTCTACAAAGGAACATACCCTCCGAACATACCCCGTCTTATTGCAGAAAAACTGGGTAACATAGCAATCACGTGCTACCATAGAAACCAAGATGGCGGCCTCCAGTATACAAAATGGACGACGGGAACACGTATCTCCCTAACAATACGCGCTGCGCATGCGCACCAACACCACGTATCACTATGGGGATGACGTCACAACATGGCCGCTCACGCGGGTTACCAAGACAACACAACGTGGCGGCACTAGGTCACGTGAATATGACGTCACATGAGATCATCCAAATGAGATCATCCAGAATAGGGGTGAAAAGCCCGAGACATACTACTTTTGTCGTTTTCCAAACCATGCGTATTAAAGGACAACCATCTTTTCGTCGAGCTTGAATACATTTTATCCGTTAAAACGGGCGATACACGGAACTTTCGTGGTACCTATTTCTGCATCGCCACCGTATATCGGAAATAGTCTGTGTCATCTGGGAAACCCGTTTTTTCCGAAGCAATAGGTCGAGTCATCGGTAATCCACATTTCTTGATTAATAGAGGATATGGAATGAGTGTTTTTCTCATATAATATACATGAAACTCGTCCGAATTTTCCGTTTGGGCTCTCCAGAGGCTAGCCTAAACGGAAAATTCGGACGAGTTTCATAAATATTATATGAGAAAAATGCTCATTTCATATTCTATTTATCATATTACACACACACGCACAGAGTGGCCACTTACTATGACTTTTTAACCTATCACCTAACTTGAGTTGCAGACGGCACTTGGAAAAAACATCCTCGTATAACTAAAAATTTTCATTTTTGGCTTCCAATACATAGGTTATGACCCCTCATTGGAATGAGCACGACACGCTAGTTCCAATGAGGGGTCAGAACCTATGTTTTGGAAGCAAAAAGTGAAAATATAAAAGAAATGAATGATGTTTTTCTTGTATTGTGCGAGACGGTTTTTGCCGTTACGTTAGGTAAAAGATTAATACAATATAAGCCACCCTAAATAGGAGAGATAACGTATATTCTCCCTATTGAAATTATGCAAATGTGACCCAGTTGTATTTTGTTTAGCCAATCAAATTGTCCAGTTTTGAAATTGACCAATGAAAGCTCCCAACTCTAATTATGCATATTATGAAAATGTGGCCCAGTTGTATTTTGTTCAGCCAATCAAATTGTTAGTTTTGAAAATGACCAATGAAATTGGCGGAAGGCTTTATTTATCACTGATTAATATGAAAACAAAATATCAAATGTTTTAAAGTGAACAAAACGGACGACTCGTATGATAAACAGAGATATCAAACAATTCGGTTCGAATTTCATTTCAATTCGATTCGCGAGTATCTCTCCAGTTGGATTCTGTATTCGATTCGAGTGATCATTTCCGATCCCCAGATCGCTTATGGTGATCTTCCTAGAGTCTCATCGAAGTTGACATAAGTATCAATGTAATATCGCTGTCTTTGTTTTACAGCAATCCATTAATTGATGTTATTTATAGACAGGATTTATTTCCTAGAATTGCCCATAATCAAGCTCCCGGAGCACGGTGGATCAGTGGTAGACTGTTGGACTTCCATGCTAGAGGTCCCGAGTTCGATCCCCGTCCGGAACGACCCGCGTTGTGTCCTTGGGCAAGGCACTTTATCCCGGTTGCCTACATGGAGGCTCGATGACGCCATGTACTAAGGCGTACTGCACGTCGATAGTGCAGATGTCCTCAACCGCTGTAACCCTGCTTGAGCAGAGCTTGAACAGAGTTAGAATGTTGAGGAGCTGACAGTTGTTCGTCGATGCTCGGTGGTTCTCTCCGGGTATTCCGGCTTCCTCCACCCGTAAAACTGTCACGGTCACGATTAGCCATTGAGCATAAGTATGTGACCTTAAACGCCAGTAAATAAATAAATAAATCAAGCTCCGCAGATATAACTTCAAACTTGGCTAATATGACACTGATCTCGGCCGATATGAACCAAGCTAGAGTTGTCACCCTTGGTGCGGCGTTACTAGGCGCAACTAATTTGTTTACAACGAAATCGTTCACCTTTATTCGAGTATTGACGTTACCAGGCACATTGGAGTAGTCAGAAGCTACGTTTTTGTACGTCGAGGAATTAATCGTGGCAATAAGTTAGGATTGGGTGGATGAACAGAAGAAAGGAGAGAGTTGTACAGAAATTCAGCCCAAACAAACTAAGATTCAGAGTCGTAAGCGGAGATTCGTCAAAGTGGGAGGTGAGATAGTTCAGCTATCCGAACGTCGGGATGTGGCGACAGGGGGTGTGAGGCGGGGTCCCCCCCCCCCCCCCCCCCCCACCAATCCTGGCCAAAATTTCCTATAGTTGGAAATTCGGAGGGCAAATCGTGAGTAGTTGGAAATTCCATCTATCCGGATTTTAGAGCTTCTTTGGTGATGCTGGTGTCTCCTTTACTTTCCCAAATTCCAACTGGGTATCAAATCGGCAAAACGTCTAACTGTTACTATTTACAACTACAGTGTACGCAATATCGCGCTTCATAAGTATGCATGGTATCAATCGGTACGAAATTTCTATAGTACGTTTACTTATCGTAATAAAAAAAAATCATGCAAATGCACTTCAAGAAAATCACATCATGTAAAATCGTTATCCTGAGTTAATTCCATCATTCACAGTTACAAAATGATGAAATATCGAAAATTGATTATTCCTGTATAAGATCTGATTTAAGGTTAGGACAGTGTGAATTGTTCAAAGTTCTAATCTTGAGCATTTGTGTAGCACATATTCAATTCTCAGAAGAATACCAAATAATAATGACCTGATAATTCTGTCATAAATGCTTGGCATTTTAGTTACTAGAGTCAATTTTATGTTCCCTTTCGTAGCTTCGTTTTCAAAATCTCTCTCGGTAGTGAATTTACAACTACGGGGAGGGATCAGGAGGGGATTTCCCCCTCCCGGTCCCTCCCCAGTTGGAAATTCACTACCCTACACTCCCCCAATCGGAATCATCTAGCCACGTCCCTGGAACTAGGAAAAGTGGAAACTTAGGACTTTGTAAAAAGAACGAGAAACAATAACACAGTCAGAAAACTGTAACAGATCTGGGAACATTTTGTAATTTTTTGTTTTGGCTAAATAAATAAAGCGGTTATTACTTGTTTCGTTTCATATCGGCCGAGATATCAGACCAGGGTAACTTTATATCAGCCCGAGACCGAAGATCGGACGATGATAGCAAGTTTGTGAGAACTGCAGGACGAAGGCTGATGTGAAGTTACCGAGGGCTGATATCTTGGCCGATATGAATCTCACCAAGTAATAACCCTTATCTAATGACTAAAGTGATTTTTTGATTTGATTGGTTGATAGATACGTGGTATGAGACCATATTCATTTAAACCCACGATACGTCCGCCCAGCCACTGACAAATTTCCCATACCCAGTGGAAGCCTCGTTCCGAAATCTACAAATTGTCCATACCCCGTAGAAGACGCGTCATTCCAGTTTTACAGTGTACATGTATTATATTTTAATTTTTTATCTCCAAAATATAGCTCATGACCCCTTATTGGAATGAGCTTGTTGAGTAACCTCCAATGTGGGATTCATAAGCTATGTTTTTGAGACAAAAAAGAAAAAAAGAAATTCAATAATTTTTTTATACTAGTCATAACGGCATATTTTCACAAAAAAACTCTTTTGCACAAAAGTTCCACTGAAACTTGTATGGCTCAACAATGGAAGATAAAAGATCTCATGCTGTGTGTGTTCACACATGAAATAGATTGTACTTCTAAAACGGAAAGTCAATAGATAAATTCGTTACCCCCGTGTCTGATCACGTGGTACGGGTTTTTACCTACCCGAAGCCAGCCGTATCCCATGAGGCTCTCGGCCTCATGGGATACGGCTGGCTTCGGGTAGATAAAAACCCGTACAATGTGATCAGACACGGGGTAACTAATAATACCCATCTTCGTGAAGGTCAAGTGTTCAACAGTTGCGAAATGATTCCAGAAGAATGTATGCTGAAAGGGGTATGTAAAATGACGATCATTGCACTGTACCTTAGTTTCGCCTTCTCTTCAGTAAGTAGGACTGAGCAAATTAATGTTGAGTTTAACAGCAAGCCACTTCCAGATAACAGAAGAAAGGTATTTTGTCGAAAATAGAAAACTATGACCGTAAATTTCACGTGTCATATTTGTGCATAACGCTAGAACACGGAAGGTGACAATTGTGTTGGTTTTTGCCTGAACTCTCATTCCCGAAGGATTTTAAAGGTGTGTGTGTGTGTGATTTGATGGAGATTGGGACAGTTAATGTCATTCCTTTTTTTCGTTACATTCGACAAAGCATTTCAGAGCTATATTAACGCTATGCGCACGCCATGTAATATTTTAGCTGTCTGTCAGAAAAATTGTTAGGCGACCGAACGCCAACTTTTTCACTGATGGCCGGTAATTGATTAACCAATTCCTCAGAATTCCTCCACGTGGTGTGATCTGAACAGGAATGTAGTAAATTATGATAGGTTCCTGACTAAAGACTGATCTCCGAGAATCGCAACAAATGTTCAAAATGGTAGATTCTTGACAGTTGTACACAATTCTGACAATTGGAAAAGATTTACATAAAAGTTAGACCCCCCCCCCCCTTAATTTTCTAAAGTTATCAGTAAATTTCATACTAAGGGTACGGGAATTTCATATAAAAATTGAAATTTTGAAATGTTAGCGAAGTTGTATCATCGATTTGAGCATCATTTACAAACGCCGGGTATTTTCCTCAAGAGTAGTTAAAAATACAGAAGCCGACATTTTACAATATTTTTCCCCAATCAGATTTCTGTTTAAACCCATTTAAAAATTCGAAAACGGCCTTTCGACCATCTTTTGATAACCATATCATGTGACATTCTCATTGGAACGCGCTCGTCGAGCGCGTTCCACTGAGGAGTCACATGATATGGTTTTATTGAAATTATTCGAGAAAATATTAAAATTACAATTTTTGATACTGTGTGCGTTTGATAAAGGGTTGTATGACACTATTCAAAGTTTGTATAACTTTAACACGATCAATTAGGCTTATCACCTCCTGAACTTTCTACCATCCCTATTCTTGAATATTTTAGCGAGTATGGACTCTAATCCACATTATTCACGCTGAATTGTTCCGATTCTCTTGTTACCGTGTGTTACTCTGTGGGAGGAGATAAAGGCAGAAACACCTATATAAAAACAACAATAATTGCAGCATCTTGTCATCGTAAAATCTATAATGGATTTGAATTTTTTGAAAATGCACGCGCCAGCCTCGGACAGATGGCGCTCCATGGGAGACTAATAAACCTCAATGACCAGTATCATTGGCCACCTTGTTTGTCTTGTTCGCACAGCCTGTCATTCGTCGATTTTTATCAAACTTTACGGTCATCAACGCGGCGTGCACTCTTTTTGCCACGTGAATGTGTCTGTCAACAAGACAGAGTATAACAATGTCAAATATAAAATTTATAAATGGCCCTCTTAACGTCGCGGGAAGCTTTTTTGTCGTATTTTTATATATATGTTAACACTTTATCTAGCACAAGTAGAGGGCGCTATTACCATTTTTGTAGAAAAAAGTTCTATGTTAGGCCAAAAAGGAAAACGATTGTCGCTCACGTGTTATTATTATTTATTTATTTATTTATTTATTTATTTATTTATTTATTTATTTATTTATTTATTAGGGTTTAACGATACTTTAACAGCCAAGGTCATATCGTATCGATGACAGTTTTACGGGTGGAAGAAGGCGGAGTACCCGGAGAGAACCACCGAGCAACGACGAGCAGCTTCCAGCTCCCCAACATCGTAACTCCGCACTACAGCACAGGCAGGGTTAGATTGGTTGAAGACATGCGCACCATCGACGTGCAGTACGCCTTATCATTCCAGTCAATACTGCCAACGGAGAAATGGGCGAAACCATCTTGGTTTGTTGGGAGGTTCAGAAATAATTAATCCAACAGCTCGACAGATTAAATTATTACCGAGCCTCGCTTCAGATGTTTTGCTCTTTTTTCGTCCTCTCGTCCACTACAATTTTTTTCACGCAAAAATTAATGCACACCGGTTTGAAAGGGTGAAGTGCTATAAGACCAAATTTGTGGGGTTTTTTCAGAAGTGCAGGCACAATAACGTAAAGGCTTCATATTCTGTGGGTGTTCTTCATATAATCTGTGAAGTGAAATTATTTAGCCTGTATGGGTCTGCCTTGTTACAATTTATGGGACTCTGCCATAAATCATAGCAAGGCAAGGACATGTGAACCCATTTTCCGTACAAAATAACATAGAACTGTCAGTTTTGAAACGGCAGCGAACAGAGGTGGTAACGCAGTGGATGAAATTAGTGAATGAGTTTTCGGACTGTAGGCCATGTTACAACCGATAATGTTACAACGCCGCATAATGTTACAACAACGCATAATGTTATAAAAAATGTAGTAAACAACCGATAATGTTATAAACTCCACATAATGTTATAACTTTTTTCAACCCGTTATGTTATAAAAAATCGACGCATAATGTTATAACTTTTTTTCAACCCGTTTTGTTACAACACATTAACCGATAGTGTTGTAACTTCAAATAAACATTTCTTTGGTAATTTATACTGTCATGGCATCGGTTTCAGGTGGAGACCGTCGGCCTGTATTTGAGGGAACTCTTCAGTTCACAGAGTAAAATTGGACTATTCTGACTTTAAATAATATATACCATTATTGTAATAAACCCATTCCTGTGATAAATTACACGTCCATTATATGGTCGGACATTAGGTAAGGATACTATCCTATATTTTAAGGATACTAAACCCACGGAATCCCCGTTTTCGTCGTATGAAGCAATGAAAGCTATGAAAATGAGCACGATGCTCGCAAAATCATACGTCTTAAAATGAAAGCTATGAAAATGAGCGCTATGAGTACCTCTTCATACGTCTCATACCCTCATTAAGGATACTATCCTACCCTTATTTGGGAGTGTTTTCTGGAGTGTTTGGGTCAGTTTTCTGAAGATTAGTTGTTTGGATTAATTCGATATCTTTTGTTGGGTTGGTTGTTAGGGGTGAGACGGAGCACGTGTCCCCATAACAACGCGCGCTGCGCATAAGCACTCCTACCACCTATTATCATGCTAATGACGTCACAACATGGCCACCCACGTGCACTATTATGACAAACCAACATGACCGCCCAGTCACGTGACATGACCTCACTTCCGGGGTCCTGCCCCAGGGTCCTACAAAATGGCTCATTTTCAACATACATAACTACTCAACACCATCACCAACACCGCCACAACACCAACATCAACACAACTCCTCCTCCACAGCCCCTCCTTCTCCATATACTGCCTGTTCTAGTGATTCCGTCTTTTTCAGAACCTGTAATCCCACATTCATCACTTCTTCCCCGCGGGAACCCCGGGAAGTGAAGCAGTGCCTGTTCACTGTGGTTTTACTGGTAAAATAGGACCCAGTCACCAATGCTTAGGAGGTACAAACTCTCTCTAAAATGGGCAACATGGCTTATTAACTCTCACCCCTGGTCTTGAGTTGATACTCATGTTGTGGTCATAATTAGCCATTGTGCAGAAATATGTGACCTTAAACACCAACAAATAAATAAATAAATAAATAACTATGATCACTTCTACTTCTTCCATCATCTCCACCATCTATATTATCATACCGTCTAGCACTACTCCCTTATGCACAATCACCCTGATGTACTAATCCACGACCTCCTCTCTTTCTCAGCCTAATCCCTCCCCACCCCTTTTCAATCCTCCTAAACCCCATTCCTCTTCCTACCCAGTCTTGCATCTTATTCTTGTTCTGTGCGACACTACCAACCCGCCACATCCACCACATGTACCTCGCTCCATCCAACTTTTTGACCTCTTTTAACTCCACCTCATTAGCTTAACTTGACTTTGCCAAGATAAGCTATTGCCATCACGCGTGCGGAAGTCTTTTAGTCTGTGAGTCTGTTAGTTTGTGAGTCTGTGAGTCTGTTAGTCTGTGAGTCTGTGAGTCTGTGACGTCTGTTCACATTTTCCTTTAGCACGGGCTACACCCCGCAGTTCTTGTCTGATCGTCACGAAATTTCATATGCGGATTTGGAGTCATGTCTAGATGAGAACGTCCCCTATTGGTCGCGATCGGGCAACCGGTATGGCTGCCCGAGCCCAAAACCCGAAAACCATTAGCACAGTCTACAGGTCGTATTTATGAAGGGAGTTCATTGTAACTTGGTAGGATGCCTCTGTATAATGCCTAGATGAGAACGTCCACTTTTGGGCATGATCTATCAACCGTGATGGCTGCCCAAGCCCGAAACCCAAAAACTTTTAGCACAGTCTGCAGGTCATGTTTAATGTGGAGGGATTTCATTGTAACTTGGTAGGATGACTCCTTATGATGTCTAGATGAAAATTTCCCCCTTTCGGCATGATCTGCCAACCGTGACGACTGCCCGAGCCCAAAACCCGAAAACCTTTAGCACAGTCTACAGGTCATATTTATTGAGGAATTTCATTGTAACTTGGTGGGTTGACTTCATACAATGTCTAGATGAGAAAGTCCCCTTATGGACGTGATTGGGCAACTGTGACGGCTACAGGGGCCCGAAGCCCGAAAACCTTTAGCACAGTCTAGAGGTCATATTTATGAAGGGATTTCATTGTAACTTGGTAGGATGACTCCAAATAATGTCTAGATGAGAACGTCCTATTTTGATCGCGATCATGCAGCCTTGATGGGTGCCCGAGCCCAAAAACCTTTAGCATAGGTAAAAGGTCATATTTATGGAAGGATTTCATTGTAACCGGTTAGGTTGACTCCATATAATGCCTAGATGATGACATCCCCTTTTGGTCGGGATTGGTCAGTTGTGATGGCTACAAGTGCCCGGAGCCCGAAAACATTGACCACAGTCTACAGGTCATATTTATGAAGGGATTTCATTGTAACTTCTTAGGATCACTCCAGATGATGCCCAGATGAGATTTTCCCCTATGGTTGCGATCATTCAGCCATGATGGCTGCCCGAGCCCGAAGCCCGAAAACCTTTAGCACAGTCTACAGGTCATATTTATGACGGGATTTCATTGTAACTTGGTAGGTTAACTTCATATAATGTCTAGATGAGAACGTCCCCTTTTGGACATGATTGGGCAACTGTCACGGCTGAAGGTGCCCGAAGCCTGAAAACCTTTAGCACAGTCTACAGGTCATATTTATGAGGGGATTTCATTGTAACTTGGTACGATGACTCCAAATAATGTTTAGATGAGAATATCCCATTTCGATCCCGATCATTCAGAATTGATGGGTGCCCGAGCCCAAAAACCTTCAGCATAGGTAAAAGGTCATATTTATGGAAGGATTTCATTGTAACCTGTTAGGTTGACTCCATATAATGCCAAGATGATGACATCCCCTTTTGGTTGTGATTGGTCAACTGTGACGGCTACAGGTGCCCGAAGCCCGAAAACCTTGAGCACAGTCTACAGGTCATATTTATGAAGGGATTTCATTGTAACTTCTTAGGATCACTCCTGATGATGCCCAGATGAGTTTGTCCCCTTTGGTTGCGATCATTCAACCATGATGGCTGCCCGAGCCCGAAGCCCGAAAACCTTTAGCACAGTCTACAGGTCATATTTATGAAGGGATTTCATTGTAACTTGGTAGGTTGACTTCATATAATGTCTAGATGAGAACGTCCCCTTTTGGACACGATTGGGCGACTGTGACGGCTTCAGGGGCCCAAGGCCCGAAAACCTTTAGAACAGTCTACAGGTCATAATTATGAAGGGATTTCATTGTCGCTTGGTAGGATGACTCCAAATAGTGTCCAGATGAGAACGTCCCCTTTTGGTCACGATCATTTAGCCTTGATGGCTGCCGGAACCCAAAACCTTTAGCATGTCTGTAGGTCGTATTTATGGAAGGATTTCATTGTAACTTGTTAGGTTGACTCCATATAATGCCTAGATGATGACATCCCATTTTGGTCGTGGTTGGTCAACTGTGATGGCTACAGGTGACTGAAGCCCGAAAATCTTGAGCACAGTCTACAGGTCATATTTATGAAGGGATTTCATTGTAACTTCATAGGATCACTCCAGATGATGTCCAGATGAGAATGTCCCCTTTTGGTTGCGATCATTCAACCATGATGGCTGCCCAAGCCTAAAGCCCGAAAACCTTTAGCACAGTCTTCAGATCATATTTATGAAGGGATTTCATTGTAACTTGGTAGGTTGACTTCATGTAATGTCTAGATGAGAACAGCCCCTTTTGGACACCATTAGGCAACTGTGTTGGCTACAGGGGCCCAAAGCCCGAAAATCTTTAGCACAGTCTACAGGTGATATTTATGAAGGGATTTCATTGTACCTTGGTAGGATGACTCTAAATAATGTCTAGATGAGAACGTCCCCTTTTGGTCGCGATTATTCAGCCTTGATGGCTGCCCGAACCCAAAACCTCAAAACCTTTAGCATAGTCTATTGGTCGTATTTATGGAAGGACTTCATTGTAACCCGTAAGTTTGACTCCATATAATGCCTAGATGATGACATCCCCTTTTGGTCGTGATTAGTCAACTGTGACGGCTTCAGGGGCCCGAAGCCCAAAAACCTTGAGCACAGTCTACAGGTCATATCTATGAAGGGATTTATTGTAACTTTGTAGGATCACTCCAGATGATGCCCAGATGAGAATGTCCCCTTTTGGTTGTGATCATTCACCCATGGTGGCTGCCAGAGCCCAAAGCCCAAAAACCTTTAGCACAGTCTACAGGTCATGTTTATTAAGGGATTTCATTGTAACTTGGTAGGTTGACTTCATATAATGTCTAGATGAGAACGTCCTCTTTGGACGCAATTGGGAAACTGACGGCATGAGGGGCCCGAAGCCCGAAAACCTTTAGCACAGTCTACAGGCCATATTTATGAAGGGATTTTAATGTAACTTGATAGGATGACTCGTTTTGGAATAATTTCACTGTAACTTGGTAACTTTTGTTGATATACGTTAACTGTGAGGGCCACATACATTAACTGTGAGGTCATATTAACCCACCCCTCAGCTCTTTAGTACAGTGTACACCTCATATTATTTTTATCATAAACATGGCATACAGGGAACAGAAATGAACATATTCCCAATTATCACAATTCTTGTCTTATTTCATAATCCTTTCATAAACATTGAACATTATCCTTTTCATCAAACACAACACACAAGTTAAGCTACAGTGTCATTGTCACTTTCATTTTTGTTCACTGTTAGTTGTTAAAATGTCAAATTAATGAACAATAAGATATTCTTATGAATAAGGAATATGCGACAGATGAGTTTTAGATACCCAAAACAAGCAGAAACAGGGGCATGTGCCCATCCCCAAAGGCGTCAGGGGACTATGGTACACTACATTTCTGGAAGCGGAAATTACGCATGTTGGTAAACGTACTAACCAGATAAAATAACACTCCTCGCCCACCCCGCCTTCACCATGTTGGGCACTGGATAATCATGGTAATGACGTCACACGATTGAGTTACCAGGATAATCAGTGCTATGAAACGTGACTAGGTCATTCTATGATAAATCCCCGGGAGTTGGGGGGGGGGGTATCTCCTCGCCTTAACCAGAGCAGAAACCTTTAGTATAAATATTACATACCTTTATGCGGCAATAAATGGTAAGTGGTAAAGTTCATCTACAATAGCTGTAACTGGAATTAGTATACAGAAGTTATAACATTATCGGTTAATTTGTTGTAACATAACGGGTTGAAAAAAGTTATAACATTATGCGTCGATTTTTATAACATAACGGTTTGAAAAAAGTTATAACATTATGCGGAGTTTATAACATTATCGGTTGTTTACAACATTTTTTGTAACATTATGCGTTGATGTAACATTATGCGGCGTTGTAACATTATCGGTTGTAACAGGCCTGCGGGGAATATGTTGAGACATTTTCACACTGAATGCAATGCGAGCATTCCGAGCGTTACTTTAAAGTAGCATATATTAATTTTCACTATATTTTGCAATTTCTACGCAGTGTATTGCCTATAATATGAGTTCGGCGATACATATTCCATACCTCTAAGTTAAGGCTATTGTCTTTGTTCTGAAGACTGGAGTATACATCTTCTTGATACCTCTTCGTGTTGAACATTCGGGTAAAGGTTCTGTCACAGTATTCGCAGCAGTGGACTTTGTCTTCACTCTACAATGTTAAGGTCCAAACAGAAATGAGCTGGAAGACCAAGCGCACTGGGACGATGTGTTGCTTGCTCGTATCATACGACCCTATTCGTAGTGTAATGGTATTTTATCTTACAATTAACATGTATTTTGTCTGTATTAACTCCGCAACTGTCGAGTATACGACCCCCTGATAAAGATCTTTGTATCATGGGTCGGATACAAGCACGTTCTTTTCGTGTGAGTTTCATTTTTTTACTTTTTGTTCATCCGTACGAATAAATAGTTCGTTATATATTCGTCTACATTCTTGACTTGACCCCAATATATTGTAAGATAAAATGATTATTATCATTATGTGGATGTACAACATATGTATCCGGGTCTCGCTCCGGGTTCTAAGTGTAGATCACGACTCGTCTTCGACTCGTCGTGATCTGCCCTTAGAACCCGGAGCTCGACTCGGATACATATTTTGTACATCCACATAATGGTAATAATCTCTATATACCCAACGTCTAGAAGAAGCAAAGAGTCCTATATACGAGGCCGCCAAGATCCAGTCCACAGCTCAGCCGGACGATCTGTTGAGGTTTTTCATCTCTGACTTGTATCGTCATGAAATTCCCTTTAAATTATTAGATGAGCGAGGAAGGTTCAAGTTAAGGTTCCGCTCTACAGTTTCGCACTATTGCGCAGGGGTGAAATTCTAAACACAGGGCATATGTTGAAACTAATGCCATGTAAATTGGCGATATATTTATAGCATCTTATATATGATTACATTAGGCTATTTGTTGGACAAGCGAATTTGACGTTTTGGTCCCAAAGGTGGAGTCTGATGCATAGGGGTAAATTACCAGATGAATTATGGGAAACAGTGGCTTCGAAAAATTGGCTATTTTTTAAAATGTAATTTTTACACGGGTTTGTTACCAGACATGTAACTAAAAAATGAAATAGAAACATAGAATTTTATTTTTGCATTTTAGAAACAGGGGATGTTATGCTCCAGGGTAGTTAGGTGGGGGTGGTGGGAAAATTCTGCTTCTGGGGCTGCTGGCTGGTTGAAAATGACTGGTTTTGGCATTTTTTCATGCTATTTTGCAGGTTGAAGTTTTGCCTTTGACAATAAATTATTTCACCCACATTCAGATTGTTTATTTCTGCTTAGTCAGATAGTGTTAACATCTGTTATGTGTTAGGTAACTAAGTTACAAAATATTTGCATTTGAAGAGAGTACAAGGCATGTCATTTTTGTAAATGCCTGGGAAACTGTGGAGCGGAACCTAAAAGAAAGTAATTTTTGAGAAAACACCTATGACATCAGTAGAAAAAACGCTCTCTGAGAGTTCCAGTTGGGTAAACCAAGCATCACCAGGAAATTTAGATTCCACCAGGACGACACAAACCAAATGAGGGAGCCTGGTCGGACAAAAGAGAAGACACCACAGCACCAATGCCAGCCAGGGAGTGGCCCCGACATTATAATCCTTAGCAGTTACAAAAAAATGTTTGGAGAACACCTCTATAGTGTTTTTGAAGGCCGGGAGTCATACACCAATCTGTCAGGGAGGTTGAGATGCCGTATTTGCTGTTTCCACCGCCGAAAAAGAAGAATTGAGATGATAAGTGTGTAGATGGGTTAACCCTTTACCTAACATGAAAAGCAGACGGCACTTGCAAAAGAAATTCTTGAATAACTTATGTTTTTCATTGTTTGTTTCAAAAACATAGGTAATGACCCCTCGCTGGAACGAGCTCGACGAGCTAGTTCCAGCGAGGGGTCATAACATATGTTTTTGGGACCAAAAATGAAAAAATAATGAAAATTAATTGACGCTTTTTGAGACTAGCGCTGGCCGGTTATGGACGTTACGTTGGGTGAAGGGTTAAGGGTACCTCAATTTGTTACTGTAACTATAATTTGTGAGTCGGTCGAGTCAAGGTGGAGTAACGAGCGACACCTAGCTTCCAACGCTAGAATGTGTTGTTGTTTTTATTTTATTTTGTTTTATTTTATTTTGTTGAGGTGGGGGGGGGGGGGTAAAATTAACCGAGTCTATGCAGAATGTTGCTATAGCCACTTTGGGATGATTGCATATACAATGTTTGTGTCTGTAACTGTTCTAGCGTCTATGTTATCGGTATGTACGCTATTGCAGTGGAAGCTAGACTCATCACCCTTTTATACCTCCGCAACTGAAGCACCCGGATGTAACATGAAGTACCTAGACGTAACACCCTCTTTTCGAAATGTGCCTATGGAATACCAGGTGAAGGCATGATCGGATGACCCCATTGTGGGATTTCTTCTTAGACCTCATAAAACAACAAATGGGTTCATATTCACTCAACCCAGTCGATTTGGGTTGATTTTTAACCCAACTGATTTTAGAGCGTAGATCACCATATTGTAAATACCCACGAATACCCGGATGAAGATACGAGGGGCTTGGGGTTAGACCTCTTTGAGGGATTTCCTCATAAACCTCTTAAGACAAAACGGTTGAAGCCATACAACAGTATCCTCTGATAAATACCCCCCCCCCCCTCTCCCCCCTGCCCAAAGTAGAACACACTGTCGAAAGTATGCTCGTATGATGATATGAGGGAATTGATGTTAGACCGCACTGAGTGACGTCCTCGTCTCCTCATATTATGAAAGACACGTCTCGGGCTATGTACCTTATGTGAAAATACGGGGAGATAGTGCATGGATGAGGCTCAGATAAACGGAGCTGTCTAGTTGAACATTCTTACACCGGGGGGAAAAAGAGGACGGAGCAGTATTAAAAACACTGAAGAGTAGATAGGACTAGATAGAATAATAATAATAATAATAAATATTTATATAGCGCACATATCACAATGATAAAAAGTTTCATGGCGCTTTACAAAGACATTTATGACATGTCGTCCCCTGAGTTCCAATGTGTTCTATGTGCCTACTGGCACATAGAACACATTGGAACTCAGGGGACGATGTGGCAATGCCTGTGGACTGTACATTCATACGATGCTACTCAGAATTACCCTGAGTATGATTTATAAAAAAAATAGGTTTTCAGCACAGATCTGAAAGCACTCGGAGATGTATGTCGCACTGAAACGGGTAGCCTATTAAAAAACCTTGGTGCACTGTAGGTAAAGGAGCGGCCACCATATGAGACAAAGTTGCAGGTAGTTTCCTCAAGCAACTTGTGTGCAGGGATCTTAACGAGCGTTTAGGCTCATATGGAACCACCAGGTCGCTAATATCAGATGGAGCCAGATCACAGCAGCGGGCCTTGTATGCAAAGAGTAAGACCTTGAACTCAATCCTTGCAGAAATAGGAATCCAGTGTAGATCTTTCAACACTGGAGTTATATGATGGCGCCGCTTCGTCAATGAGACAATACGGGCAGCTGTGCTCTGTATTTATTGCAACCTTTGTATTTGTTTGTTGGGAAGCCCATGCAGCAGGGAGTTGCAATAATCTAGGCGTGATGTGATAGATGCATGTACCAGACACTCTGCTGCTCTCTTCGTCAAAATGTTTCGAGAGCGACCAAGTTTTCGGAGGTACCAGTTGGCAGACTGACATATTTTAGTAATGTGAGCAGCCATAGATAGGTGCTTGTCAAAACAGACATACTATACCCCAAATGGTGTGTTTCGGAATCCGTTTGGGTAATTTTGGTAGTTGGCTGGGCGATAATGTATTCCCATGCAATCGAACATATCCATCGAACACAACCCTTCAGCGTTGGCGACCTTCTAGATCCTAGTAACCTGGCGCCATCATTAGAACCCAAGATGGTGGGCTCCAATAAACAAAATGGACGACGAAACACGCTTCACCCTATAACAATATTCCCTGTGCACGCACACTCACACTGCGTATGACCCATGGTAGTGGCATCACAACATCGCCGCTCACGCGGCCACCATGTTTTCATACCTGGAACGCCCAATACAATCTTGGGGTGAAGAGGCACATAGCATACTACTTTTCTGCACACATTTTCTAGTTCGTAGAGTAAGAAATGATATGACAAGACAAATGTAATTAATAACTTCACTTTGAAGATAATATGAAGCACATCCACCGAATAAAATTAAATTGGTACCTACAGTTAAGAATAAAGACCAAATATGAGCTTCCTATAAAAATTAAATATTGATTTAATTTTTATTACAAGTGCCATAATTAACAGACTTAAACTTTGTTTAGACAAAAAAAGGAGATTACTAGTGCGTGAATGTTATTTATTTATTTATTTATTTATTTATTTATTTATTTATTTATTTATTTTTGCACCGTTGGCTGGATAAACACGTACTCACTACCAACTCCCCCATTGAATTTTGAAAGCTCCCAGAACGGATTTGGGGTGTATATTACCTTTACTTCGAGAATGAATCATTGAACAAAACCCGGGTGACCAACATGGGGAGGGCATTGTCTGCCCCCTCTCGCCCCCGTGATCCGAAGGCAGGGAATGTAGCTGTCCCTTCTGCCACAGTGCTTCCGGCGTCCCTGATGAGGGTGTTAAAGAGTTAACAGATATCGTCATCCACCCTAGGTGTTTTCATACTACTTATGTAATCAACTTTATTGCTACATCAAAATCATTGGATCCCAGACGGGATCTTTACTTTCTGTGTACTTTTAATTACAATTTTCCCATGGATTGGCGAAAAATATCGTGAGGCCATATCATGCCTTCTATGGACTTATTCATACTCGTCATAATTACATATTGAATGAAAATAGCTAGTGTATTATTAAAGTGTAGGGTAGCGGAATAACACAAACGCGATATTGCACCCTGTTATTTGAAACTTTTCGCTGTGGTTGAAAACCAAGCAATTAAATGAGATAACTACCCACAGCATTTGAATTGAGCACTTTCCGACCTTGCAATTTATTTTGAAAACCTAGCGAGAAAATAATGTGCCAAGAATTATAAAACAATCATAGACATTTTTGTCACCATTAGGATCTTCTTCAGACGATCCTATCTAGCCAATAATTCGGAACAATGTTAACACCCCTTTACTGTGATATTATTTCCCAGCTTATAGTGAGTTCTTCCCCTGAGTTCCAATGTGTTCTATGTGCCTACTGGCACATAGAACACATTGGAACTCAGGGGACGAGTTGTAATCAATTTTGGTTGGGACTTTTTTCGACACTTTCCAGGGGCGGGTTGAGGATGCTGGGTTTGGGGGTGGGGCACATTCCTTTCATGAGTCATGATATGAGGCATTATCCGGCTCTCGTAGCAGCGAGTTTGGGCGAACTTCAGTGGGATTACTTCATGCTCGTCGGGGGGGTCCGGGGACATCCCTGGGACCATTTTTAGAAAATGGGAGGTCAGTATGGCCCTGCGGTGACTTCTCTGCATATTACCAAAATGTTTTCCATCCAAAATATATTCGCAAAGTTAGTCGTAAAGTTACGTAGACTCATTCGAATTTTGAGAAAGGGAAGCCAATTTATAACGGCCCATAGGAGCCCTATGCAGGAGCTAAACTTGTGTGCATAGGGTACGGTATTATCCGCGATAATACATGACAATGTGTTATCGCGGTTGATATCATGTCCCCTGGATAGTGCTTGTGAAAAAAATACAAAAATAGTTTGGGAAAGACTCTTGTTATTCTTCTTTTTCAAAATTTTTCTTCTCTATTTCTGAATTTTGTTTGTTGAACTGCTCAAAAACAAGCTGTACGATTTTAACCAAATTTGGCATACTTATGTAATGTCATAAAATCTAGTGAAATGCGGTATCGTCATGTCTGTAAAAACGCGTATTTTCAAAATATTCTGTCAAAATTTTCAAATTTTTAACATTTTTCGAAAGTCTCAAAACTGTTTACAGTTATTTAGCTCCAGTTTTCCCACACATTTAGAGCATAATGTGATATATCACAATCACCACTCAAATCTTTCAATATTAACCCCCATTGGCCAAAAATGACATTAATATAGCTTTTTTCTTCAAAATTGACCAACTTCAAGGATAATTTTCTCTAATTAAAGATTGTTGTAACAATTATTTTGGTATGGATAGATGCAACAATGATTGTGAAAGAAAGTTACTGTTTACTTTTTAATCTCAGATTTAACCCTCAACCATAATGAGGGCGAGAATAAGAGTGCCTTTTGAAAATTCCAAAATTGGCCAAATTTGGTTGCATTTTCTATCATTTTGGAAAGGCTTCATGTACGTATTCACAGTTGACTACCGAGCATATTTGCTGTTGTAAGTTTGGTTGTAAAGTTTAACCCTATCCCATTCTGGTTGCATAAAGTTAGGTACTGCCAAAAAAACTCCATTTTTCAGAATTTGGTATGTTTAGGTGAGGATTTACTCCATTTTTAATTGATTGAGCTCTGAATGTTTTCTGTAGCTGCATGCAGCAGTCAAAGTATGACACATTTTGTTTTATATGTTATTATTAAAAGTTTAACCCTTGTCAGATTTGAGACTTCCAAGAGGTGTACTGTCAGAATAATTGTTATTTTCGCCAACTTTCACATGCAATTTCTCAGCACTGGAGCCATATTGTCTCAAAACATTTCCCATGAGAAGATAGGGCATTCATCCAAGAACAATTTTGCTGTTATATGTTTTATTCCAAGTTTTAACCCTCACCTAGCTGTCAGGCCTTGAATTGGAGTACCCTCAACTCGTACATGTTCATTCAAATACCAAGAATCCGCCATGTCTCTTTTCAGGCACTCAGTCTGTGATTGATATTCACACATTAAGAGCATAATATGATACACTAAAACACGACACAAATATTTCAAAATTAACCCCTATTGGCCACAAATGATATGAATATATCATTTTATCTTCAAGATTTACTAACTTCAAGGGCAAATTTCTCTTAATTGCGAGGTTGTTGTAACAATTATTTGTGTATGCATAGATGCAGCAATGCTTGCAGAAGAAAGTTACTGATTAGTTTTTAATGCCGTTTTTAACGCTTAAGCAAATGAGGGTAAAAGTACCATCCGAAAATGCTAAAATTAGCTAACTGTGGTTGCATCTTCCTGTCATTTTGGAAAGGGTTAATTCTAAACACTTTGTTTTGCTATAGGTAGAGATGCCTAATGAACAGATCCTCTGCTGTAAGTTATGTTTTGGGGCTTAACACAACATAAGCTTTGGCCATGTCAAGAATAGTACTGTGAGAAAAAATTGATTTTCAGTGAATGTTGCAAACATCTGTACTCATTTCCTCTAAATGCAAAGTTGTTGTAGCAATTATTTTGGTATGGATAGATGCAACAATGCTTTCAGAAGAAAGTTACTATTTACTTTTTAATCTCAAAATTTAACCTCAAAATTTAACTCCCAACAAAATGAGGGCGTGAATAAGAGAACCGTGAGAGAATGCCAAAATTTGCCAACTTTGGATGCTTTTTGTCTATCATTTTGGAAATGGTTAATTTCAAACCCTTTGCTTTGCTATATGCAGTCTGCATTTTCACATTGGAAAGTTGGAAAAGCCCGTAATTTGTCCAACAAATTACAATTATCTAGTTTTTTTTTCCTCCGTGAATTTTGTCTGTTGAACTGCTCAAAAACAAGCTGTACGATTTTGACCAAATTTGGCATGCTTATGTAATGTCATAAAATCTAGTGAAATGCCGTATCGTCATGTCTGTGAAAACGGGTATTTTCAAATATTCTGCCAAAACCTTCAAAATTTCACCATTTTTCGAAAGTCTCAAAAATGTTTACAGTTATTTAGCTCAAATTTTCCACACATTTAGAGCATAATATGATACACCACAATCACCACTCAATTCTTTCAACATTAACCACCATTGGCCAAAAATGACATGAATGTAGATTTTTTCTTCAAAATTGACCAACATCAAGGGCAAATTTCTCCAATTACAAGGTTGTTGTAGCAATTATTTTGGTATGGGTAGATGCAACAATGATTATGGAAGAAAGTTACTGTTCACGTTTCAATCTCAGATTTAACCCTCAAGCACAATGACGGCGAGAATAAGAGTACCATTTGAAAATGCCAAAATTAGCCAACTTTGGTTGCTTTTTCTATCATTTTGGAAAGGGTTAATTTCAAACACTTTTCATGTACGTATTCACAATTGACTACCGAGCATATTTACTGTTGTAAGTTTGGTTGTAAAGTTTAACCCTATACCATTCTGGTTGCATAAAAGTAGGTACCGTCCAAAAACAATCCAATTTTTCTGAATTTGGTAAGATTAGGTGACGATTTACTCCATTTTAATTGATTGAGCTCTGAATGTTTTCTATAGCTGCATGCAGCAGTCAAAGTATGACAAATTTTGTTCTATATTTTATTATTAAAAGTTTAACCCTTGGCAGATTTGAGACTTCCTATAAGGATACTGTCGGAATAATTGTTATTTTCGCCCAAATTTACATGCAATTTCTCAGCACTGGAGCCATATTTTCTCAAAACGTCTCCCATGAGAAGATAGAGCATTCATCCAAGAACAATTTTGCTGTTATATGTTTTATTCCAAGTTTTAATCCTCACCCAGTTGTCGGGCCTTGACTTGGAGTACCTTCAACTTGTAAATGTTCATTCAAATACCAAGATTCAAGATTCCGCCATGTCTCTTATCAGACACTCAGTCTGTGATTGATGTTCACACATTTAGAGCATAATATGATACACTAAAATCACCACACAAATATTTTAAAATTAACCCCTTTATCTTCGAGATTGACTAACTTCAAGCGCTAATTTTCCTATTGCAATGTTGTTGTAACAATTATTTTTGTATGCATAGATACAACAATGCTTGCAGAAGAAAGTTACTGTTTAGTTTTTAATCTCATCTTTAACCCTCATGGTAGGAGTTCCATTCGTAAATGCTAAAATTAACTAACTTCGGTTACATTTTCCTGTCATTTTTGAAAGGGTTAATTTTAAATACTTTGTTTTGCTCTATGTAGAGATGCTTAATGAACAAATCCGCTGCTGCAAGTCATGCTTTGGGGATTAACCCAACATATGCTTTGGCCACGTAAAGAGTAGTATTGTCTGACAAAAATTGATTTTCAGTGAATTTTGCAAACATCTGTACTCATTTCCTCTAATTGCAAGGTTGCTGTAGCAAGTATTTTGATATGGATAGATGTAACAACGATTGAAGAATAAAGTTACTGTTTACTTTTTAATCTCAAGATTTAACCCCCATAAACAAAGAGGGTGAGAATAAGAGTACCGTTATAGAATGCCAAAAATAGCCAACTCTGGATGGTTTTTGTCTACCATTTTGGAAATGGATAATTTCAAACACTTTGCTTTGCTATATGTAGTCTGCATTTTCACATTGGAAAGTTGGGAAAGCCCATAATTTGTCCAACAAATTACAATTCTCTAGTTTTTTTTTATTTTTTGTCTCAAAAACATAGGTTAGGACCCCTCTTTGGAACGAGCTCGTCGAGCTCGTTCCAAACAGGGGTCATAACCTAGGTTTTTGAGACAAAAAATGAAAAGATTAGTTATTTAAGAATTTTGTTTGCAAGTGTCGTCTGCTTTTCATGTTAGGTAAAGGTTTAAAGATAGACTTCATCAAATCTAGTCGTGGCTGCTGTAGAGCAACCTTGACTAGATTTGATAAACAATTCATGACAATTTAACTCGAGAAATCATTGGTCGAAATGTTGATTCAATTTACAGTGGCCCATTTGGCTTCAGTGCCCAAAGTTTACATATTTTAGTGGCAAGAGATTTCCTGTTCTGGGCAGGAGCATCCGCCAGCAGCATGCAAAGGGTAAAAAGTCAACACAGTGGCGTAGCAAGAGCGGGGTACAGATGGGCCATGGTCGCCTGAAAACAAAGTTAGTTCCCATATATGGGAATACAGTATGTTAGAAACGCTACCACGGTGCGCTACTTAAGTTTTGGTCTGGTACGTCCAAGACCCCCAGCAGGGCAATGTAGTTCGCTCAGTTGAAATCAAATGAATCAAGCCTGTACTAAACCTTAGGTTCGGCTCTACAGTTTCGCACTAATTGCACAGGGGTGAAATTCTAAACATTAGTTGAAACTAATGCCCTGTAAATTGTGGATATGTTTTATATAATATTACATTAGGCTATTTGTTGGACAAGAGAATTTGAAGTTTTGATTCTGAAGTTGGAGTCTGATGGATAGGGGTAAATTACCAGATGAATTACGGGAAACAGTGGCTTCGAAAAATCGGCTATTTTTCAAAATGTCTTTTTTACATGGATTTGTTACCAGACATGGCGTTATATGTTCCGCTTTGGGGCTGCTGGCTGAAAATGGCTGGTATCGGCATTTTTTCATGCAATTTTGCAGGTTGAAGTCTTGCTAATGAATTATTTCACCCACGTTTATATTATTTATTTCTATTTAGTCAGATAGTGTTATATGTTTTTTGTGGATTTGGGAAATGTTATGGGTTAGATAACTAAGTTACGGAATATTTGCATTTGAAGAGAGTGTACGGCATGTCATTTTAGGAAATGCCTGGAAAACTGTGAAGTGGAACCTTCTCAATGCAGGACTGGGAATAATCCGCGAACGACTGTTTATGTTACGTGAGTGTGTGTGTGTGTGTGTGGAGGGGGGCTACGTCAATTGTAAAGCACGCGGACGAACTACATGTTGAGGTAATCCAATATAAATTAAATTCCAAATCCCACATGTTTTACCAGTCAGACTTTGCAATCTTTCGCTACTAACTGAACAAGAATGTTGCGCATTACATCCACGCATGACATGCTGTTTACTTCCGCCAACATAAAGAGCAACAGCTAACGTGCGATCGCGCAAAAACGAGATCGAACGTCAGTGTTTGCTATTTATGCTGGCGGAAATTGTGCTAAGACATGGCCGACCTAAGTGGCATACGCAGTACGACTTTGGACAAAAGCATGATTTATCATTGTGCACCACGTTCCTCTTTATGAGGGTGAACTCTCTTGCGGGTGTTACGCTATTGTAGTGTATTGTGTATCTATCGCCGTATGAATGTAAATCTGTCAGAGTCTAAGATTCCACGAAACACCAATCCCAATCACCGGTTTACCATGGTTTTCCGTGTTTCTTTTTATAAGGGAGGTTCTCGCTCAAGTGATATACGCTGCCGTGGTGTATTGGGACAGGAATCTGGCATGATATGATAGCCCACCACACACCAGTTCAAACAACTTGTGGAAACTGCTTGTGTCGTCATGAAAATCGACTTTCGATAAAGTTATCTCCCTTTAAATTGTTAGATTAGCGAGGAAGGTCAACTTAGCACGTGATTGCTGAGAAAAACACCAATGACATTCGGAGAAACTAAAGCCAAGTTGCTTTTGTTACTTTTAATAAACAAAAACAACAGGCAGCTCTTGGAGCTGCCTGTTGTTTTCATTTATTAAAAGCAACAAAAGGAAACATTTCTTTTTATGGCAAGCTAATTAAAAGCAACTAGTTCACAGATAATCCGCCATTAAAACTGACAGTATAACACCTACCAACATTAAGTGTTCACTTTGGCTGTGTGTTTAGCGAATTGAGTTTTTACAGTAATTTGCAAGTTTTTATTCTTCCCAGAAAAAAATAATAACTCTCATCTCCTTGATGTTAATATTAATGGAAAGGATAGTGTGTTATATATCCCGGTGGATACAAAAAAAACCGCTAAAAAACATAAAAAGATGGTGAAAACGTAGTTTTTCTCTATTCCTTATTTTTAATCCTTTACCCAACGAATCGCCCGCATCCGCCCGCGTAATATGCAAATTCAGCAGTTGAAAAAGTATTATTTTTTTTAACAATTTCAACAAAACCATATCATGTGACCCTTCGTTGGAACGAGCTCGTCGAGCTCGTTCCAACAAGGGGTCACATGATACGGTTTTGTTGAAATTTTTTGAAAAATTTTAAAAAATTATATTTAAAATAATAAATTTTGATATCGTCTGCGTTGGGTAAAGGGTTAAATGGGTTTCAACATACAAAAATAGTGAAACGTTCAAACTAATTGGGTTATAAATTATAAAAAGCCAGCTTCTGTATTTTTATAGTACTCTACAGGAAAATACCTGGAATTTGTGAAATGATGCTCACAGTGACGATACGATTTCGCTAACTTTTCGAAATTTCAATTTTTATATGAAATTCACATACCCTTAGTGTTAAATTAACTGACTGATTTTGGAAATTAAGGGGAGCTAAGGGAGCTAACTTTCCCATAAATCTCTCCCAATGATGAAAATTGTCAGCCATGGGATTCTGGTAGTACAAGTCAACGGAGTTTCATTTTCTACAGACAAAATATTAGATTTTACCAGAATAAACTACAAGAAACTGGAATTCCGTTTTCCATGATAGAAATTTCTAGATCCTGCCAGTTGAATCTAAAGTGCATTTTAAATTTCATGTCTTTCAGAAAAGTAGACTAATTTTTATAGTTTGGAAATGATGGGAGCGTTTTTACTTCTAATTCCAACACACAAATTACATAAATGTATGTCTGTGTGCAACCAAGACGGGTGTACAAGCTTATCAAATTTGAAATAGTTATGCATGTATTCAGGGACGAAGGGACCGGGGGCACAGGGCACACGAGCTCCCCAACTTTTTCCAAACATAGTTGAGAGACAGAGAGAGAGACAGGGAGAGAGACAGAGGGAGAGAGACAGAGACAGAGAGATAGAGAGATAGAAGAGAGAGTCCTTAGGCCAACATTATCTTTACCAACCCATCATTGCTAGCTTATTGTAAATTAGCAGGTGGGTGTGTGCAGACTGTTTTACTCTTTATAGATGTGACCGAAGATTCTCTGGCATGATTTGTTTCTTGTAAAATGTACATCTCTGGTTCCATATTTAACAAATTTGTTTAATATGGAGGTAATAATTTGCATTTTTCGACTGTATAGAGGTGTGTTAGTCTCAAGCATAGTTTTGTGTATTATATTCCGATTTATTTACTTGGGTTTAACGACACTTTCTACAACGAGGATCACCTCGTGTCTAACAGCTTTAGGGTGGTGGTCAGGAGGGAACCCGAATACCCTGAGAGAACAACCGAACAGTGGCGAGGAGCTGTCAGATTCCACAGCGTACTAACTCCGCACACGCAGGATTAGCATTGGTTGAAGACAAGTGCAACATTAACGTTCAATACACCTTAGTACTCAGCGCCACCGTGCACCTTCGTGGGCAATCGGGATTAAGTGCCTTGCTCAAGGACACAACGCATTTACACCTGGTCAGGATTGAACCGTGGACCTCTCGGTTTGACGTCCGAATCTCTAGCCACTGAGCCACCTCGTATTGTATTCCTACCATGTTACTAAGGCACATGAGTAGTAGGAGATGTATAAAACGTGCCTGTTTGGTAGGACCCCGGGCAGGACCACGGAAGTGACGTCATGTCACGTGACCTGTTGGTGCCATGTTTGGTTGTCATGGTAACCAGCGTGCGCGGCCATCTTGTGACGTCATCTCCATAGTGATACGTGGTGTGTTGTTAGGGTGATACGTGTTTCCGTCGTCCATTTTGTATACTGGAGACCGCCATCTTGGTTTCTATGGTAGCATGTGGTTGCTATGTGACCCAAAACCTTCTAACAAGACAGAGGTATGTTCGGAGGGTGTTTTCCTTTGTAGAAGAGTAATTTCCCGATTCGAAGAATTACCCAAATAAACCCGACAATCCCCCCAAATCACCGAAATTGACTTTATTTACTATGGATTTCCCATTTTATCGGTGTAGCACGTAGTGCTGTAGTACCAAGGGGTACCGGGGGTGTGTTCCTTTGTAGAAGAGTAATTTTCTGGTTCGGATTTTCCCAGAATCCTCATTTAATTACCCAAATAAACCCGACAACTTTTACTATTTCGAATTCTTTCAGAATTCTCTACTTCTATCTATCTATGCAATAGTTTTCGTCTATCTGACCATGTTCCTTTGCCCTGGAGTATACTTCAGTAGCGGCGTAGAAAAGCCTATCAGCTGGAACAGCTTTGCTTATTATTACTATATTTAGCTATTCTGGTCTATTTTTGTTAGTTCTGACCCTATTCCAAGTACTCATTTCAGATCATTTATATTATAGATTATAACTAACCAATCAGATTGCTTGATTAATCTGTATGCAGAGTTATCTCCCTTATGTATAACAAAAGCATTTCCAAACCCAATAAGCTATCGAGCAGTTACTAGTAAGTCATTGCTCGAACGACTCGAAGCAAATCGAGCAAATAAGCTTTAGAGTAATTGCTCGATCGAGTGACTCGCACATACTGCTCGAACGACTCGAAGTCCGTCGAGCAAATGAGCTGTCGAGTAATTGCTCGTTCGAGTGACTCGCACACACTCCTCGACGACTCGTTTCAGAAAAAGGGATTCCACAAATGGGATTCCAAAAAAGGGATTCCGTAAGTAGGGCGTTTTCCCAAATAAGCCAAAGAGCCAAGAGAGCAATTGCTCCATGGGCAATTGCTCGAACGACTCGAAGCTCATCGAGCAAATGAGCCTTAGAGCAATTGCTCGATCGAGTGACTCGACATACTGCTCAAACGACTCGAAGTTCATCGAGCAAATGAGCTAATGAGCAATTGCTCATTCGAGTGACTCCTCGAACGACTCTTCGACTCATTTCAGAAAAAAGGGATTCCACAGCCACAGGCATTTTCCAAAAAGGGATTCTTAAAAAGAGATTCCGTAACTGAGATTCCTATCCAATACTATAAAATTTGGATTCCGTGATTTGACATCAGCAGTCGAGGGTATGGAAAGGGATAACACCCAATTCAACAATCACTACAAGACTCTGAACAGGGACGACCAACCACTACAAAACAACAAAGGTACAGAACGAAGATCCAACATTACCAAGATCGAAGTGAACATAACATAACAAACTTTGACTTAATCTTAACACCAAATTTTCACCTAAATAGACTATAACCCCTAAATATTACATGCAACAACCCACCTAAACAGACGAAACATGAACGAAGATGAACTGGTTGGAAACAAGTGAACAGAACTAACTCAACTACAGTTGAACTGTTGACGTCGCAGTGAACGAAGATCCAACACAACCAAGGTCGAAGTGAACTGACACAAGGAAGTTGGCGAAGTGAATTGAACATAACAAAGTGAACGAAGATCCAACACAACCAAGATCGAAGTGAACAGAACAAAGTGAAGAAAATCGAACTAATCTAATCAAACACAACCAAGATCAAAGTCAACAGAACAAAGTCTTCAAATCAATGAACTATGACCCCGATGAAAATAAAAACAGTGTGAACCCCTTTGAACTGTTTGAAGGAACTTTAACCCAAGTGAAAATATAACGAAAGTAATCTGAATGAAGTTTTGAACAACAACCCTTTGAACTGAAATCTTCCAGGGGGATACCCTCGACTGCAGATGTCAAATCACGGAATCCATATTTTATGGTATTGGATAGGAATCTCAATTACGGAATCCCTTTTTAAGAATCGCTTTTTGGAAAAGGCCTGTGATTATGGAATCCCTTTTTCTGAAATGTGTCGAAGAGTCGTTCGAGGAGTCACTCGAATGAGCAATTGCTCATTAGCTCATTTGCTCGATGAACTTCGAGTCGTTCGAGAAGTATGTCGAGTCACTCGATCGAGCAATTGCTCTAAGGCTCATTTTCTTGATGAGGTTCGAATCGTTCGATCAATTGCTCATGGAGCAATTGCTCTCTTGGCTCTTTGGCTTATTTGGGAAAAAACCCTACTTACGAAATCCCTTTTTTGGAATCCCATTTGTGGAATCCCTTTTTTCTGAAATGAGTCGTCGGGCAGTATGTGCGAGCCACTCGAACGAGCAATTGCTCGTTAGCTCATTTGCTCGATGGGATTCGAGTAATTCGAGCAGTATGTCGAGTCACTCGATCGAGCAATTGCTCTAAGGCTCATTTGCTCGATGAGCTTCGAGTCGTTCGAGAAATTACTCATGGAGCAATTACTCTCTTGGCTCTTTGGCTTATTTGGGAAAAAGCCCTACTTACGGAATCCCTTTTTTGGAATCCCATTTGTGGAATCCCTTTTTTCTGAAATGAGTCGTCGAGCAGTATGTGCGAGTCACTCGAACGAGCAATTACTCGATAGCTCATTTGCTCGACGGACTTCGAGTCGTTCGAGCAGTATGCGCGAGTCACTCGATCGAGCAATTGCTCTAAAGCTCATTTGCTCGATTTGCTTCGAGTCGTTCGAGCAATGACTTACTAGTAACTGCTCGATAGCTTTTTGGGTTTGGAAATGCTTCTGTTATACACAAGGGAGATAACTCTGCATACAGATTACGGGAAATCAAGCAATCTGATTGGTTAGTTATAATCTATATAAATGATCTAGATAAATGAAACAACGAGAGTACTTGGAATAGGGTCAGAACTAACAAGAATAGACCAGAATAGCTAAATATAGTAATAATAAGCAAAGCCGTTCCAGCTGATAGGCTCTTCTACGCTACTGGAGTATACTCCAGGGCAAAGGAACATGGTCAGACAGACGAAAACTATTGCATAGATAGATAGAAGTAGAAAATTCTGAAAGAATTCGAAATAGAAAAAGTTGTCGGGTTTATTTGGGTAATTAAATGAGGATTCTGGAAAAATCCGAACCAGAAAACTACTCTTCTACAAAGGAACACACCCCGGTACCCCTTGGTACTATAGCACTACGTGCTACACCGATAAAATGGGAAATCCGTAGTAAATAAAGTCAATTTCGGTGATTTGGAGGGATTGTCGGGTTTATTTGGGTAATTCTACGAATCGGGAAATTACTCTTCTACAAAGGAACACACTCCGAACATACCCCTGTCTTGTTAGAAGGTTTTGGGTCACATAGCAACCACGTGCTACCATAGAAACCAAGATGGCGGCCTCCAATATACAAAAAGGACGACGGAAACAAGTATCACCCTAACAAAACGCGCTGCGCATGCGCGCTCACACAACGTATCACTATGGACATGACGTTACAAGATGGCCGCTCACGCGGGTTACCATAACAATCAAATATGGCGCCACCAGGTCACGTGACATGACGTCACTTCCGGGGTCCTGCCAAACTGGCACGTTTCATACATCTCCTACTACTCACATGGGTAATCACTGATATATATCAGGGTATATATATGGCTGTCCTTCTGTACCTCCCACCTTCCAAGTTCTAAATGTTCCCTACGCCCCAGTGCATTTGAATATGAAACCTTCAGAAACTAAGCTTTTCAACCCTTTGCCTAACGAATCGCCCGCATCCGCCCGCGTAATATGCAAATTCAGCAGTTGAAAAAAATATTATTTTTCCAAAATTTCAACAAAACTATATCATGTGACCCCTCGCTGGAACGAGCTCGTTCCAGCGAGGGGTCACATGATATGGTTTTGTTGAAATTATTTGAAAAAGTTTAAAAAATGATATTTAAAATAATAAATTTTGATATCGTCTGCGTTGGGTAAAGGGTTATTTAATTTATTTAATGGTGTTTAAGGTCACATACTTATGCACAATGGCTAATCATGACCGTGACAGCTTTACGGGCGGAGGAAACCGGAGTACCCGGAGAGAACCACCGAGCAACGACGAGCAGCTGCCAGCTCCCCAACATCGTAGCTCCATACTGCAGCACAGGCAGGGTTAGATTGGTTGAAGACATGCGCACCATCGACGTGCAGTACGCCTTAGTACACGGCGTCATCGTGCCCCCATGTGGACAATCGGGGTTAAATGCCTTGCCCAAGGACACAACACGGGAGTCCGAATCGATCGCTCAGACGGTCACCTATCCGAGGACAAACCGGGCTCGACGTTGCTTAACTTCGGCGATCGGACGAGAACCGATTACCGCAACTCCACGCGCCCCCAGGGTAAAGGGTTAAGCAGACTATATAAATGGAGGATCTCTATAAGATTCGCGATTTTATTTGAGTTTACTAAAATCGATTTGAGCTGAGGTTACCGAGGCTCAGATTGATTTCAGTGAACGAGGCTCAGAAATTTCCTGACGAATTTGAGATTCTTTTCGCATACTGTGTAATTAAAATTTTTACCTAACGTAACGACTAAAAACTTGCCAGGGCTGTTTACAAAAATCGCCAACCAAATTTTATTATTTTTTTTCAATTTTTGCCTTACAAACGATCTCGTCGAGATCGTTCCGATGAGGGGTCATAAACTATATTTTGGAGAGAAAAAAATATTCAGGAAATGTTTCTGCAAAATTTAATATCGTCTGCTATTTGTATTAGGTAAACGCTTAATGAAATATAAGAGAAGATTTATTCAGGTCTACTTCCGAAACCAACTCACTCACAATGTTACGACGTCGACGTTGACGTCTGACCTCATGCCCGTATTAGAAGCGTCGTGAACGGTATTTCGATACTGAGCTATTTGACGATGATTATGTGATAAACCGTTTTATCATATGACTCGTCCGTTCTGTTCACTTTAAAACATTCGATATTTTGTTTTCATATTAATCAGTGATAAATAAAGCCTTCCGTCAATTTCACTGGTCAATTTCAAAACTAGACAATTTGATTGGCTGAACAAAATAAAACTGGGCCATATTTTCATAATTTGCATAATTTAAGTTGGAAGCTTTCATTGGTCAATTTCAAAACTGGACAATTTGATTGGCTAAACATAATACAATTGGGTTACATTTGCATAATTTCAGTATGGAGAATTTACGCTACCTGCCCTACTTAGGGTGGGTTATATTGTATTAATCTTTTACCTACAAGAAAAACGCCATTCATTCGTTTATATTCTCACTTTTTGCTTCCAAAACATAGGTTATGACCCCTCATTGGAACGAGCTCGACGAGCTCGTTCCCATGAGGGGTCATAACCTATGTTTTGGAAGCAAAAAATGAAAATTTTTAGTTATACGAGGATGTTTTTTCCAAGTGCCGTCTGCAACTCAAGTTATGTGATGGGTTAAAAAGTCATACTAAGTGGCTAATTTGTGCGTGTGTGTGCCAGAGGCTCGCCCAAACGGAAAATTCTTAGACTCGTTTCACAAATATTATATGAGAAAAACACTCATTTCATATCCTCTATTTATCTAACAATCATACAGATTTTGGCCTGAAACCCACGAGAAACGGTACGTATCACATAATGTGTTCCGATTCCGTATCATATAGACGGCTCATTCTGATTCCGTATCATATAGACGACTCATTCTGATTCCGTATAACATAGACAACTCGTTTCCGGTAACGCGACAGAAACAGTTACGGGCGATTGGCTAAACATTTTACGATAAATAGAAACTGCACAATTCAATATTACACTGAGAGTGAATAATTTGACAACACAGCTTTGAAAATTGCGGTCACCGCGTTACTCATTGTTTGTCAGACTGCACAACAATATAGTTCCATAAAATATGTTGTTTTTTTTTTAACTTTTTCTCGCCAACATTATGTCATAAAACTGTGTTAATCATTTAAGATTTAATCTGTTTATGTGACAGAATTGTTAGATAAATGAATTATCGTGATAATGTACATGTCCTGTGATTTGCATCAGATTCTCGGTGGTGTCCAAAAATGGGATCACAACTTGCTGGCACAGCCGGCTCGTTGAGATCCCATTCTGGATACCACCTCGAATCTGATACAAATCACAGGACATGCACATTATCATGATAATCTGTATTTCTGTGAGTTGAATTCGCTGTACTGTCGATCATATCAAGTGGATCTGCTGCACACCTTTCTTTTTGTAATGAGAAGACACACTAAAGTCCGTGACACTACTACTTTAAGCTTATTTGTTTTACAAGGATTGGTGAGCAAGTTATATAACTCATATTAATGCTTCTCCATGGCCCTTCGTAGTGGGAAGACTTTCGTAGAGGCAACTCCGTGGTCTCCCTCTTCTCGAATACTACAAAGGGCTCTTTAGACTGCACGGAGTGTGTCTCTCCCCACACAGAGGACATCCACTTCACGCCCCCAGGATGGTACTCTGTGACAGCATCTTCCACACAATTGATGCTGGCAGAGAGTGCTCGGACACCACAAAAACTATCCCCAACTGATTTCCCGGGACCTCTGGCATGAGAGACCAGTGCATCCACTTTGCCACCACTCTCTTATTTCTTGACATATTTAAGGAGAACTTATTATTTTTATTATATTTATCGCAACAAACGCATCACATCTCGTTGTATGTAAAGCCTGTATTGATAGGTCTCTCGCTTAACAGATATATTCTCTGTTTATGGGAACTCACACAACTCGGTCGGAACAATTGCATTTTCGCTGTGAACAGCATGTCTCATTGACGGGACACCAGTTGAATAAATTGAAAGTTTTTCGACTAGACTAGTGTGTAATTAAATAAAATTATCCGATTAACTCTTGATATTAGATGAATAGAGATGGTCGACTAATGCAGTAATTATAGGGTGAGGTACTAATCTCACATATAATAATGTGTTCTCATGTGAAGAATTGGTCATACCTTCCGGGAGGAACCCACACGAATGGACAATGTCACTAGAGAGAGATACGAGCAACGGTACAAAAGATAGATTTCCATGTGGTGTAATTAATTTGAAAACAGGTTAACCTTTAACATCATTTAATAAAGCGTTATTTTCTTCAACGCCTATTCCATAGACATTTTATTGGGACAAAACACAACCAACAAAGGGCAGGTAGTTACGTTGAAATTTCCTGTTGGACGCATTCCCTAGCGACGCAAGCGAAACGTGAATGCGTGTGGTGGTTGGTGGCGGAGGAGTTGTCTGAGCAAGCTCCTCCAACTCACGGAGCTTCTGGCTTTAGGTGCTTCATTATACAATTGCTTGTATTTTATGAGAACTGGGTCAACATTTCCCTAGTGCGGCATTTAATCCTGAGAACGGGAATTCCCTGGTTCCCGGTTCCGAAAGTCGGCTCAGATACCCGGGAAATCTACAGCACGGAACCGGGAATAAAGCGTGGCACTGTTTGTATACTGAACTGAAGTTTTCTGAATTGAAACTTTGTAGAATTTCGTCAGCCCTTCCACGCCTGAATTTTTAACAGTCCTGATTCTTGACGAACCATTTTCAACAAATTACAGTAGCCCTCAACCAGTTCTAGAGGACTCCCCCCCCCCCCCCCCCCACCCTTTCAACAACAAGATCTTGTTCACCCGCTTCAAAGTTCAAACTCGTCTTCATTTTCAGAATTACTTGTATCACTGTTCACTACCTCCTCCAACATAACACCCTCTTCACTGCCATCACCAGTCTCCTCTGCTTAAAGCAGAGGAGAATGGTGACGGCAGTGAAGAGGGTGTTGATGTTAGAGCAGGTAGAGGTGATAATGCGAGTTATTCTGAAAATAAAGACGAGATTGAAGCGGGTTTGAGTTTTCATCCTTATCTTAAGAAAAGAACTTTTCCGTTTGGAGATGGGAGATTGCCAATGAAATATGTTCATTATCATTAAAATAAATGCGTCATGTGAAATGACCTAGGGCTGATATCTCGGCCAATATGAAACTAACCAGGTAATAACCTCTTTATTTATTAAACCAAAACAAGTAATTACAAAATGTTCTCAGATCGGTTTTCCGACAGTGAAGAAATACCGACCATCATCAGACTTCATTTATTTATTTATGTACACACTCAACCTTTCTGGGTTTTATTGGGGTTTAACGGCGCTTTCGACAGCCAATGTCACCACGTGCCGGGCAGTTTTAACAAGTAGGGTTAGCATTGGTTGAAGACAAGTACACCATTGAAGTACAGTGCGCCTTAGTACACGGCGTCTCAGTGCGCCCACACGAGCAATCGGGATTAAGTGCCTCGCCCAAGGACACAACGCAGTTACCCCTGGAGGGGATCGAACCGTGGACCTTTCGGCGCGAAAGCCAATACCATAATCACTGAGCAACGGTGACCCATTCAATTTTTCATATATTTGTTCACGCTTCTGAAAAATAAAGAATAACAGTGCAGAATTCATCGAACTTGGAAGTTTACTCTTACAAAAGAAATGGACAACGCTCCAACTTATCAATGTATGTTCGTGTGCGGATTGATCAGGGTTGGAAATGTCGGTCACACCGCAGATGTACATAGCATTGAATATACAATTTATAAACAAATAAATAAATCACATCCCTGACTTTTATCGCCATGAAAATCAATTTTCTATAAAGTTATCTCCCTTGAAATTATTGGGTCCAATTCAGAAGCAAGTAGCAATTGTTGAATAAATAAAAATAGGAAATAAAGCCAAATTTCCCTTTGTTACCTTTAATAACCGAAAACAACAGACATCTCTCCGAGCTGTCTGTTGTCTTCGTTTATTAAAAATGACAAGAGGAAACTTGGCCTTTTATGGCAAGCTAATTGAAAGCAGCTACTTCCCAGATAATCCTTCATTAAGAATACCTATCAGTATCACACCTACCAACATTAAATAAGCGTCCACTTTCACTCTCTGTTTAGCGAATGTGTTTTACAGTAATTTTTTAACATTCTGGGTCAATCTGAAAATAAATAAATAAAAAGATAGATAGATGATTTAGATTTATTTATTGGTGTTTAATGTCACATATAGTTCTGCACAGTGGCTAATCATGACCACGACAGTTTTACAGATGGAGGAAGCCGGAGTTCTCGGAGAGAAACACCGAGCAACGGCGAGCAACTGTCAGCTCCCCAACATACCAACTCCACACAAGCAGGGTTAGCATTGGTTGGAGACAAGTGCACCATCGATGTGCAGTACGCCTTAGTACACAACGCCACCGCGCCCCCACGTGGGAAATAGGGGTGAAGTGTCTTGCCCAATGACACAACGCGATTGTTGCAGATGGGATTCGAACCGAGAACCTCTCGACTTGCAGCCTGCATCTCTACCTACTGAGCAACCGCGCCCCCTGATAATTTAGATAACCAATTCAATAATATTTGCACACTGCCACACACTCGTGTCCAAAATACCAGCAATTTTTACCATAATTCACCTAGGAATTTAACCAGTTCAATCTTGTTTGACAAACCTCTAAGAACTCAAACAACATTGAACTGGCTACAATCCTTGTTGCATAATTGAAACGACACTTGCAAACAAAATCCTTGAATATTGCAAACAAAATCCTTGAATAATTAATTTTTTCATGTCAAAAACATAGCTTATAACCCCTTATTGGAAAGAGCAAGTTCCAATGAGCGGCCGAAAGCTATGTTTTTGAGGCAAAAAAATAATGAAAATTGAATGGAGATTTTTGTGAATAGCACTAGCCGGTTTGGAACGTTACGTTGGGTAAAGGGTTAAAATATGTGTCAACATACCTTTTCTGTGCATTTTAACGCCTTTTCTGGACATGCTTAGAAAGCGATTCAAAAGAAATTCTTGAAAAGCCAAACATTTTCATATTGCCTCCAAAAGTTAGATTATGACCCCTCCCTCACTGAAACGATCTCGATGTTTCGATTCGCGCCGAGTTGCGCTGATTCGGAAATTTTCGAATCATCGAAATGGTTTCAAAATCCTACCAGGTGCCTCCTCTCTTCAACTCGTCGATCATCAGATCTCCCGAACAGAAAAACTGATGATAGAAGAAGAAATTCAAAGAGGTACGGCTTCCGAAACTACTTTGATTCCGTCCTGGAACATTCCACCTTTTTGATTGACTTGTCCAGAACAGACGTGTAGAATAGTTGAGTTATATTTACAGTACGGCTGTCGTGGAATTGTAACTTTCCATGGGTGGGCAATATTTCCACGAACGCAATAATATTAGTTTACAAGCCAGAGAAAATAAGCAGACTGACATCTGCAAAATGAGGTCCCCAGAGGATGAATTTAGTGATGCTACCCTGCACAGCAGGGTAGCATTACTAAATTTACCCTCTGTGAACCTCAATCTGAATCAGGGTCTCAAACCTAAACAGAATGAGGTACCCAGAGGATAAATTGGCCCACTGTATGGGATAGCATGATGAAATTCACCCTCTGGGGACCTCATTCTGCAAATGTCAGTCGGCTTATTTTCAGGCCTGTCAGTTTACAAACACTAATTATAGGAATAATCATCATAAATTTAATTAACGAAGCACCGGGTACAACCCGATGCTTCACTAATTACAATTTTGTTGATGATGATTTTTAATACCTGGTAAACGCATGCGTGGACATCTCTGCTCATGCATGGGATTACGACCACTCCACGGCAACTGTACTGTGTTTTTGTTTTTGTTTTTTTTTTTGTTTTTTTTGGGGGGTGGGGGGGTCACTTGTCAGAGGATACTGTTTCAACCATTTTGTCTTAAGATACGTATGAGGAAATCACTCAAAGATGTATAACTTCAAGTCCCTCGCATCGTTATCCGCGTATTCAAGGGTACTTATACTGTGGTGATGTACACTCCCAAAATCATTACTGCCCACGCGTGGGTTATGTCCAGTCCACGGCAACTGTACTGTACAGTTGGTTGATGTAATATTTTCACTCTGAAGAGCCGCGAGATACGATTCGAGATTGGTTTTAGTTCGATTCGAAATGTTCTGACTGCTTCTATTCGGGATTCGATTCTATTCAACCCGAAATTTAAGATTCGCAGGGTGCTATTTTGGAGGCAACAATTGAAAATATAATATCGGCGATTTTAGTGAATAGCGCTGTCATGAAATTGTCGTTACGTCGGGAAAACGTTAAATGACGTTGAAGTTTATAGAGAGGCGGTCTGTCCGTATGGTCCACAAGGAAAATTCCCAATGGGCCCCTTATTGGGTTCTCCCTATGGCCCCCAAAACTGATGCAGCCTAACACCTGTTGGTGTGTGAAATTTCGCGAAAATGACCAAAAGGAGAAATGGATCTGATTGCATAGTCGGCCGGTATAACGAAATATTCTCCATATGGCAGTCCACAAAGAGGACATTTCAATATACCAGCAGTCTAGTCTGCTATTGATCGATCAGATGACAGGAAACAGCGTTCCTTCAATTTCAAAAATCAAAATCTTCTCCGATTGGGCCGAACTATGGTCCTCATGATGCCCCCCCCCCCCCCCCCCCCACCCTGATAGAACCATTCTTGCCGAATAATCGATGAAGATGATACAAAAATGCCATCGAAATGTCCTCTCTGTGGACTGCCATTGATCGCTCCGATGCAAGGAAGCCACGTTAGTTCAGTTCGAAAAATCAAAATTTTCCCCAGTTCTGGGGCCCACTAGGGGCATTTCCCGGTAACTTTCCTTGGCCCAGAACGCCCCTTAGTTTACACAACATTCACATTGTTTTATTTCTACTGTTTTGCTTTTAAAACATAGCCTATGTCACCTCACAAAGCAGCAAAGTTTTGGAAGCATTAAAGTAAAGAATGAAAAGGGAACAAAATTTGATTTGCAATTGCGAAACGAACTGAGCGGAATTTTTTATTTCGTTAGAAAAGAAATAACCATAAGCGTCGGATGCAAGTTGTGATCGTCCCGGCAACGTCAGAGACGAACAGAGTGGTGATCCAGTGGATAAGTGCGCCGGTCTTTCTTGCGAGGGGCCCCGGGATCTATCCTTAGTCGAGAAAAGTCTCGTGGTATCGCAACACTCTCTGACAACATCAGTTGTGGGGTTGATGATGTCACAGCGTACCATCCTATCGGGTGGGCAAGTAAAATGGCTGTGCCCTGGGCGGCTACAGAATACTTCGTGCAAGCTAAATATCCATTCTTAGTATTCGAGAAGAGCGAGAACATGAAGTTGCCGCTGAGGGGGGCATCCCAAATGCCCGCGCAATTAGCCTGAAGAGTTATAGAACCTGATCGCCAATTATTTTAAAACTAATAAAGTTAAAACAAACAAAAAAACAAGAATGGGTTGGTATGGGATCGAGAACATGTTTCTCGGTGAAAAAGAAGAGAGCAACTCTTCGCAATAAAGCTTCTGGTATCACTACTGTTTTGTGTATGAACTCTGAACTTTGAGCTTCTGAAGTAAATACAGTTAATTTCCCGCGGACGTGACAACCATTACTTATTCCTAGTTCCTTATTCGACATTCGTTATCAACCGATTTTATCGGTTGATAACGAATGCCGAATAAGGAACTGGAAATAAGTAACGATTGTCACGTTCTCTAAATTCTCGCCGCACCAAAGACTGCACCTAGGACACTGCGAAGCTTCAAAATTCGATTTTAAATCGTCCGGATGGTCACGATCCTGCTACCTGCACCTGTGCTTTCGTAATGGAATATTCCGCTTTTTACTGCGTTGCCCAACCACATCATCACCATTGTAAACAATACTCAAGGGGAGACTGGCAATATTCATGGTTGCAAGAAGGTACAATATTTACAACACGAAGAGCTGGGTTCCACAGAACTTGGGGATTAACAGACCCCTAACTGTACCCATTCACATGGTATCTCCAAAGGATTTCGTAACCCTTTGGTTTAACCCTTTACCCAACGTAACGGCCAAAACCGGCCAGCGCTATTCTCAAAAATCGTCAGTTAATTTTGATTATTTTTTCATTTTTTGTCACAAAAACATAGGTTATGACCCCTCATTGGAACGAGCTCGTCGAGCTCGTTCCAATGAGGGGTCATAACCTATGTTTTTGAGACAAAAAATGAAAAAAAGTAGTTGTTCAAGAATTTTTTTTGCAAGTGTCGTCTGCTTTTCATGTTAGGTAAAGGGTTAAATAATATTTTATTTTAGTTTCATTCGTTTTTCTTCTTCCAAAACAAATCGTATTTCCACTCTCTCTCGCAGAAAATGTCATTTCACTCCCAGCATCGCATTCCACTCTCAGCGGTGACGGATATTTTTTTTTATTTTTTTACATGTTTTGAAAGTAACCATGGAATCAATTATAAAGGGTTGTTTTGAGAAAACAAATAAGGAGAAAATAAAATAAATACAAAAGTTCAGTGCGCCGTTTCGAGTAGGATGTTATCCTCTCGTGGGCCACATGTATTATTTCAGTCGGATAATGACTCGTGAAATAATCCTCCGAGCGCCCCACTCGAGAATAAAAATCGTACTCGAATCTGAGCAGTGAACTGTTGTCTATTTATTCGGCAAGACTGATGTACGTTCGACCACAAAATCTAAGTACTTCTGTAATTGAACGATTTGGTCGTACGCTGCAAGTAATATTGCTTAAACCTAAACATATAGACGAGAGAAAAGGGACACGAGAGAGAGGAGCAAAAAAAGAGAGAGAAAAATGAGATGAAGAACGTGAAGAGAAAAACAATTTTTATTACAAAGCGTTTCCATGGGAACAAATACATCTTATTCAATCGCAGTCTGTATGTCTTTTGTTTGTAACCCTTTTCCTAACATAACCACCACAACCGGGGAGCGCTGTTCATAAAAATCGCCATTCAAATTTTATTTCTCATCAAATTTTGCATCACGAGCAAAACTTAAGATCCCGCGTTAGAACGAGCTCGTTCCAAAGAGGTGGAGTAAGCTGTGTTTTAGGAAAAACGGATAAAAATCAGTTATTTAGGAATTTACAGTCTCTCAATTTCAGCCATGCATATGGAATATCAGCTCTGAGATTTACATTTATCCCATTGTTCATTGTTGGATGTAGGGCTGCACGATATTCAAAACTTAATACCGGTATCGGTATTCAAAAAAAATACCGCGGTATACCGGTATATCGAAAACTGTTCAGATATATGAACCCAAGTACCACAATCGAGGCATCACAGTCGGAACAAATTAGCATGCCTTGATGATGCGGTTCGAAACACCATAACTCAATGCAGACGATATCAAAATTTATTATTTTCAAAATTAGTTTATCAGATTTTCCCCAAAGATTTCAACAAAACTATATCATGTGACCCCTCATTGGAACGAGCTCGTTCCAATGAGGGGTCACATGATATAGTTTTTTGAAATTTATTTTCTCAACTGCTGAATTTGTATATTACGAGGGCGCAAGCAGACGATTCCTTTGATAAGGGGATTATTATTATTCATTCGGGGCTACAGATAAAAAAAAACTTAAGACATCTTGAAAATTAAACTGTCGGTAAATAAATAATGACGATAAACCGATATTTTTGTAATCACACCGGTATTCAATCGATATTGGTTTGAATACCGGTATATATCGGTTTATCGAAATACCGTGCAGCCCTAGTTGGATGGTTCATTGGACATTGCACTGACTGTCAGACTGAAACGTCTATGGTTCTATCGTGAGCAGCGTTGTATCCTTGGGTAAGGCACCTAGTCCCGATTACCCAAGTGGGTGAACGGCGACGCTGTGTACTAAGACGTACACCACATCGACGGCACGGTACACCTTTTTCCAACCAATGCTAATCCTCATAGTAAATTGGAAGAACTCGGACTGTTAAGATCTGTTGCTTTGTGGTCCTCTCTCAAAATATACAGACAAACCAAAATAGATGGAGATTGGACACTTACTTTGTTAGAAAACTGCAAAACTGTAGAAGAGTCGATATTCTTCTATCTCTATCAAACTGAGTGTTCTTGACCTTAGATATTAAAATTACATTCCGTTCTGTTGTTGAATATCGCATTTCGGAATGTAAGTTTTGAAAGCGTTTTGAGGAAGTATGCACGACGCCATTTTCGGCTCGCTGTTATTAATTCAAAGGTCTTTAATTTGCTCATCTTTCGCTCAGGTAATTACTTCTCATGAAAGCAACTACAGTGGGTTGTTATCCTTTCGATCTATAGCTCACCGTGAATCTTAAATAATTAATGCTAATGAGAAATATCTTAACAGTGATTTGTTTGTTGAAGCTTTTTAATTTTCTTTTCAGAGCCGCCACGTATCATTCCGACATCGGACTATTAGCAACATGTTCTCTTTGCTTTTAGGCCGCCATTACGATAAAACAAAACATTCCTGTCTTCTCGATTATTGTTGTTGAATACTAAAAGAAAACGAGAAAAAAATCCCAAACCTACCAAAAATGCAAAGCTACGTGTATTAAAGGTACAGAGACGACGAAAGTTAGATAAAAGTGGAGGGGCACAAATTTTCCAAGGCTACCATAGTTCGGCTCAGTGGGAAAAAAACGTTACAATCGTATGTCGGTAAATGTACTGTGACACCTATAGTGTCTCGTTTTGATGAGCATGCCGTGGCGTGGTCACTGTCCTGTCCATTTCTTCTACTTCAATCATCTTCCAACCCGAAGGCAAGCCTTCGGGTTGGAAGATGGTCGAAGTAGAAGAAACGGACCGGAGCGAACGAAGGTGGGATTCCTTGACCAAATGTTGTTTGGATTTGCAAATAATATATTACAGGAATGCCTGTATATTGGAACGTTTGCATGCGCCCACTTCAACTCATTGTGTAATCACACAACATGTCTATGGAAGAAAAATGGAGGGGCACGTGTCCCCTATTGCCCCCCCTCCCTCCCCCTGGTTCCACCGCCTCTTAAAAGGTATTATCTTGAACACTTGGGCCCTGCGAAGCTCCCGATCATTTGAGTCGATTCGAGTCAGGCTGATTCGGATATTTTCGAATGGTCGAGAATTTCTCAAAATCTTGTCGAGTCGCACTGATTCGGAAATTTTCGGACCATTGAAATGGTCTCAACATCATATCAAGTGTCTCCTCTTCAACTCTTCTTCTATCATCAGATCTCCAATGCAATGCCTCTTTGATAACCATAGCACCACTGAATTGTTACTCTAATAAACAGTTGGATAGAAAATGTGAAATTTAAACTCCATGTCTTGTGTCCACCAAAATGTTATTGTGAATTTGAATAGACGCAGCCAGTTCTGGGGTAGCTATTGTGATAGCTCTTGGCCCTTTTTCGTTTTTGATATTCTGTACCGGTAATTGAGAAGAGAAGCGACGACTATTGTAATGGCGGTATACATACAATAGGGGCCTATAAATCTCAACTCCTGGATCTACAGTACAGCCGGCGTGGACTGGACACTTTCCACGGGTGGACAATATTTCCACGGACGCAATAATATTAGATTCCAAACACTGATTATAGGAAAAATCATCAAACATTTAATCAATGAAGCACCGGGTGTAATCCGGTGCTTCATTAATTAACGTTTTGCTGATGATAATTGGTATTACCTGGTAAACGCACGCGTGGACATCACAGCCAACGCGTGGATTATAACCACCACACAGCGACTGTACTGTAATTGAATCCCGAATCGAATAAGGCTGATTATTTCTAATTTCGAATCGAATCACGAATTGAATCGCGAATCGAATCACGAGTTGAATCTTGAATTGAATCTCGAATCGGAGAATCTACAGCGCAACAAATTTTGTTCTATAAGTATTGTTATCCCGCATTATTCAATACCTCTATTGGCTGCATAAAAATTCACACTGCCCGAAAAAAACTCATTTTTCAGTAAATTTTGCATTTTTCTGAACTCAATTTTCCTTTGCTTTTACATACCTGTATTTCAGCATTCATGGAGAAACAAATTGTGTCCTTTATGTTTTGTTGTCCGCCTTGTCCAATACCTGTTTCGGCTGCATAAAAATTAGCACTACCAGAAAAAAATAATTTTTCAGTAAATTTTGCATTTTTCTGCACTCATTTTTTTCATAACAGAACGCATATGTCTTAATTTGCTTTGCATACCTGTATTCAGCATTCACGGGGCAACAAATTCTGTTCTATATGTTTCGTTGCTAAGTTTTATCCAATAGGCATTTTGGCTGCATAAAAATTAGTGCAGTCAGAAAAAAACTTAATTTTTCACTAAATTTGGTATTTTTCAAGTCACCAAATCATAAACCTGAAGCTTATGTTACAGTACATATTTGTATTCAGCATTTATGAAAATAAATTTTATGTTAAAAGTTTTGGTGTCAGTTTTAACCCAATGCCTTCTCTTGCTGACAAAGAAAAGTACAGTCTCAAGAACTTTGCAATTTTCTTTTTGTCTTACTCTTGAAAGAAAGGACATCAAAGGCAAAAGTTTGTATTGTTGATGAAACAACACATTTTTGTGAGATATTTGATCTCTATGTTAACCAGTTGAGACTTTAATTATCCTGACGTTTAATCGTCACTGGGAATTCAGTTTCTTCAACGTTTTTCAAGATGCGACGTCAAACGTCGGAAAGTATAAATAACAAGATATTTTTCACATTAGTGATTAGCTGATTGAGGGCTGGATTATTTTTGGTGGTCTGAATTTGTTATTCGAAACTTGTTTTATTACAAATTATTGGAGAGTGCCTACAGACACTCTCCTATAATTTGTAATAAACAAATTTATATAAACAAAATATTATTTGTGTTTCACTGAATATGAAATATAAGTTTATTTTTTTATGTGAAGCGACTGGAAACGGCCAAATAGGCCATGTCGCCTCCTGAAGATGCTAATAACTATCTGTATCCTATTGTATTCATTATACTTGTATATGACTTCATTCTTCGAAATAAGATGTTAATTATAAGTTATCACCGCCAACATGTATGGTGCATGGAGATTTAATACCTGGATGTCGGTTTTTAAACACCGAGCCGCAAGCGAGGTGTTTAAATGAGACATCCAGTTATTAAATCTCCATATACCATACATGTTGGCGGAGATAACGTTTTTGTCCCGTTTGAAACACAATACAAACATAGTGGAAATAAATTTGTGGACTCATTTCTCAGCTCCACAATCACTTGGACCAAATTCGTGATAATTATTTTGTTTTCATAATTGCAGAAGACAACAGATAGAGTTACATCCCTTGGGTCATTAAGTCGATAAGGAAACGAGTAAACAGTATTTTGTTGACATATCGTCCCCTAAGTTCCAGTGTGTTCTATATACCTACTGGCACATAGAACACATTGGTACTCGGGGTACGAATCATTTACACTTATTTTATTTTTAGGATTGGATTGTCGGAAATCTGATGATATTTGTGACTATTTTCGGGTTTTTTGGTTCAATTTTTATTTCGAGGCGAGCAAAAGCTGAAAGCCTTCGTTTAAACCACATAACCCCGATGTTTCGCGTGCGCTTATACCCTGGATGTTGCACGCTCCCATATACCTTGGATGTTGGGTGCATCCTTTGCCATTGCTGTTTGTCCAAGGCATTCTGACCAATCAAAGACCGAATTTATCGGGATATTGGGACAATCAGCTGTATCTCTTTTAACCCTTTGAGACTTTAATTATCCTGACGTTCAAACGTCACTGGGAATTCAGTTTCTTCAACGTCTTTCAAGATGCGGCGTCAAAGGTCGGAAAGTACAAATAACAAGATATTTTTCACATTAGTGATTATCTGGTTGAGGTCAAGATTATTTTTGGTAGTGTGAATTTGTTATTCAAAACTTGTTTTATTACAAATTATTATACAGGCACTCTCCAATAATTTGTAATAAAACAAATTTATATAAACAACATATTATTTGTGTTTGATTGAATATGCAATACAAACAAGAAAAGTGTTGGCCTTTGCTCTGGGGCGAGCATCCTAATTAAAGTCTTAATTATGGAAACACTGGAGCTACCAGCGAGATAGAAGAAAACAATTGCAGCTCTGGGCGTCTCTTGCCCTATCACCTGGACTATCCAGGAGATAGGCAAGAGCGTTCATCTGTCACTGAAATTCAAGATCGATGAAGTTACAGAATCACCACCCTCCTTCGGGGAGAGGTAGCACCTTTGCTGAGAGGATCTCCTCTCACACTGGTCCTCACCCAAGGGGGTCTGGAGGCCCTGAAAAGAGAAGGAAACCGAGAAGAAAGAGCCCGTCCACCAAGCGGAGGGATGCTCGACGCTTGGAGGCATTCTTGGAGATGAAGAAAGAGAACGACGGTGAGGAAAAGAAAGAGCCAGAGGCGGCCACCACTTCCCCTCCCACTCCCACAGACAGCCCCATCCAAATGCCGGCTTTCCAGCCGGTGTTGTCGGATGTGGAAGAGTCTGAGGAGGAAATGGAAGCTGCCCTCTCGCCTCTTCCTGATCCCCACTCGCCTCTTCCTTCTAAACCAAAATGCCAGGACGCGGACGACAGGCTGGAGAACATCTTACGGGAAAACAAACTTCAAGGGGACATTCACAAGCAAGAGATGGACAGGAATTACCAACTATTCCTCCAACAAGTCGAAGAAACCAAAAAACTAATAGACGCCAGAAACCTACAACTACAACAACAAAAGCCACAGCAATCACCCACAACCACCCCAGACTTGGTCCGGACCAGACCCTACAAAACTCACCAATCACCATTAGGCAGCCCACCAACAACACCAACCACCACTGTCTCTCCTTCCAAACCTCCACCTCTAAAAAAGAAGCAGAAAAGACACAAGCGCCGCTAACAACCCACAACTTTTCCTCCATTACCACGGTCTGACACTTCAAAATTCTACAGCTAAAGAGGGTCGAAAGGGGCTTGCTTTTCAAACCGTCCCTGCGCGCCTTTGGCGCGCGAAACCATTTGATTCCGGATCGTTAGTTTGCTCTGATATCCTCACTTTTGAAAGAAGCCCCGATAGTGCCTTCTAGCACTCTACCAGTTAGGAAGTCTTGACAGCAGGATTATGTTTTATTTTAAGCTGCGATAACATTTGGCTCAACGATTATCACTGAGCACTATTCGGAAGAAAATAGCAATTTGAGGTTAAAACTTTTAAAAAATCGAAAAATAATAACAAAAGAAATGACCACAAAGTATCAACGTGCTGTTTGATTTCGTATGTAATAACACTTACAAAAGTATCAAAGGGTTAAATTAAACAAAAGATTTCTTACGTAATAACACTTACAAAAGTATCAAAGGGTTAACCCTGCGCGAATGCGGCAACTTGAAAAGGTTAATAACACAGAAGGGTGTTTTTCTTTAGAAAACATTGCAATTTTTGTGCTCATTTTCCCACGTTGAAAGAAAACCTGACCAGACGAAATACAAGAAATTGGGCAGCTGCATTCAATGATTACAGGAACCCTACCCCCCCCCCCCCCACCCCCTGTAATTTGGTATGTCATTTGTAACCGATCAACCCATTTTGGCTGAGAATGAAATGCGTTGTTAGAAAATCTTCATTTTTCATTAAGATATGTTCGGCAATAGTGTGGTGCATATGAAGCGTTTATCAATATGTGTATGAGTTCCAGTACTTTTTATCTTCAGGGGTGAGTAAGTGATTCTATTTCTATTTTTTAAAACGTAACTGCAAAAAATATTTCCTTTAAGCGTGAAAATTTCTCTTTTTGTTTTTTGCTTGCCTGTGAATTATCGCAAATTATCTAAAAGATATATCTCGATATCTATCAAGTCGACAGATATCGAGAAATATTCCTGATTAGCTTCCTAAATAACGTCACGTTACGCCACATTACGTGGCCTTGAAGGAACGATCAGCTGATGTTTGTTATTGTTTTGAAACGTACGCATTTGTGATCGAATTGGGCTGAATATTGTGCAATAAAATGTCTCGTAGCATATATCTCGTGAGTGTGGTCTTCAAGTCCACACGATGAATTTTTTCAGTAGCTTCCTAAATGAAGTTACGCTTCAGCGCATGACGCCAACTTGGACGTCGCCTTGAAGGAGCGATCAGCAGCTTTTTGTTATTGTCTTGAAACTGTTTGCATTCGAATTGGGCTGAATATTGCGCATTAAAATGTCACGTAGCATATAATAAAAAGAACATCTACGCTGTTTTAGTGAATATCGGGAAAGCGCTCGTGAAAACTATAACTTTCAGGCCCACACGAATGAGATAATTCTCGATAGTCACTAAAACAGCGTAGATATCCTCTATATATTCCATTAAATGCAATGTGAAAAAAACAAAAAAATTTTTTTTTAAAAATCAATAAAATAAAAGTGAAAGCAGATATTAGCGTGAAAGTTTATCCTTATCCCTTCGGATTTATGGGTGACCGATGATATTTGTATCCCAGACAGAAATATTTTATCATGTCAAATGGAAATAAATGTGTGAGCTGACAACGAAAAGCGTTTTCAACGTAATTATGGTGTTAATATGAGATTTTGTGTAACAGACCTGAAAATACACTCGATAGTTCCCCACAGATGCTCACAGATGAATATGAAAACCTAGTGAAGGAACGAAGTAATACTTTTTATAAACTGTCACTTACATACATTAAACCATTAAACCAAAGATAACGTTTTTAACTTCGTTAAAAATAACCGCATCTTGTAACCTAACCATTTGAATCCGAAAGCCCATTTTTCCTTTCCAGTGAACTGAAGTCATGAAGTGGGTGGATGCTTGGTGAATGTGTATGGCAGACCAATCAATATTTTCATCGTGCAGCCCCAAGGCTGCACGATGAAAATAGTAATCGGTCAACCCCAAATAAAGAATATGAACTCTTGAAATTGATGTCATTGAACTGACATGGTAGGTACCATCAAGGTTTAGAGGTGTTAAAACTACGATCTTGTAAAGACATTTACCCTATTCAGTTTTTCACTGCTGAAAATCAATACATTCCTAACTTATAGCTCGTGGCTGAGTTACAGAGATATTTTATCTTCCAAATAAGTTCAAAATTACGTAATTATGGACAGGCAACTGGATATGAAACACTTCTTAGGCGTGGATCACGCATTACACCGTGACATAGGGCAAAATTCTGGGGGATTATTGACAAGAAAATTTGGGCGGCCGAGATGACTAAAATCTTTGGGCGAGTGCGAGTTGAACATGTGTGGTGTGGTGAACGGTTTTGGGACAAGTTTACTGCCCGGAGAAAACAAATGAAGTTTTTAATGACGGCATTCATTCTACAATGAACATAGAAGTTTTTTACGTGTTTTCCTCTGTTCACCTTTACCTAACGTAACGGCCTACAACCGGGTAGCGCGACATTTATATCTAGTGTGTACCCGCGTTGAGAGATACAAAAATCAATTCTGTCCATTTTAATACTTCAGGTGGTCGACTTGAGATTGTCTTAGCATTGCCGATGGCACCTTGTTGCACTCAAAGGACGAAAAATCGACTATTCCTTCGACCACCTTTCAGATACCTGTCAATTTTCTAATAGTCTTGTCTGCCGTTCCGTTCAAGACGGAGACAGACGGCACTAGAAGGCCGTAGATTCGTGACAATTGAAAAGTAGGTTCGATTTTAAATTTGATTCTGTCTCGAACCTTTTGCTTGATTCGATTCGAGATTCGATTCAAGTGAAATATCGTGATTCGCCACGCCCTATCACAGGTAGAATGCAATTCAGTAATTTGGGGCGTTGAATAAACAGGCGATTTTGTCAAAAAATTCAACGAATCATGCCCTTGAATAAAGGAACGATTTAGCCCTTTACCCAACGCAGACGATATCAAAATTTATTATTTTAAATATTATTTTTTTTAAATTGTTAAAAAAATTTCAACAAAACCATATCATGTGACCCCTCGTTGGAACGAGTTCGTTCCAACGAGGGGTCACATGATATGGTTTTGTAGAAATTTTTTTAAAAATAATATTTTTCCAACTGCTGAAATTGGATATTACGCGGGCAGATGCGGGCGATTCGTTGGGTAAAGGGTTAGACGATTACATCCTAGGAAGACACTGCTCAAATGGCGTCACAGAGATAGTCGATCCTAGATAGACGATTTCCAGACAGATGCTTTCTAGACAGACAAGTCTCAGATTGACACTTCTCATATAGATGGTTCCCAAGATAGATGTCTTCGATAAAGACGGGTGCCAGGAAGACGCTTCTCCGATAGATCCCTCTTCAAGTTGACGCTTATAAAGCAACACAGTGGCAGTGAAAACAAAACAGAAAAAGAGTATGTTTGAAAAATATAGAATGGTTAGAAAAAGCGTATCGACCTCTAGTCCAGGCACATTAGACATAAAAATGAGAAAGTAAGGAAAAAAATCGGAGAAAGCTGATTTTTTTATATGTTTCCGGGATACACATTGCGGATAAAGTGTGAAAAGTCCCCGCGAATCCGAGTTGAGCTTTTTTAGTTATAGCGTTTTTATGATGAAAAAAAAAATTTAAAAAAAAATTCGACCCAGCTCCATATTTCTCATTCTTATTCGCCTCAGAAGGGTGAGAATCATAAATATCGTGCTGAATTATATTGAGAATACATATCCCCAACAGAAAATGCCAACTTTGTACCAATCCTCACACTCAATGGTGAAATATTCACGAAAATGTACAAAATTACGAAAAAAAATTTATTGTTTTCGTACTCACAACGGTACACAACGTCCATTAAATCAAATCTACGACTACTTTGGGAGTTAAATTATATATCAAAAATTGCAGAAAAGCAGTGGCTTTATAATGATATATAACAATAGTCATTTATTCCATAATGAACTGGTGAAACGTGTGAAATATTAACCATACCCCCTAAACTCAAATTCAAAGGGCATCGACTTTTCTCATTCAAACTGAATGCGAGAAACAGGGACTGAACGTTTGTCCAGTGACGTTTGACCAACCACTTTATATCAAAGCAGTGGAGATTGTGTCTTCGTCAGATAAGTTGACAAAAGTTTTCGTTAGACTCGGCGGCTTCCATATGATTATGTCATATTTAGGGGCAATTGGTTCGATCATGGCTGGTAGCGGCTTGGATGAACTTTGGGGGACTGTTTATGCTGGTGGGTCAATCCATCATTTGATCAGTGGTCATGCATATTCAAGAGCAGTTCGTGCCCATTTGCTAACACAAATTGCCATTACAAAACTTGTGTTTGAAGAAAGCCGAACACTAGATAACATAGACTGCACAGAAGTCAATGAAATATTCTGTGGACTTGCCAGAGGTGACTGTACAACAGCTGACGCTGTCAATCAAGAAAGTGTCAACCATCTACTGTCAAAATTACACGAACTGCTCCAGAATGCGTCCGTAGGACGCACAGGAAAGCTTTGGGTACAATACTACGAGCAAATAGGTCTTCTCCAGTTGTTCTTGAGAGCAGAGCGCACAGGCGACTGGGAACTCCACACATATTGTGTTCGCAATATGATTCCAGTATTTCACGCAGGTGGTCATTTTGCATACGCAAAAAGTTCTCATCTCTATTTGCAGCAGATGAATGAGCTAACAGAAATAATGCAACAGGATGATTTGAAGTTGTTCACTGAGAAAGGTTACTTTACCATAAGGCGCTCAGATAAATTCTGGGACGGGATATATTCTGATCAGACCATAGAGCAGTGTTTAATGAGAATGTTCAAGCTCCCTGGTGGTCTCACACATGGCAGGGGAATAACCGATAGCACTGTTGCGAAATGGGTACATGGACTACCTCTTTGCCTTCCGATATGTAATGCTCTCGAAAATTTTGTTCATGTTCACACTGGTCATGGCGAACAACATCGGGATCTCCGTCAAAGTTCACAATTGACTGATGCCAATGATATCACCAAATTATTGAACTGGCTCAGAGTGCATTCCCCCTTTCAGAATAGAGATCCACTACAATTAGTCTCTATAGCGACCGGGCTTGTGGCCGACGAAACTGTGAACTGTGACCAAGTTCGCAAAATTGGTGAATGTTGCGTATCGAATGTTGTAAGCAAAACGTTCAACAGCATGAAACTACGACGTGTTGACACTGTGAAGTCTTTCGCATCGATGGCAAATAGCATCAAAGTCCGTGCAAGTAAGGTGGTGATTGACCCCGCAATTCTGTTCAACCGCATCACATGTGTTATTCAGTCACAAGCAGAGATGGAAGAGTATCTCAAATATGAACTCGCCCCGAAACCACCAGCATTGTTTGATTCTGCTAGAATGAGGAAGACACAGAAAAGCACGCTCGGTAAGATCCTCAAAACATACGGTTCCGAGCAAACTAAAATCCCAGAACATTCTCTGTTTGTTGTAGATGGTGGATTTTTATTGAGGGCAGTTGTATGGCCTAAACAGTCGTCATATAAGGACATATGTACATCATATTCCAATTATCTAGTGAGACATTTTGGGGCGAACGTCGTGGTTGTTTTTGATGGTTATGCTTGTACAATGTCGACAAAGGGCATGGAACAAGCCCGTAGATCTAAAGACAGGTATTCCATTAATATCAATATCTCACCCGAGTTACCAGCCACCACACCCCAATCCGATTTCCTTGCAAATGCCAAGAACAAAACCCAACTGATCGATCTTCTAATGCAGGAGCTATCTGCTATCAATATTCAGTCCAAGCAGGCCGAGGCTGATGCTGATGTACTGATAGCCGAAACTGCACTTGACATCGCTCAAGATGACAACAATGTTGTCGTTGTGGGAACAGACACAGACTTGTTAGTCATTCTTACCTCTCGAGTTCAACCGGGATGTAATATTCACATGATGTATTCCATTACCCCAAACTTACTAGTTTCAGTTAGTGAAATAGCAACCAAAATGGGTGACCATAGAAGCAACCTCCTTGTAGCACATTCTATAAGTGGTTGTGACACTACTTCTGTACTCTTTCGAGTTGGTAAGAAGAAAGTATTCAGTACAATTGTCTCCGATGTTACTAGCGACTCACAACAGTATGTCAACACAATTTTGGCGGATGACAGTACACCAAGTGCAGTAGCCGCTGCCGGGGAACAACTTCTCCTGATCTTATACGGGAGTAAAACTGTTTCCTCTCTCGACCAATATAGATATGTCACTTACAAGCGTTATGTAGCAAAATCTAAACTGAATAAACCCATCGACCTAGCCTCACTCCCACCAAGCAGCGATGCTGCACAACAACATGTCTACAGATGTTATCTCCAGGTCCAACAATGGCTGGGCACTTCGCTTCCTCCGACGGATTGGGGGTGGTCGCTAGACAATGGACTTCTTGTACCGACTGCAGCCACAAAGCCATGTGCCCCCGATAACCTACTGAATCTGATCAGTTGTGGTTGCAAGAGTGCTTGTACAAAAAGGTGTGGGTGTAAGAAGGCAGGACTCTCTTGCTCAGGTTTGTGTAATTGCAGTTCGGATTCTTGTAACAACCACAGAAACACTGTCCTGTCGGAAATTTCTGGGTTCGATGAATAATATGTATATAGGTCATGTCATTTCTGTATATAGCGTTGATAATAGTCAATGTAACTTAATCCATGTTGATTGATTTGTACATTCTGTAAATATTATTTATTGATTTTTGTACATTCTGTAAATATTATTTATTGATCTAATGCTGCCAGACACAGACGTGTCTGTTCAGTCCCAAGCCCGAAAATAGTTGAGTTCTCATGCTGACGAATTGTATGCCAAAAGGGGAACTCGGCCAGAAGCAGAGGGGGTCTTCCATAATGTCTATTTTGTAAGCAATGATAAAAGTCTTCAAATGGTGGTGGATTTTTTATCGTCTGTCCAACTAACATCCCGTTCTGTACTACGACCCTTTGGGCAAATCCGTTAGGAAAATCGTCATTTTTTGCGTAAATCAGATACTTTTTTGTGAATTTTCAATAATTTTTCGCAGAAATTGTCACAGAATGCACATTTTCCTCTAGGTAAATGTATATTAGACATTATGTAGCTCGAAATACGCGTAAACAAAAAATACAGTTGGATCAATTCGAGGTTACAAAGTTCGTGCGATTTTTTTTGATTTTTTTCAAACGCGTTTTCGAAAAAAGGCTGTAGAAAAAAAGCTCAACTGGGATTTTAGGGGACTTTTGTCTAATCGTTCAGTGACATGTACTCGACATTCCCTGAAAAAATCAGCTTTCTCCGATTTTTTTCCCTAGTGAAACCTAATGTTCTTGGGCTACTCTATGTTGAACAGGAAACGACAGAGAAAATGCAATCCACTAACAGAAGACATCAACATTAGAAAAACTCTTTCCCAAAAACAACTGTCAGTGACTAAACAAAAAGGCGATAAAAAATCTATCAGATATTATACAAGAGGCCGCGGGGAGCCTGAAGCACACACCTGACAAAACACCAAAGATTCTTCAGAGATAAGACTTTAACTCCCATAAATATGAACTAAGGAATTTAAATTTGAACAAACCTGTGCATTACTCATTTTTTCTACGTTTCGGATACTATCAGAGAAATAATGCCTGGACAACCGGCATTTCCCTTATTGCTAACACAAGGACATATCCTGATAATGCACTAAATTAAACACTAAATTAAAATTTAGGCTCCCGAGAGACTTGATTTGAACAAACATGAACCTGCCCCCTTGGGATATTGAATACCATATATCAAAAGATTCTGACTGGTGGTTTTGGGGAAGATTTTCAGAGAATGTTTGGGTTCCATGGGGAGCCAAAATATGAACTTAGATAATATTCGTACAGAAGAGATAATAAAATAATATTTCAGAACATCTCGTGGCCAAACGTGCTTCAGCTATCCAAGGACGAAGCCAGGCATGCATTCAAAACGTTTTACGATGCAGTGGCATTCTCGTTTGAACAAAGTTAAATCTGCCTTCTTCCCCACCCCACCTCTAAGAATGTTGTGTACCAAATATCAAAAGTTTTTTGGGTTTTTTTTTATTAAAAAGCATAAACTTTCAAATACAGAATAACAAAAAGAGGAGAAAAAAAGACAAACTTTTTTACAAAGTTGAAGGGAAACAATGATCTCATTTACAAAACATCGTCAAAAAAGTATGCGTGTGATATACTGCTACCTCTCTCTTGTCATGGATACCATGCGATTTGAATATATGTTTGTTGAGTATAACTCAATATGTTTTTGGTACCTAAGACTTTTACAAAAAGCAAGAGAGGTTGGCACACAGCATTTTTTACTGCATAAATAAATATACTTTTTTTTTAAATTAATAAGACAAGTATTCAAAGCTTCCGAATTCTCAGAATTAATGTATACTCCTAAAAGTATCTTTTCTGTTTACAGTCAAGAATAAATTCAATTTTGTATTAAATTTTTCAATGAGTGACAGTGAAGTATTTTTTGAGAAAGGACACTCGAAGAGAAGGTAGGTCAAAGTTCCCTCATATTTCCACAAAAGGAGCAAAGCTTTGTCTCGCAAAGACCACATTTAAATTGTTTTGATTTAGTGAAAAGTACACGATGTGAAGGCTGCAAGCCGAGAGGTCCTTGGTTCGAATCCCACCTGCGGCAACCGAGTTATGTCCTTGGGCAGGTCACTTCACCCTCATTGCCCATGTGGGGATTCGGTGGCGTTGTGTACTGAGGCGTACTGCACGCCGATGGTGCGCTTGTCTTCAACAACGGTAAACCTGCTTGTGTGGTGTTAGTATGTTGGGGAGCTGACAGTTGCTCGCTGTTGCTCTGTGGTTCTCTCCGGGTACTCCAGCTTCTTCCACCCATAAAACTGACGCGGTCATGATTAGCCATTGTGCGGAAATATGTGATCTTAAACACCATTAAATAAATACATTAAATAAATAGTGTCACAGTAACACCAACCACTACAAATAGTAAACCAACCAATCAAAAGATACTGACAGGTGATTCTGCAAAAGAAGATTTCTAAATATTATTCCTCCGCTTTGTTAAAAGTTGGGCCATAAACATTCATTTTCTTTGAATCAACGTAAAAATAAAAATAAATAAATAAATAAATAAATAAATAAATAAATAAATAAATTCTCTGATGGTATTGGTAAAGTCGTTAAAATCCTGACAGAATTTTAACGACTTCACCAATACCATCAGAGATATTGATTTATTTATTTATTTATTTATTTATTTATTTATTTATTTATTTATTTAATTATTAGGATTTAACGACACTTTAACAGCCACGGTCACATCTTGTCGGTGACAGTTTTACGGGTGGAGGAAGCCGGAGTACCCGTAGAGAACCACCGAGCAACGACGAGCAGCTGCCGGCTCTCCAACATCGTAACTCCGCACTGCAGCACAGGCAGGGTTAGATTGGTTGAAGACATGGCACCATCGACCTGCAGTACGCCTTGGTACACGGCGCCATCGTGCCTCCATGTGGACAATCGGGTCGAAGTGCCTTTCCCAATGACACAACGCGGGAGTCCGAATCGATCGCTCAGACGGTCATCCATCCAAAGACAAACCGGGCTCGACGTTGCTCAACTTCGGTGATCTGACGAGAACCGGTTATCGCAACGCCACCGCGCCCCCATGTTTGTATATTAAACAATTATAAATGGAGACACGTCGCGGCAGTAGTTTAACTGGTTGAGGGCTAGATTATTTTTTTGTGGTCTGAATTTGTTATTCTAAATTTATTTTTTTACAAATTATTAGTGAGTGCCCACGGGCACGCTCCAATAATTTGCTATAAAACAAACTTATATAAACAAAATATTATATAAGTTTGACTGAATATGAAACATGAGCAAGGAAAATATTGGCTTTTGCTCCGGTATCCTCATTTCTTTTCAAGCCCTGATAGCGGCTTCTAGCACAAATGATTATGCCGCATGGTTCCATTAATTGTGTTAATATTTTGATCTTTGCAAGGTGCATTAAATACCTATTTATTGGAAAATCCATAACTGAAACACGGATGAATATCTGTATATCTTTGTGAGTAAAAATATATCACATTACATCAACCGTAGTCAGCGCTCAAACTTCACGAAAAGGGGGTAAACAATTAGCCCATACCAGCATCGAATTCCAAACAGAATTAGACTGGTGGCCCGAGAGATTGGATCAGACCTATTTTTATTGTGCAATAATCTGTTCCAGAATAAGAAGAACATCTTAATGTATCTCTGCTTCTAATAATGAAATATTGCTCTGTTGCAAATTGTTGGAAAGAGCCCTTTGTGTACATTGTTCACTTACCGCTTTGTCTAACATAAATAGCACATCATTTGCAATTCTTTTTTCTTGGTGAAATGTTTTTTTCCCAAACCATTGCTGTGAATATTGATAAATAACATCCTTGAAAGAATGATTTTGCAAACTTGTTCAACTCAAGCCTTTGGCATCAATTTTAGGGATGTCATGGCAACGGGGTTTTAAAACTATGGGTAATGGAAAAATACATTAAAAAATCTTCTCTCAAACCACTTCTCCAAACGCCTCCATATTTGATATATGTACCTTTTAAGGATGGTATACAATTTCAAATCGAGACCCTGAAGTGATATTTAAGGTATTATTGGCCTCCAAGATTTAACATTGTGGGCAAAGGATTAAAGATTAAAAAATCCTTTTCTCCTAAACCAGTTTGAGAAATGCTTTATGTTTGATACATAAGATCTTTGAAGGCTGATTTACAAGTTTATTCAAATCGAACCCCTTAGAGTAATATTCAGAGTGTCAGAGAGCCCCAGGCTTCAAACACTCATCCATGACTTATCTTGCCATGAAAATCAACTTTCGAGAAAGTTTTCTCCACTGAAATTATTGGATGGACGAGAAAGGTTCAATCAAGAAGTTTGTAGTTGTTGATTAAACACCGATGACATCATTAGAAAATAAAGCAAAGTTTCCCTTTGTTATTTTTAACAAACGAAAACAACAAACATCTCTCGGAGCTGTTTGCTGTTTTAGTTAGTAAAAGTTACAGAATTATTTTTTTTATTAATTTTCCCAGGAAAAAAATAGCAAATATTACCTCCAAGACTGTTATATGAATGGAAAGGATAGTATCTGTATTATATGTCACAATGCGCATACTGTTGATATAATGAATAGAAAAAAAGTTATAGAACGTCAAAAGATGGTGAAAACGCCGTTTTCTTATTTTTAAATGGGTTAACCCTTTAACTAACATGGAAAGAAACGACACTTTGCAAACAAAATTCTTGAATAACGATTTTTAAAAAAAAAAAAATTCTCAAAAACATAGGTTATGACCCCTTATTGGAACGAGCTCAACGAGCTCGTTCCAAAGAGGGGTCATAACCTATGTTTTTGAGACAAAAAATGAAAATTAATTGGCGACATTTGTGAACAGCGCTGGCCGGTTTTGGACGTTACGTTGGGTAAAGGGTTAAAACAGAAAATAAAAGTCAAACGTACAAAATGATTTGGAAAAAAATGTAAAAAGTCAGCTATTGTATTTCTATACTACTCTGCAAGAAAATGTCAGAAGTTTGTGAAATGACGCGCACAGATGATACAACTTCGCAAACATTTCGAAAGGGGGCGCGGTGGCGTCGTCAGATCACCGAAGTTAAGCAACGTCGAGCGCGGTTAGTAGTTGGATGGGTGACCATTTCAGCAACTGATTCGCGCTCCCGCGTTGTGTCCTTGGGCAAGGCACTTCACCCTGATTGCCTACACGGGGGCACGATGACGCTATGAACTAAGGCGTACTGCACGACGATGGTGCGCATGTCTTCAACCAATCTAACCCTGCCTGTGCCGCGGTACAGAGTTCAGAGTTACGATATTGGAGAGCTGACAGCTGCTCGTCGTGGCTCGGTGGTTCTCTCCGGGTACTCCGGCTTCCTCCACCCGTAAAACTGTCACGGTCACGATTAGCCATTGTGCATAAGTATTTGACCTTAAACACCAAATAAATAAATAAATAAATAATATTTCGAAATTTCAATTTTTATATGAAATTCCCATACACTTAGTGCCAAATGTACTGGCAACTTTAAAAAATACAGGGGAGCTAACTTTCCTGTAAATCTCTTCCAGTGATGAAAATTGTCAGCCATGATGAGTTAAAAAATCTTCCCCCAAATCACTTGTCCAAATTCTTCCATGTTTGGTGCATAACCTCTTTGCAAGGAAGATTTACAAATAAATTCCACTCAGCCCCTGGGATCATATATGGTAGTGTTATGGAGCCCTAAGACTTAAATACTGTTGGTCATGGAAAAACATTACATATCTTTTTCTCCCAAATCAGTTCTCCTACGATTCGCTTTTCCGACCAACTGAAGCCACCAGTCGATTCCTGGAAGGAATTGGATGCTGTTATCGTCTGTAACCAGTCTAGTCTTTAAATAATCCATCGTCTATGTTTAGATTAACGCATTTAGAATATTTCGACCAACTGAAAAAGATCAAAGGATTGAATCTATTTATTTATTTATTTATTTATTTATTTATTGGTGTTTAAGGTCACATACTTATGCACAATTGTTAATCGTTACCATGACAGTTTTACGAGTGGAGGAAGCCGGAGTACCCGGAGAGAACCACCGAGCATCGACGAGCAACTGTCAGCTCCTCAACATTCTAACTCTGTCCAAGCTCTGTTCAAGCAGGGTTACAGCGGTTGAAGGCACGTGCACCATCGACGTGCAGTACGCCTTAGTATACTGCGTAATCGTGCCCCCATGTAAGCAACCGAGATAAAGTGCCTTCCCAAGGACACAACGCGGGTCTTCCCGGACGGGGATCGAACTCGGGACCTCTAGGATAGAAGTCCAACAGTCTACCACTGAGCCACCGCGCCCCAAGGATTGAATCTAACAAGAGTATAAACATTCATTTTATTTGAATAAACGCAAGACATTTTTCCAGTCGAGATTTGATTTGAACGAATCTTTAATGACTTTACTATTACATTTTGACATGTCTGTTTTCATAATTAATTATGACTGAATATTCATCACAGCTATAGTTTTATGACCATGCAGCGTGTTTCCACAAATTGTGTTAATACCTTGGTTTTGAACGCGGTGGCTACATGGTTACGACATTGAATTTCAAACCGAGAGACCCACGGTTCCATCCCCACCAGGGGTAACTGCGTTGTGTCATTGGGCAAGGCATTTAATCCTGACTGCCTATGCGGGGGCACTGTGGCGCTGTGTACTAAGGCGTACTGCACGTCGATAGTACACCTGTCCTCAATCAATATTAACCCTTCATGTGTGGAGTTAGTATGTTGGGGAGTCTGACAGTTGGTCGCCGTTGCTCGGTGGTTCTCTCTGGGTACTCCGGCTTCCTCCACTCGTAAAATTGCCCTACACGAGATGACTCTGTCTGTCGAAAGTGTCGTTAAACTCCAGTAAATAAATAAATACATTGGTGCTTTCAAGGAGAATTAAATACCTATTGATTGGAATATCTACACGTGAAGCACTATCGAATATATATATGTGTATCTCTTTGAGTAAATGGACGCCACATTAAATCAAAGGTAGACGGCGCTTAAACTCCAAGAAAGTGGGTAAACAAATGACCAAAACAGTGTCCGAGTCCTTACGGAATTTGACTGGTGGCTTGAGAGATTGGGGAAGTTAGTGAGCCAAAATGTCTGTTGATCATACTTCAGACAGCTGTGCAAGAGCATTCAACTGCAGTACGATCACCATGGCCTGGTCATAATCCACGCGTGGGAAGTGGTGTCCACGCATGCGTTTACCGGGTAATAAAAATCATAAAGAGCAAGCTTTTTAATTAATGAAGCACGAGGTGGTACCCGGTGGTTCATTAATTAAACTTTTGATTATTATTCCTATAATTAGTGTTAGAAATCTAAAATTATTGCGACCGTGGAAATATTGCCCACCCGTGGAAAGTGACCAATTCATGGCGGCCATTCTATATCAGTCATACCAACATTTATGTCATGATGTATACGTTTAGAGAGTTGCACTGGTTTTTATAGTCGTCAGCTCTTGAAATGTGGTCGCTCATAACAAGTTGTCGAATTTCATTTTTGAATGTCAGATACCAATTATTTGGTACCAGATATCATGCCAGAGTGTCAGAGTAAAATTAATTTTAGTCTTACATGCAGTGTAATCATAAGATAAACATACCCGTAAAAAACTTTATTTCCAAATGCAACAAAATACTGCATTTTGATTGGCTGAGAGGAACGGCGTAACTTGCAATCCACAGTAGCTTTTTTACACCGTGGTTAACCACGGTGTAAAAACAAGAATACACAATAGCAAGTATATGGCCAAAAAAGTACTCATTTTTAATTATTAATTTATACCTTCTGATCGGTTATGTTAGAACAAAAATAAAAATTCAGGAAATTTAATATTTATGTGTAATAAAATATTACAGATATGGATATCATTGGAACTAGCTCATTGAGCCAGTTCCAATGACATCTATATATGTCTGGTTTTATTAAGAAACTTACAAAGTACAAATTTTGTGTCAGTCTTTCCCACAATTTAGGTTAAAGTATTAAGTACACCAAAATTCTTGGAAATCAATCTATTATCCTTGTGTTTTCCAGGGTGTATAATAATTTACACCGGTCTGGGAACTCATACACCCTTCGGCTTTGCCTCGGGGTGTATGAGTTCCCAAACCAGTGTAAATTCCCATACACCCTGGAAAACATAAGGATAACTAATATTGCAGAAATGCATTTTTTTAATTACGACTTTGGGCAATGGAAATTTTTATGGGGATTTAATGATACTTTCGACAGCCAGGGTCACCACGTGTAGGGCAGTTTTATGAGTGGAGAAAACCGGAGCATCCGGAGAGAACCACCGAGAAACGGCGAGCACCTACCAGACTCCCCAAGGTACGAACTCCACACGAGCAGGGTTAGCATTGGTTAAGACAAATGCACCATCAAAGAGCAGTACACCTTAGTACACAGCGCAGCCATGCTCACACGCGGGCAATCGGGGTGAAGGGTCTTGCCCAAGGACACAACGCAGTTAGCCCCGGCGTGGATCGAACCGTGGACCTTTTGTTTTGAAGTCCAATTCCATAAACACTGAGCCACCGCATCCCCGCACAGTTTTTAACATTCCAAATGAGAATACCTGTCCCTTTATATTGAGTGAATCGAAACCCAGGGTGGGGTCGTTCGAAATCAGCAAAACAAAGAGCCGTCGATGGTAACTTGTTTTTGATCGATAGTTTAGGTAGGAAATAAGACTTTGGGCGGCGTTGTGAATTGGGGAACAGGGAGTTGACATTCCCTTCACACTCTCAAATCTCAACGCGACTACATAAAACTTCATTAAGTCTTATTCAGTAGCCTCCCAGTCAACTAACTGCGTTAATTTTGAAATGTTAATGAAAAATGAACACCGGGTGCAAGATTTGACATAGGAGTGTCCTTTGCCATTTGGTTTTCGAAAATTGCCTACCCCGTAACCCATACTTTTGCATCGCCCCTTTCGGTTATGCTTTGCCCGACATCCCGTCTCACAGCACAACATGGACTGTCCTTTTGTGAAAGACAAAGACAAAACCACCAGAGCGCGAACAGAATATACATGAACGAATGACACTGTAGCTTAACTTGTCTGTGTGTTGTGTTTGATGAAAAGGATAATGTCCAATGTTTATGAAAGGATTATGAAATAAGACAAGAATTGTGATAATTGGGAGTATGTTAATTTATATTCCCTGTATGCTATGTTTTTAATAAAAAATAATATGAGGTGTAGACTGTACTAAAGAGCTGAGGGGTGGGTTAATGTGGACCTCACCGTTAATGCATGTGGCCCTCACAGTTAACGTATGTCAACGAAAGTTACCAAGTTACAGTGAAATTATTCCAAAACGAGTCATCCTATCAAGTTTCATTGACATCCCTTCATAAATATGGCCTGTAGACTGTGCTAAAGGTTCTCGGGCTTCAGGCCTGTGTAGCCATCACAGTTGACCGACTGCAACTAAAAGGGGATTCCTCATCTCGACATTATACTGAGTCATTCTACTAAGTTACAATGAAATCCCTTCACAAATACGACCTGTAGTCTGTACTAAAGTTTTTCGGGTTTTGGGCTTGGGCAGCCATGATAGTTGAATGCTCGCAACCAAAAGGAGATGTTGTCATCAGGGCATCGTCTGGAGTGATGCTATGAAGTTATAATGAAATCCCTTCATAAATATGACCTATAGACTGTGCTCAAGGTTTTCGGGCTTCGGCCCCCCTGTAGCCGTCACAAATTACCAATCACGACCAAAAGGGGATGTCATCATCTAGGCATTATATGGAGTCAACCTAACAAGTTACAATAAAATCCTTCCATAAATACGTCCTATAGACTATGCTAAAGGTTTTGGGGTTTTGGGCTCGGGCAGCCATCAAGGCTGAATGATCGCGACCAAAAATGGATGTTCTCATCTAAACATTATTTGGAGTCATCCTACTAAGTTACAATGAAATCCCTTCATAAATATGACATGTAGACTGTGCTAAAGGTTTTCGGGTTTCGGGCCCCTGTAGCCGTCACAGTTGCCCAATCGCGTCCAAAAGGGGACGTTCTCATCTACATATTATATGAAGTCAACCTACCAAGTTACTTAAAAAACCCTCCATAAATGCGACCTGTAGACTGTGCTAAAGTTTTTCGGGTTTTGGGCACGGGCAGCCATCATGGTTGAATGATCGCAACCAAAAGGGGGCGTTCTCCTTTGGGCATCATCGGGAGTGATCCTACGAAGTGACAATGAAATCCCTTCATAAATATGACTTGTAGACTGTGCTCAAGGTTTTCGGGCTTCGGGCCCTTGTAGCCGTCACAGTTGACCAATCACTACCAAAAGGGATGTCATCATCTAGGCATTATATGGAGTCAACCTAACAAGTTACAATGAAATCCTTCCATAAATACGACCTATAGACTACGCTAAAAGTTTTTGGGTTTTTGGCTCGGGCAGCCATCAAGGCTGAATGATCGCGACCAAGAGGGGACGTTCTCATATAGACATTATTTGGGTTCATCCTACCAAGTTACAATGAAATCCCTTCATAAATATGACCTGTATGTTGTGCTAAACGTTTTCGAGCTTCGGGCCCCTGTAGCCGTCACAGTTGCCCAATCGCGTCCAAAAGGGGACGTTCTCATCTAGACATTATATGAAGTCAACCTACCAAGTTACAACGAAATCCCTCCATAAATATTACCTGTACACTGTGCTAAAGGTTTTCGGGTTTTGGGCTCGTGCAGACAGACAGATCGCGACCAAATGGGGAAGTTCTCATCTGGACATCATACGGAGTCATCCTACCAAGTTACAATGAAATCCCTCCATATTAAATATGACCTGCAGACTGTGATAAACGTTTTGGGGTTTCGGGTTTGGGCAGCCATCAGGTCGATAGATCATGATCAAGAGGGGGACGTTCTCATCTAGACATTATACAGAGGCATCCTACCAAGTTACAATGAAATCCCTTCATAAATACGACCTGTAGACTGTGCTAATGGTTTTCTGGTTTTGGGTTTGGGCAGCCATACCGGTTGACCGATCACGACGAAAAGGGGACGTTCTCATCTAGACGTGACCCCAAACCTGCATATGAAATTTCGTGACGATCAGACAAGAACTGCGGGGTGTAACCTGTGCTAAAGGAAAATGTGAACAGACTCACAGACTCAAATACTTCTGCACCCGTGATGGCTAGCTTATCTTGACTTTGTCAAGTTAAACTAATAATAATGAACAAAAGAGAAGAAAACGAAATGAAAGAATAGAAAATAAACATTTCTTTCCGTTTCCAAATGAGAATACCTGTCCCTTTATATTGAGTGAATCGAAACCCAGGGTGGGGTCGTTCGAAATCAGCAAAACAAAGAGCCGTCGATGGTAACTTGTTTTTGATCGATAGTTTAGGTAGGAAATAAGACTTTGGGCGGCGTTGTGAATTGGGGAGCAGGGAGTTGATATTCCCTTCACACTCTCAAATCTCAACGCGACTACATAAAACTTCATTAAGTCATCAGCAGTCTCCCAGTCAACTAACTGCGTTAATTTTGAAATGTTAATGAAAAACGAACACCCGGTGCAAGGTTTGCCATAGGCAAACCTTGCACCGAGTGTCCTTTGCCCTTCGGTTTTCGCAAATTGCCTTCCGTAACCCATACTTTTGCATCGCCCTTTCGGTTATGCTTAGTCCGACATCCCGTCTCACAGCACAACATGGACTGTCCTTTTGTGAAAGACAAAGACAAAACCACCAGGGCGAGAACAGAATGTACATAATAAAGAACAAAAGAGAAGAAAACGAAATGAAAGACAAGAAAATAAACATATCTTTCCGTTTTAGTTAGTAAATAGAAAATGAAGGTTAAATCTCGTTCAGATAAATATCTAAAACTCATTACTAATTGCGGAATGACAGCTGTATCGAACAAAAAATATTGTGTACACTTTCAGCTTGAATCCCCATGCGCCTCTTTAGCTTCACTGCATTCGTATTTTAAAATCACTGTGGGAATTTTTTAGTATTTTAAGTGACATACGGTGATTTATTACTGGATTTATTTCAGTGTAACATGGATATTTTTTTCGTTTAACCGTATAAACGACATACCGAAGTCAACAATGGAGGATAACTATAAAATGAAAGAAAGGAGCGTAATCTCGACTCTAACCTGCTGATTGATAATATTTTAAATGCACAGTACTATTTGTGGCGAATAAAAGAATATTACATTCTGGGTTTTTTTTCTGTGGCAGAAATATTTTCACAATCTATTAAAAGTCAACTGAATATACAACTAAAGTTAATTGAAAAATATCGAGCTCGGTGGCACAGTGGTTACGATATTGGACTTCAAACCGATAGGTCCATGCTTCGATCCATACCAGGGGCAGCTGCGTTGTGTACTTGGGGAAAGGCACTTAAACCTTTACCTAACGAATCGCCCGTATCCCCCCGCGTAATTTGCAAATTGAGCCGTTGAAAAAAATACATTTCTCAAAATATTTTTTTAAAAAAAGCATATCATGTGACCCCTCATTGGAACGAGCTAAATATGGTTTTGACGAATTTTTTTTTGAAAAATTTAAAAAAATAGTAATCAAAATAATAAATTTTGATATTTTTTGCGTTGGGTACAGGGAGCGCGTTGGTGCTGCGTATAAGGCGTACTGTACGCCGATGGTGCACTTGTCTTCAACCAAGGCAAAAACCCTGCTTGTGTGGAATTAGTATACGTTGGGAAGTCGGACAGTTGCTCGACGCTGGTTCTCTCTCTGGCTATCGAAAGTGTCGTTAAACCCCAATTACCAACTACTAGTCGTTAAAGTAGCTTTACAGTCTGTTTTACAGCCAGGTCTGAAGCTAGGAAGGTGCCGGGAAGGGGGGGGGGGGGGCACCCCATGACCCTGTCTGTTGAATTTGTTTGGTGTCTGTCGGAAAAATTGTTGGTCGACCAAAAGCTAACATTATCACTGGAAGCAGCTCAACTGAAATATGAATTGATCATTTGACGAAACCACAATTTTCATTATGCAAACATATCCTAATGTTTGATATATCCTTTGTATGAAAGCATCTGTTACAAGTATATGGGAATCGAGTAGTTACGCACACATAAGTTATTGTGATGAATTGACGGTAACATGGTCTGAGGTTTGCATCTCGGTTGAACATACGCTCCGAGTCGCAAACCTCAGACTTTGTTACCGTCAATTCATCACAATAACGTATATGTTCCAATAAGACACTTTCCATAGCCCTAAACCTACATCGTGAATATAGTAAAAACGGAGTTGTTACCAGGCATGTAACTGAAAAATGAAATGGAAACATACAGTTTTTTTCACATTTTAAAAACAGAGACTTATACATGCTCCAGGGTTAGGTAAATGGGGCTAATGGGAAATTCTGCTTTTGAGGCTGTTGGGTGGCTGAAAATGACTGGTATCTGCATACAATTTTGAACGTTGGAATCTTGCATTTGACAATAAATTATTTCACCCACCTTCAGATTGTTTATTTCCACTTAGTCACAGAGTTTTATACGTTCTTAGTGGATTTGGGAAATGTAAAACATGTTATGGGTTAGATAACTAAGTTAAAGCATGGGCGGATACAGGGGAGGGGGTGGATTTCCACCCACCCCCCCCCCCTCCTTTGATATTTGAAAGGGGAGACAACAAGCAATTTTTCAAAGTCAAATTCAACCTGCATTGAAATTATCTTTACACGAGGAGTTCTCGCGACTAGACACCATCGTATACACGATTGGTACAATGTATGGTCTGTTGTTTGTACCTCAATGAGGTACAGACTACAGACCATACATTGTACCAATCGTAGTCTACATAAATGTCGATTCATCAACGAAAATAGTCTGATATATGTTATTTGGATGAAATATTATCACCATAAGAGTTCATGCGATGAATAATGACTGGCTATAGTCATACGCCGAGGGTGCTTGGAAATATAACGTTCACTAATTTCCTGTTTTGAAACAGGTAACTCAAACCTGTGCATTGCGATAACGGCGAGGTCCGATAAACGCTCAGTTGTCATGCTGCTTCGCAGCCACGTATGGATCCTCCGGACGCAGTACACAAGGAAATGCATCCAGAATGCGTCTCCCGCGATCAAAATTTCAAATTTTTTCCGGAGGGGACCCCTCCCCCCGTACCCCCAAGACGAGAGTGGGGTACTCCCCTCTCGAGCTCACCCCCAACTCGTGCCTGCGGCGCTCGGTTCGTGGCTCCGCCACTCAATTTCCCCCCCCCCCCCACCTTTTTTCAATCCTGGATCCGCCACTATAAAGAATATTCGCATCTGAGGAGAGTGTATGGCATATAATTTTGGAAATGCCTTGAAAATAGTGGAGCGGAACCATATCGCTCTAAAAATATTACGTAACGTGCGTCACTTCCGGGGATATTCCGTCTTATATCTATCGTGACAATAAATTTCGAAAAACATCTATTAGATATTTTCAAAGCTCTCGGCCCACCATTCTAATTCTGAATGGGATTCGACGCCATGATGGCCTGGGAATAATCTGTCTCTTAAATAGGCAATAGTCATTGTTTAGATTCACTCGTCTGGAATATTTCAGTCGGTTGGAAAAGCGAACCTACGATTCGCTTTTCCGACCAGCTGATATATTTCAGGCGACTGAATTTTTAAAAATACCATAAACATTCGGGGGACGCGGTGGCTCAGTAGGTACAGGTGCAGGTTGCAAGACGAGAGGTCCTCGGTTCGAATCCCACCTGCGGCAACCGCGTTGTGTCCATGGGCAAGACACTTCACCCCCATTGCGGGGGCACGGTAGCGGTTTTTCACTAAGGCGTACTGCACGTCGATAGTACACTTGTCTTTAACCAACGCTAACACTGCTTGTGTGGAGTTAGAATGTTGGAGAGCCTGACAGTTGCTCGCCGTTCTCTCCGGGTACTCCAGCTTCCTCCACCCGTGAAACTGTCCTACACGAGGTGACCCTGGCTGTCGAAAGTGTCGTTAAACCACAATAAATAACTAACCATAACATTCATTCGCTTTGAATGAACGCAAGAAATGTTTCTCAGTCGACACTTGATTTGGCCGAATCTTTAACTCTCAACCCGCTGAGTATTTTCAAGCTATTTTTCATCAAATCTAGTTATGGCTGCTGTGAAGCAGCCATGACAGGATTTGATAAAAACAATCATCTAAATTCTCCTCAAGAAATCATTGGTGAAAAATCCATTCAATTAAGAAAGGGGAAATTTGTTTAAATGTTCCAAAATTATACATATTTCAGTAGCAAGAGTAATTCTGTCCTGACAGGAATATCCACAGCAGAATATATAGAGGATATTCACGAAAATTTGATGAATACCGAAAATATCTCGTGAGTGGCTACAAAGAAATATGAGGATCTTCACGAGCGACGCAGTCGCGAGTGAAGATCCTCATATTTCTTGTAGCCACGAACGAGATATTTTCGGTATTCATCAAATTTTCGTGAATTTTCTTTTTATTTAATGCTCTACGACTACAAACTCTCCAATTTGTGGCCTTTATTTGCCATTAAGGCGCAAAATTTATGTGCCGAACCGGCGTCCATACAAAAATTACAACAACCAAACTCCAACCATTGGAATGTGTGAATATCCGCACAAAAAGTAGTCCCGTCTTATTTCTCCCCTAACTTTACGATTTACCAAGGCTGGCGAATTGAAATAATCGCAATGTGTTTCGAAGAAATAGAACAATAACAAAAAACACCACTTTCTTATTTTCAATAACAAGACACGTCATTTTATTTTTTTTTAACTCAATGCACTGAAGACGTGTGAAGTTGAACTGAAGAAATTTGAAAGTGATTTCGGCTTTTCTCTGGAAGGTGAATGAGAAAGTCAAACTTTGAAACCGCTGATTTAATGAATTGATTTAGTCACTGTCACTATCAATTATTCGAATTCGTTTGTATTTGGGACTCTGGAATTCATTACTGATGTGCTGACTCGTTTAAAGTACATGTGATTCGTCATCCGAACCTACGATGAAATATCGATTTCTAAATATCATTTTGATATTTCGTTTTGCCGACCGACAGGGGAATATGACTTAATTTTTCAGCGTGAATTGATGCCTGAGCATTAAATAAAAGGAGTTATTTACATTAGAATGTTAATAGACATATTTGTATACTAAATACTTGTAAATGAAGACCCACCGCTCTAGTTTTATAATTACGCCGCTTAGTCCCACCAATTATGTTAATATATTGGTGATTTTAAGGTGAAATAAATATTTATTGAGTGGAATATCTATAACTGGAGCACGACATAATATAAATAAATATATAAATATATATCGCCTATGCCAAACAGGAATTCCACCAGGCATCGTCCTAGCATCGCGCCACTGGATTGAAAACTTGGAGCGGAAACTAAAGGGACACCACGTTCAATCAACGATAGAATGCGCGCAAACCCTACGAAAGGCAGGTAAACAACCAGTTCATTGCAGTGTCGGGTTCCTTACGGAATTAGACTGGTGGCCTGAGAGCTGGAGATATTTCCTGCAATTCTATAAGGTGGCATACAATATATTGTGCCAAGCGCATCGAGAAAATATATCCTGTAGACTGGTGCAAACCACGGGAATACAGGAGTCCATAAAATATCAGGGGCGGCGGAACCAGGAGGGCTGGAGGGGGCTTCAGTCCCTCCACTTTTTTGCCGGGCCATGTTTTTTTTGTATGCACGTATTTTATTAATACAACCAATGTCTGGTGAAACAAGGGGCGGATCCAGAGCCTCCCCCATAATTTCTCCAGCTATGTTTCTCTCGTACTGGTTCAGTTTCGATGGATTTCGGATCATTTTTTGCAGTAAGTGGCAACAAACGCTAAAATGTATACAGTCTGTTAAAAAATCGGTTAACTGAAATAGATCGTAATCTTACAGACATACAAGTACCAAATCCACCCCCAGACAAGAAACCCCACAGACCAAAGCTGATAAATAGACTTCACCTGTATGCTTTACCGACGTTTTTTACCGGCTCTCAAAGTGTGAAATCTTTCAAATACATCTTCAGAAAAAGCTCAAAATATCCGGTCAGATGCATGGAAATGGGGGTTTTAGAACCCTGGAATTTAAAATTTTCGTACGACGACCATCCATCGCCCTATAAGTCCCCCCACCCCCACCCACCCACCCACCCACCCACCCACCCACACACACACACACACTTTGAAAATCGTTCCGCCGTCCCCTGAATGTGATCAGTCAACTGTTGAAAAATTTTCTCATTTTCGACACAAAAGAAAATTAATTAGGAGGAAAATGAACAAGAAATGGGAACCAGAAGATTTCATTTTTCACACTTAAATTCCGTGCTCATCAGACGATAGTTGCGAAGAGTTGAAATTCTGAAAAAATCTGAACATACAAACTATATGTCAATATAATTTTTAATTATTAATACATTTTTATGAGATAATGTTTATTGCAGATACGTGTGTTTTGTCCTAAATCTGAAGATGAGCTACCAAGACACGGTGTCTTGGTACGTTTGCATATAAAGTATATTCAGGCCATCATCACTTCTCGATAAAAAAAAGTGCACCAGCTAAATATCATATCAGTTGTAAGTATCGAAGCTAACCCTTTAACCAATGCAGACGTGTCAAAATTTCATATTTTAAATATTTACTTTTCCAATTTTTTCAAAACATTTCAACAAAAACTCATCGTATGACCCCTTATTGGAATGAGCTCGACGACCTCGTTCCAATGAAGGGCCACGTTATATGGTATTATTGAAACTTCTGGAAAAATAATATTTTTTAACTGTTCAATTTGTATATTAAGTGGGCGGATGCAGACGATTCCATTAGGTAAAGGGTTAATAACAAATAGTTTTCTTGGATAGCCTTCGTCATCAACACTTCAAGAGCGAGAATTTTTTTTAATTTGCAAGTACAAGTATTGTGATCGCAAAAGCGGCATCGTTCTTGATCAGACCACGATCTTAAAACAATACTATAAAAAAACCTTTAGGCCCCACAAAGTAGCTCTTCTGTTTCTCGGGCCATTTTGTGTAAAACTGCACGTGGGCGGAGGTATTGTCTTTTTTTTATTGTGTTTATTTCTTTGCCATCAGAAATTAATGTTCTTCGTTTGTTTTATGCTTTAAGTCTCAAAATCTATAGAATAGCATGGGTGGTGGTGCATTTCGTCCCTTGAGCGCAAGAAGGCTTTGCAATGCTAAAGCATTGCAAAACCTTGTTGCACTCGAGGGACAAATTTATCAATTTTATAAACTTGGGTAAAATATCAGACATAAACCATTTAATTTTCATTTTTTTAAGTTTGAATTGGTTATAAAAGAGAGCAGACAAAACAACATGCAGGAGGGCCTGAAATACAGAATTTTAACTTGTATGCCTTACAATTGCATTTTCCGTAATTGTGCTTTCTGTCTATAGCTGTAAGTGGCCGAAATGTGTCGTTAGCGTTTGAAAACATGTGACAATTTGCCTGTAAGTAAATTCCCACCGTCTTTTCAAATACTAATGGGTCGCTAGTCGTTTAAATTTATTTATTTATTTATTTATTTATTTATTTATTTATTTATTTATTTTATTTATTTATTTGTCGCGTTTAACTTCTATGATTATATAATGACCACAATATAGGTATGAAGTCAAGCTTAGTCAATCGTTTACGCCAACTCAACAGAAATAAAACCCAACGCATCCCCTTTACCCGTATGGCCAAAAACCACTACCTTGAACTCAAATAAAGGACAAAATTCCCCCAGAATGCACCGAGGCAAAATTCCTCGGTATTAGTCTTAGCTCGAAATTGACCTTCACTAAACATACTAACATCCTTTTCACCGCTTAAACATGATGCCGGCAATGACATTTCAACATTTTTGAAAATGTATATTATACTGTAACTGAGGGTCGAAAGGGGCTTGCCCTACACCGTCCTTGTGCGCATTCAGCGCGCAAAACCATTTGTCTGGTTTATTCCAACGCAGTCCACTTCAGAGGACTGGTTCGCCAGGCGTTGGTTACCAGATCCTAAGTAGTATGTCAGGTACATTTGAGGTGGAGGTTGGGGGACCTCGGTGGGGGACCTCGGAAGTGACGTCATGTCACGTGACCTAGTGGCGCCATGTTGTGTTGTCATGGTAACCCGCGTGAGCGGCCAATGTTGTGACGTCATCACCATAGTGATATGTGGTGGTAGTGCGCATGCGCAGCGCGTGTTGTTAGGGTGAAACGTGTTTCCGTCGTCCATTTTGTATACTGGAGATCGCCATCTTGGTTTCTATGGTAGCACGTGATTGCTATGTTACCAATGGCTTCTAACAAGACAGGGGTATGTTCGGGGGTGTGTTCCTTTGTAGAAGAGTAATTCTGATTACCACAAACAACCCGACAATCCCTCCAAATCACCAAAATCCACCCAAAATCACCGAAATTGACTTTATTTCCCCAATTTATCGGCTTAGCACGTAGTGCTATAGTACTAAGGGGTACAAGGGGTGCCTTCGATTGAACAGGAGTAATGTTCTGGCTTAGAATTCTCCCAGAATCCCTTTTTGGATCCCTATCCCATGACATTTTATTTCCCTATTAAGAGTAGCACGTAGTGCTATAGGACAAATTTACCCACAATTTTCTGCTTCTATCTATATATGCAATAGTTTACGTCTATCTGGGAAATAAAATGTCATGGGATAGGGATCCAAAAAGGGATTCTGGGAGAATTCTAAGCCAGAACATTACTCCTGTTCAATCGAACGCACCCCTTGTACCCCTTAGTACTATAGCACTACGTGCTAAGCCGATAAATTGGGGAAATAAAGTCAATTTCGGTGATTTTGGGTGGATTTTGGTGATTTGGAGGGATTGTCGGGTTGTTTGTGGTAATCATATTTACTCTTCTACAAAGGAACACACCCCCGAACATACCCCTGTCTTGTTAGAAGCCATTGGTAACATAGCAATCACGTGCTACCGTAGAAACCAAGATGGCGACCTCCAGTATACAAAATGGACGACGGAAACACGTTTCACCCTAACAACACGCGCTGCGCATGCGCACTACCACCACGTATCACTATGGTGATGACGTCACAACATGGCCGCTCACGCGGGTTACCATGACAACACAACATGGCGCCACTAGGTCACGTGACATGACGTCACTTCCGAGGTCCCCCACCGAGGTCCCCCAACCTCCACCTCAAATGTACCTGACATACTACTTAGGATCTGGTAACCAACGCCTGGCGAACCAGTCCTCTGAAGTGGACTGCGTTGGAATAAACCAGACAAATGGTTTTGCGCGCTGAATGCGCACAGGGACGGTGTAGGGCAAGCCCCTTTCGACCCTCAGTTACAGTATAATATACATTTTCAAAAATGTTGAAATGTCATTGCCGGCATCATGTTTAAGCGGTGAAAAGGATGTTAGTATGTTTAGTGAAGGTCAATTTCGAGCTAAGACTAATACCGAGGAATTTTGCCTCGGTGCATTCTGGGGGAATTTTGTCCTTTATTTGAGTTCAAGGTAGTGGTTTTTGGCCATACGGGTAAAGGGGATGCGTTGGGTTTTATTTCTGTTGAGTTGGCGTAAACGATTGACTAAGCTTGACTTCATACCTATATTGTGGTCATTATATAATCATAGAAGTTAAACGCGACAAATAAATAAATAAAATAAATAACAAATAAATAAATAAATAAATAAATAAATAAATAAATAAATAAATAAATAAATTTAAACGACTAGCGACCCAATTAGTATTTGAAAAGACGGTGGGAATTTACTTACAGGCAAATTGTCACATGTTTTCAAACGCTAACGACCCATTTCGGCCACTTACAGCTATAGACAGAAAGCACAATTACGGAAAATGCAATTGTAAGGCATACAAGTTAAAATTCTGTATTTCAGGCCCTCCTGCATGTTGTTTTGGCTGCTCTCTTTTATAACCAATTCAAACTTAAAAAAATGAAAATTAAATGGTTTATGTCTGATATTTTACCCAAGTTTATAAAATTGATAAATTTGTCCCTCGAGTGCAACAAGGTTTTGCAATGCTTTAGCATTGCAAAGCCTTCTTGCGCTCAAGGGACGAAATGCACCACCACCCATGCTATTCTATAGATTTGAGGGATTTTTAATGGTCCTCATAACCTCAAAATTCAATGAGGCTATGAGGGATAATAAATGAGGACTCATTGAAGGCTTTTACATAGCCCTCATGGCCTCATACGACAAAAAAGGGATTCTCCTAAAGGTATCCTCGATAGGTATCCCCGAATAATACAATACCAGACCATAGGTATCCTCAAATACTGAAATGAGGCTAAGAGTCGTAGTAAATTATACCTCATTGAGGGATTTTTAATGGTCCTCATAACCTCAAAATTCAATGAGGCTATGAGGGATAATAAATGAGGACTCATTGAGGGTTTTTACATAGCCCTCATACGACAAAAAAGGGATTCCACAGTCACAGGTGTTTTCCAAAATGGGATTCCATAGGATATACCTGTTAAATACTGAAATGAGGATAAGAGTCGTAGTAAATTATGCCTCATTGAGGGATTTTTAATGGTCCTCATAACCTCAAAATTCAATGAGGGTATGAGGGATAATAAATGAGTACTCATTGAGGGCTTTTACATAGCCCTCATGGCCTCATACGACAAAAAAGGGATTCCATAGCCACGGGTGTTTCCCAAAAATGGGATTCCATGGGATATGGCCATTGGATATGAGGTGATGAGAATCGGATAGGACTTCGTTGCAATAAGGGGAGATAACTCTGCATACAGATTATGGGAAATCCAGCAATCTGATTGGTTAGTTATAATTTATATAAATGATCTAGATAAATGAAACAACAAGAGTACACGGAATAGGGTCAGAACTAACAAGAATAGACTAGAATAGCTAAATATAGTAATAATAAGCAAAGCTGTTCCAACTAATAGGCTCTTCTACGTTACTGGAATATACTCTAGAACAAAGGAACATGGTCAGATAGACGTTAAACTATTGCATATATAGATAGAAGCAGAGAATTCTGGGTAAATTTGTCCTATAGCACTACGTGCTACTCTTAATAGGGAAATAAAATGTCATGGGATAGGGATCCAAAAAGGGATTCTGGGAGAATTCTAAGCCAGAACATTACTCCTGTTCAATCGAACGCACCCCTTGTACCCCTTAGTACTATAGCACTACGTGCTAAGCCGATAAATTGGGGAAATAAAGTCAATTTCGGTGATTTTGGGTGGATTTTGGTGATTTGGAGGGATTGTCGGGTTGTTTGTGGTAATCAGAGTTACTCTTCTACAAAGGAACACACCCCCGAACATACCCCTGTCTTGTTAGAAGCCATTGGTAACATAGCAATCACGTGCTACCATAGAAACCAAGATGGCGACCTCCAGTATACAAAATGGACGACGGAAACACGTATCACCCTAACAACACGCGCTGCGCATGCGCACTACCACCACGTATCACTATGGTGATGACGTCACAACATGGCCGCTCACGCGGGTTACCATGATAACACAACATGGCGCCACTAGGTCACGTGACATGACGTCACTTCCGAGGTCCCCCACCGAGGTCCCCCAATCTCCACCTCAAATGTACCTGACATACTACTATCCTATTTTACCAGTAAAGTGGAATTTCTTTACCACAGCAAACAAGCACGGATAAACTTCCCGGGATTTCAGCGGGGGGGGGGGGGGGGGGGGGGGGGGGGGAGTCACAGGTAGAACATACAGTTCCAGAAAATACAGTTGCAATTGAAAAAGTTTTATAGTTTGGGCGCCTGGTCGCGATATGTTCACAACCGTGGACCAATATTTCACAAATGAAAAACTGCGAAAACAAGACTCAGTTACGAGAATCATACGGCTATTTTGTGAAAAGAATTTATACCTGGGGGATTGATGGTGTCCCTATATCTTTGCATTATGTATGGGGGGAGCGTAAGGTTTCAATAAAATATTATCAAAATTGTTACTAAATCACGTGTCAAGCAAGGAAGGGTATGGGTTCACTCATGTCTTTATACTCATTCTTGTCCACAGTTAACCCACTACCGAACATAGCGGGAATAGCCAGTCATGGCTATTCACAAAAAAATCACCTTTTTAGACTGTTGACCCCAAAACATAGCTTATGACCGCCTCATTGGAACGAGTTTGTTGTGATCGTACCAATGGTGGGTCAAAAGCGATGTTTTTGAGGACACAAATGGAATTTTATAGTTATTGTAGATTCCATCTTTTTTTCATTTTTTTGCAAATGTCGTCTTATCTTCGTGACAGGATGGGTTAAAAACAAAAACTAGTTCTCTCTTGTTCAGCTGTTCCACCTACATCTGTGAGAACTTTGTTGCCGCAAAAAAAAACCGCAAAAAAACCTGACAAGCTTCCTAAATGATGGCTGATGTGTATTCGCATCGACACTTGATATGATTTTTAAAATGCTATTGGATCATTAAATGTCATTAAATGAGAAAAACATATTCAGAAACTGAATATCGTTCAAAAATCTCGAAAACAACAAAAATGCATGGCCGCGTGCGTTGTTATACTGATATCAGAAGGATGCGGCGGTCATATTTCAGTAAAATTGGGATTATACCTTATCAGCGAAATATTGTATTTGATAGTTTCCGGGTCAGCTGCTTTGTTACTCTCTTCTTTCACAACCCAATTCCTAAGCGCATTCTTAGATTTCACCCCTAAATGTCGGCCATTCATTCAAGATGGTGCTTACTTTAGTATAATGAAAAACGTCTGCGAAAGTAAACCCTTCCAGACCCGAAGCTTGGAGCGTTAAAATCACCCGACATAGGGGCGAAGTAGCAGCTGTATGCCAGGCGTATCCGAGATGCGTAGCACCTAGGTGGGGGAGAGTATGGGAGGGGGTCGCCCCCTTAGGGGGTGATCCCTCCCATACTCTCGCCCAGCTAGGTGCAGAGCCAACTCCCATTTGTGTTAGAAGATGTAAAAGACAAGCCTCTGATACCGATTCTCGATTAACTTGGCCTACGATATCTGGCTTTTCTAGCAGCTCAATAGGGTGTGGTTAAGCCAAGGTTGTTTTTCGGTGCCTCTGAGAATGAGCGAGGAACCGGATGTTTTGTAGCTAGACTGTTATGCAGAAGAATACATGTCGTACCGATGTTCATTTCCGACAGATTCTCCGGATCTTTCGGCAATATTCGGAATATTGCCGCACGATGCAGAGAATCTGTCAGAAATAGACATCTGTACGACTGGGCATTGAGTTTTTTTTCCGACGGCTATTGAAAGTTCCCGACGGAGACTGTCATCGGAGGCGGGGGTCGTCCCTCTTGTATCCCCACTGGCTTCGGCCCTGAACCCTCCAAGCCACGAGTTCCGAAATGGTATCGTGATTTTGAATTTCATGTAGCAAAATGGGGGAGTCGTCTTTGTATTTGAAGGGAGGTTCAGCAATAATTTATTTTTATAACCGTAAAGGGCTGAAGGTTCAAAGAACCCCTGATCCCTGCAGTGAATATTCCGACATTTGCTGATTGGTCGACAACTTGTGGCTCTCATTGTGGAGATCTCAAATTCTCGTTTAGTCTGATTGACATGGTGCTGAGAGAATTAAACTGCATATGATAAATTCTGATAATACAACGAACGCCTGTGGCCTGCACCACCTCTAAAATAAAATCTGATTAATAGTTTACACAAGAAAAGTCGAATCTACAGTACGTGGAAAGTGTATTATCACTAAATCACCCGCGGAGTGGAGATTTAACTCGAGTAATAATAGCAAATTTGTTGTAAAGCATAAGAAGCACAAGCAAAGTTCCAGCCAATGGACCTCCGGGTTGTACCCGGAGGTCCATTGGCTTAAACATTGCTTGTGTTTTTGTCCACATGTACAGATTTTGAAAATAATATTTTGGGTGTCAACTCCACTCCCCTGGTGATTTAGTTACAATCCACTCTCCACGTACTGTACCGAGAACAATATTACCCCTCGACTCGAAATTATCTATGTTTCTCCGCAATCCATTGATAACCATTGAAATTAGCCACGAATATCGGCAATTCCGTGGTTAAAACCTAACATATTGACGCGGCTTTTAGCACAACATTACCGGCTGCCCTGGCAAGTTTCTAGGGATATATATAACTCGTATATCACCACACTAACTACCACGTGTGGATGTTTGATGCCTATACGCGGGTCTTTGATGCCACTAGGCGCGTAGCCAGGAATTTTGATGGGGAGATACGCTCAGTGGCGATCGACGATTGCCGGTTCTGCCTGGGCGACGACGGTTCGTCCCGGTAGAGAAAATCAATTGGAATGTGGTAGAACCCGATAAATATTATATGACATTTGAGTTTTAAAATATAAACACTGTTGCACTATTGTATCTGAAAAATTACATACCATGACCATGCAACTAGTTTCTGTGAAATGACTAGTCACTTTGATATTTTATTTAACCCTTTACCCAACGGAACGGCCAAAATCGGCCAGCGCTATTCACAAAAATCGACAAGTAATTTTCATTATTTTTATCATTTTTTTTGTCTCAGAAACATAGGTTATGACCCCTCTTTGGAACGAGCTCGTCGAGCTCGTTCCAATGAGGGATCATAACCTATGATTTTGAGACAAAAAATGAAAAAAATTAGTTATTCAATGATTTTGTTTGCAAGTGTCGTCTGCTTTTCATACAGCCGAGACTGTAAAAAAAAGTATCAAAGTAGTGCCTAGACGTTTCACAGAACTGCATGCAAACGAGATCATTTATGTTTTAAAACAACCTACCCCGATACTTACCCCGATACTTACCCCGATACAGGCTTAGCCACAGAGAGTACGATGCAGCGGAGTAAGTAAGGTCGCCCAATTTTATCGAAATATTCAAATCACAAATGGGAGACAGTCCCTCAAATGGAAGGGCAAGTGACAGTGTACGTAATCTTTGTGCCTTCTTCGACTCAAACATGTTTATGGACAAACATTTTACAGGTATGTGCAACAAGGCTTTACAAAAATTAAACAGATAAGACAGTTCCTTACAAGAGACTCCACAAAAACTCTAGTTCATGCTTTTGTAAGTTCACATTTGGATTATTGTAATGCCTTACTGTTCATCCTTCCACAATACCAATACTCTCGCCCGCAGAAAGTATTAAATGCATCAGCCCGAGTGGTATATAGAATATCACGATCTCATCACATCACTCCTGTTTTGATGGATCTGCACTGGCTGCCAGTAACGTACAGAATAATTTTCAAAACTTTATTATTAGTTTTCAAGTCACAAAATAACATATCACCAGTTTACTTAGAAGAACTCGTCAATACCAAGAATGTGTGTCAATTCAACCTGAGGTCTGATGGCAAAATGCTTCTACATGTTCCAAAAAAGACATTTGGAGAAAGGTCATTCTCATTTGCCGGTCCTCACTTGAGGAATAGTTTACCCGATCATCTAAGAAGACTCAAATGTGAACACTTTCAAGAAAGATCTCAAACCATATCTATTTCAAAAAGCCTATAAGTGATGTTCTGGACTGTCAAATACTGTATATATTCTGTTTGTATATTTGCATAAGCTCAGTATCATGTACAGCGCCTTAGAATATGTTTCTTTATCCATTGAACTATAATTTTGGCTCTATTTAAATGGGTAAATGGGTATATTATTATGGAACTCAAATTTTGTGGGGGAGGTACCGTATGTTCGCACCTGTCGCCCCCTCCCCCCCCCCCCTTGGCTACGCGCCTGGCAACGTCTATCAACGTAGCCACATACCATCGACACGTGTGCCTTGATTGGGATACGGACACCTGCCACCATCGGACATCTGCCCTCCCATTAAAATTAACATAAGGGGGTATCTTCACCCCATTCGTTTTTGTACTTAGGACACCTGCCCCCTGCTGTTTTTTTTTCACCTAGGACACATGTCTTCAACCGCTGTAACCCTGCTTGAGCGAAGCTTGAACAGAGTTAGAATGTTGAGGAGCTGACAGTTGTTCGTCGATGCTCGGTGGTTCTCTCCGGATACTCCGGTTTCCTACACCCATAAAACTGTCACGGTCGCGATTAGCCATTGTGCATAAGTATGTGACATTAAACATCAATAAATAAATATAAATATTTTATTCACAAGAACATTTCCAAGAAGTTTGCAGCTTTTTATTTATAAAATGGGAGCGCGGTGGCTCAGTGGTTACGGCATTGAACTTCAGTCCGAGAGGTTCACAGTTCGGTCCTCTCCAGGGGTAACTGCGTTGTGTTCTTGGTAAGGTACTTAATCCAATTGCCCACATAAATAAATAAATAAATAAATAAATAAATAAATAAATAAATAAATAAATAAATAAATAAATAAATAAATAAACGGACAGATATCCCAACAGCATCATCAAGGCACGTCTTCGAAGACGGGACTTAAGCTATCACATTCAAGTCAAAGCAGGTTTACCCCCCCCCCCCCCCCCCACAGTCATCTTTGCGACGCCCCTGCATAGAATTTTAGAATGGTGTGACAGCCCAACCCCCACCCGAACAAACCAGAGTTGACGCCCCTGATTATCGCAGTAACTAATACATTGAGAAACGTCAGATTCAACGTGTGTTTCTATTTACACCACTTTGATTTTGTGGTACAGTACAGTTGCCGTGGACTGGCCATGATCCGCGCGTGGGCAGTGATGTTCGTTACCTGGTCCTGTTTTACCAGTAGAGCAGTAAAGAGCCACTGCCCCGCATGGGGACTTTTTCAAAATAATTGTTTCGCTCTACTCTTCAGTATTCGAAATGCTGAAGACTCAGTGTTTTTTTTTATCTTTGTCGCCATTCGACCTTGTAGCTTGCGTGAAATTAAGATTCAAGATGGCTGTTCCTCAATACGCTTAGTCGAGTAAACATTCCTGCTGTTTGTTTGTTAGTTTATTAGAGTTAACCCTTTACCTAACGTAACGGCTAAAACCGACCAGCGCTATTCTCAAAAATCGCCAATTAATTTTCATTATTTTTTTCATTTTTTGTCTCAAAAACATAGGTTATGACCCCTCGTTGGAACGAGCTTGTCGAGCTCGTTCCAACGAGGGGTCATAACCTATGTTTTTGAGACAAAAAATGAAAAAAAATAGTTATTCAAGAATTATTTTTGCAAGTGTCGTCTGTTTTTCAGGTTAGGTAAAGGGTTAAACGACAATTTGAACAGTCAGGGTCACCTCGTGTTGGACAGTTTTACGGGAGGAGAAATAGATAGTACCCAGAGAGAACAAACTGGCCGCGGCGAGTAACAGTCATGCTCTCCAACGTCCTAACTCTGCACTAGCTGCGTCAGCAGCGGCTGAAGGCAAACGTGCACCAGCGATGAGCAATACAGTACAGTCGCCGTGGACTGATCGTAAGCCACGCGTGAGCAGTGATGTCCACGCGTGGGCAGTGTTGTCCACGCATGCGTTTACCAGGTAATAAAAATCGTCAGCAGCAAAATTTTAATTAATGAAGCACCGGGTTGTACCCGGTGCTTCATTAATTACATTTTTGATGATTATTCCTATAATTAGTGTTTTCAATCTAATATTATCGCGTCCGTGGAAGTATTGCCCACCCGTGGAACGTGACCAGTCCACGACGGCTGTACTGTAAGCACTGTCAATAAATTTCATAGACTTATAACTCGTACCGCACGATCTCCACTTTCACTTGGAAAATATATTCTTTAAACGCTCATTAAATACCTAATTCACAACAGGTACACTGATAAACTTTATCAGAGGAATTTCTTGAATATTGCTAAATAACCAGAAACCGACGTGAACTGACAACAAATGGTTGTCTAGGGTTGATGTGGTTTATTTATATTCATACATTTTTTTTAACTCATCTCTTTGCTTTTAGAGTGCATATTTTTTATATTATGTAAAGAAAGTGATATTTCGTTTTCGGATTTTTTGCAGGCAATAAAAAGAAGTCTCGATTCACTGACAGGCGTATTATCGGACAATATCTTTATGGCGATCTTCCACGTTCTACCAGATGTTGTATCTTCAAATTTGTTCACAATCCTCGTTACACGGACTGCTGGTTTCACAGTCGGAAGGAGGGCGATTCTAAAGAATGCGAAATGATGTTCAACTGTGTACACAATAATAACGATTGAAACCATTTAACCCGCTTATCTCTTGTACATTCATAACTCCATTTCTTCCCCGTGGGAACCCCTGGAAGTGAAGCAGTGCTTGTTAACTGTGGTAAATAAGCTCTGTTTTACTGGTAAAATAGGGGCCAGTAAGCAATATAACAAATGCATGGGGGTGGAAGTCCTTCAAAGTGGACTTTGTATGCCTGCAGCCTTTCGTTTTATCCTTCCGCGCTCGCACTTTTGCCATATCTATTAACCCATTCACACGCACGTGTCGTTCTGTGTTTGTAAACCATTTTCTCAAGTGTTTGGTGCAGTCAGAGAGTTCGCAACTACAGTAATTTTCACAGTGAAGTGTATTCAAGGAATTCAACCGTTCGTCAGTAATATGAGATCGATGAAACGGGCTTATTGGGGAGACCTAGTGGGGCACCTGGGAAGAGTAGATACCGAGATGATGATAATCATGTAGGTCTTTGTTGTGCACAAGGGATATAACTCTGCATAAAGATTATAAAAAATCAAGCAATCTAATTGGTTAGTTAGCTGCAATAAAGCGAACTGATTAGATGATCTGGATAAATGAAAGGACAAGAGTACTCGGAATAGGGTCAGAACTAACCAGAACAGATCAGAAAAGCTAAGTATAGTAACAAAACTGTTCCAAAGGATAGGCTCTTCTACTCTACTAGAGTATAACCGATTCAATAGAACGGTACTATAGCACTGCGCTCTACTATTATAAGTAGGATTCTGGGAGGGGGGGGGGGGGTCCGTATCAAATAAAGTCGTTTTTTGCGATGTGAGAGATTGTCTGGTTTATTTGGGTAATTCTACGGATCGGGAAATCGGGAAAACTCTTATACAAAAGAACATACCCTCCCAACATACCCTTGTCTTGGTGCAAGCCTTTGGGTAACATAGCAACCACGTGGTACCATAGAAACCAAGATGGCGGCCTCCATTATACAAAATGGACGACAGAAAAACGTATCATCCTAACAACACGCGCTGCGATTGCGCACTAACACCAGGTATCACTATGGGGATGACGTCACAAGATGACCGCTCACACGGGCTACCATGACAACCAAACATGGTGTCACTGGGTCACGTGATATGACGTCACTTCCTAGGTCCCCCACTAGGTTCCCTCAATAAGGCCCGTTTCATCGCTTTCCTACTACTTTCGTCGTATGAATTCAAAGTAGCATTTGCGCTTATGGGGCAGATTGGGGGGCTCGATGGCTCAGTGGTTACAGCATTGGACTTCAAATCTAAATGTCCACAGTTCGATCCCCACCAGGAGTAACTGTGCTGTGTCCTTAGGAAAACAACTTAATCCTTATTGCCCACGTGGAGGCACGGTGACGCGAGGGCACGGTGATACTGTGTACTAACGCGTACTGCACGTCGATGGTGCACTTGTGTTCAACCAATACTAAGTGCGGAGTTGGTACGTTAGGGAATCTGACTGTTGCTCGCCGCTGCTCAGTGTTTCTCTCCGAGTACTACGGTTTCCTCCACCCATAAAACTGTCAGACACAAGGTGACCTTGGCTGTCAAAAGTGTCATTAATCCCCAATAAAAAAGAAAAAATAATAGAACGGACCCGTTATTTTGTTTGCTATTACTGTATATAAAAACACAATTACCGTGGATCTATTTAACTCTTTACCTTACACGAAAAGCAAGACGATACTTGCAAACAAAAGTCTTGAATAACTAATTTTTTTCATTTTTTTTGTCTCAAAAACATAGGTTATGACCCCTCATTGGAACGAGCTCGTTGCAAATAGGAGTCATAACCTATGTTTTTGAGATAAAAAATGAAAAATAATGAAAAGTAGCTGGCAACTTTTGTGAATAGCGCTGGCCGGTTTTGGCCGCTACTTTGGGTAAAGAATTAAGGGAGGCGTCACAACGTCGCTATCAGGGCCCTCAGATCGTATCTGGAACCAGACAACTGCTGTCAGACATATTCAGAAGACACATGTTCGATTTGCCGGAATGAAGATTCCGATCAAGCCAGATATAATAAATTTTCTCTAAAAAATGTGACTCACAAACCTTTCATCTCGATATATTTCGTAATCAGCGCAGCTTTTTGGGGATCTATGTTTCGTAAAGAAAGTTGCAAAACTATTGATGAGAGAAAATATGGTTGTATCTTTAACTTTGAGTTATTCGGTTGTTCTTTATTCTAATAGAGATAAGCATTGCACCTGGTACACGACACTTCAGTAAGCCTTACATCATGTAGTATATTTATTTTCAGCTAATCTAACGGAACACGGTTCCTCATTAATTTATTAGCAGATGATTTTATTTGAAAATTAAGTGCTACAAATCTCTGAAGCATTTTTAACTCCCTTCTCACAGGGGTGTCGCGAAGATTACTGATTTGTAAGTCTAATTTAACGCGGCAATGAGGTTAGTGGGGGACACAAAGAAGACGGTTAGTATGCATATCGGAGAGATTACGAAGAGAGGGGCATGGGATGTCATCAAGCAGTTCGTCTCCGAGTGCTGGGAGGAGAGAAGGGGAGTGGAAATCGGGAGGGTGTTGGGAGCACAGGGGTAACCAAGGTCTTCTCATATCTGAGTACCGCGACAAATCAGAGGCCGGTCAAAGTGTTATTATTATTATTAAAGATGGCTAAAGTCCCGACTGATAAAATATTCCAACTGCATCAAGGCATGCCTTCAAAGAAGGCATGCCTTGATGGTGTAGGTGGAATATTTAGTAGTTCGGATTCTGGTTTTAAAAAATAAAGATTTCTTGGAAATTTGTTTGTAGATAAATACAATATACAAGCAGTAGCAACTCTGAGACTCACCAACGCACTAACTCCACACAAGCAGGCATTTTGTCCCCTGAGTTCCAATGTGTTCTCTGTGCCTACTGGCACAGAGAACACGTTGGAACTCAGGGGACGATTTGTCAATGTTGCATTGATTCGCAATAGTTCATGACTTATTCTATGTCGCATTTCGATACATTTTGAGTGTAGAAGACAGTCACATAAGAATTGAATGTAACATTTTGAATAATGAGATGTGTGTGTCAATTTGTCCACTATGTAGCTGAATGTAGTACAATTTTTCAGTCACAATATCAATACCTTGAAGTGAATACAGCCAAAATAGCATACAAATGTTTGCATTGAAAATTTTAGGTGCAATTGCACTCCCAAGCAATCTGAGGCGGGGAACTGTTTTGCACTTCTTGATTTTCTAGATTGCCAGGCCTGAGCAGGGTTAGCATTGGTTGAAGACAAGTGCACTGTCGAAGTGCAGTACGCCAGTGTACACAGTGCCACCGTGCTCACACGTGGGCAATCCGAATAAGTACCTTGCCCAAGGATACAATGCAGTTACCCCTGGCGGGCATCGAACCGTAGACCTTTCGAGAAGTCCAATGCCGTTGCCATTGAGCGGTATTTGCTTTTCGCTTATTTGGATTGCATAAACAGTGAGTAAAAAATGATCATGAAATTATTTTTAAAACTTTAATAATGGCCTTTTTCAATTTTTATCAACTATATTTTTACCAATTGAGGGTTTTTTGCAACTAAAATACTTTAAAAAGCCAGGTAGTTGCCTACACGGGGGCACGATGCCGCCGTGTACTAAGGCGTACTGAACGCCGATGGTGCACATGTATTCAACCGCTGTAACCCTGCCTGAACGGAGCTTGAACAGAGTTAGAATGGTGAGAAGTTGACAGTTGCTCGTCGACACTCGGTGGTTTTCTCCGGGTACTCCGGCTTCCTTCACCCGTAAAACTGTCACGGTCACGATTAGCCATTGTGCATAAGTATGTGACCTTAAACACCAATAAATAAATAAATAATAAATAAAGCCAGGTAACACTGAATTAAAATACCGTACATTGACTCATTGAGTGAAACAAGGCGCCATCTGCAATGCTTTAGCATTGCAGATGGTGCCTTGTTGCACTCAAGGGTCGATACATGGTTAATGTGATCTCATTACGATCAGATTCCATTTGGCACTAAAATCTTTCATTTGGTTCAAAAATCCATTTGGCACCGATAAAAAATTCTACTTGGCATCAAAAAATTTCGAGCCAGCCTGGTCAATGACCACGTCCCGGTTGTTACCTCTACCCTTGCACTCGCTTCAATAATGAGCGTTATAATATCTCAATCTTGTTCGAAACTGTCACTTTTAGCACCGCTAAAAATAGTGATTCAAAGAGTAAAAAACCAAAATGTGTTGGCACTTCTTCTGTTATATCCATGGGCGGCATTCCCATTACATCGCGATTAAAAACAAGATAGACTTATGCACGTCGCTCAGGACGCCCATAAACGCTCCACAGTTGTTTTAATAGAATATTTTGTTTTATTTCGATCAAATATAACGCTATAATTATAGATAGTATTCTGTTTAATATTTACTTGACTGCATGATATTTACACACTGCGCTAAAAAAGATTCATTCCGGTAATTAACAATAAATCACACTACTTGTATCCTTATCTCAATATTCTTTGACCTTTTCGGTTTAACGTTTTGCATGTTGCTGACGGATGCACATCACAGGGTTTCTCTCTCTATCTCAAACATATACTAACAACCAGCAAAGCGTTTTTTTATGACAAAGCAACTAAAACCGTGACTAGTTGTTATTATTTTAAGGACTATGGGGCTGTTCATGAACCGAACATCTTTCCATAGAAACACTTGTCTGTAGCAATGTGGTTTGGTTATATGTCATATGTGTCGACACTTGTAAATTCAAAGATCTTCTCTATTCCATGGACCTCATACAATGTGTGATGGGACCAACACACAAAAAAGGCCGCACATTAGACCTGATAATAACGCGAGGGGAGGATCTGCCTTTGGTGTGTGACCTAAATATATTCGACAACGTACTGGCAGACCACCTTGCTGTTGAATTTAAATTAAATCTCCCACATCCGGTACCGTCACGAAAGAAAATATCCTATAGAAAATTCCGAAATATTGATCAGAGGAAATTCTGTGAAGAAAGTCTCTCTATTCCCCATGACACAAACTGGCTAAGGAATGTTGACTTGTTAATCGAGAACTTTTCATCCCTTCTTCAAACCCTCATCGACACTCGTGCTCCAGTACAAACGCGCGTAATAACCAGGGATGTGGCTAGAGGGTTTCAGCCTCTGTGTGTGTGTGGGGGGGGGGGGGGGGGGTGCACCGGTGTAAATTCCAACTGTGAGTGGTTTCGATAGGTGGTTGCACTGCAGCGCTGGGTGATATCTTTTAACCCTTTACCCAAGGAATTGCCCGCATCCGCCACGTAATATGCAAATACAGCTGCTGAAAAAATATTATTTTTCGAAAAATTTCAACGAGCTCGTTCCAAAGAGGGGTCACATGATATGGTTTTGTTGAAATTTTTTTTTTTAAATTTAAAAAAATGGTATTTAAAATAATGAATTTTGAAATCGTCTGCGTTGGGTAAAGGGTTATGAACCCTTCTGAAAATTTTCACTAGCCCTGAAACGGAAAAAGCATCTTTTATAATGTGTCTGGGTCAGAAAATTTACCGAATTGATGTCAGAGTCGAAATTTTGAGGCCATGTCAATTTTAGAGTAGGAAATTTGAAACTCAAGTTGGAATAAAAGATCAAAATGTCTTATTATTAGTTGGAATTTTAATATTTTTCATGAACAATGTTAATTTATTGAATTTCCAACTATTTGATTTTTGACCTCGGAATTTCCAACTATTGAAAACAAATACTCCTAGCTGGGGGGGGGGGGACTCCCCCACCCACCCACCCACCCACCCACCCACCCACCCACATCCCCCCTGTCGCCACATCCCTGGTAATCACCATGCGCCCAAACACACCGTGGTTCACAGATCAGATCAGACAAGCAAATCTCTTCGTCGCAAGCTTGAACGACAATGGCGAAAATCAAAACTATATCTCGACAAAGAGATGTATATATCTCAAAAAGATTATGTTAATATGCTTGTTAAGAAAGCAAAGAAAAACTATTTCACCAGAGCAATCAATGACAACATTAACAAGCCAAACGCTCTGCCATCAGTCATCGATAAACTTTTACATCGCACTAAAGTGTCTGCTTTACAAGCTCATACATCAGAGACCGATCTCTATGAACGTTTCTCCTTCCTTTTCGCTGATAAAATTGACCGTATAAGAACTGGAATAGCTAGCAAAAGTACAGATTATTCGGCAGACCGCAGTCAGTCTCCTGTAATGGCAATAGATCCTTGCTTTCAGTCCTTCACACCATTCTCAGCGGAAGAAGTTATTCGCCTTGTTCATAAATCCCCATCTAAACAATGCAGTTTGGACATAATTCTTACATGGCTGCTGAAAACATGCATGCCAGACATTGCGCCATGGATTCCCGTCAAAAATGAAACATGCACTTGTAACACCCTACGGAAAAAGCCTGGTTTGGACTCTGAAATATTAAAGAACTACCGCCCAGTCTCCAACCTTTCATTCATCTCTAAGGTTGTGGAACGAGCTGTAGTTCTTCAGTTAAATCAATATCTTGCTCAGAATGGTATCTCCGAGGTTTTCCAGTCTGCACACAGACCTTGCAGCAGCACAGAAACAGCTCTCCTCAGATTACAAAATGACATTTTGATGTCGATGGACAGACATCAGGTCTCTTGCCTAGTTCTTCTGGATCTGAGTGCTGCCTTCGATACCATAGATCACCACATGCTCATCAACAGATTGAAATGCAGAATTGGCATATCGGACATTGCTCTCAAGTGGTTGGCATCATATCTCGCCGAACGAACAAAGTGTTAACATAAATACCTCATCCTCCTCTAAATTCACTTTAAAGTTTGACGCCCCTCGGGCTCTGTACTAAGGCCCTTGCTTTATGTCCTTCTTCTGGGTGATATAATTCATAAAGATGGTTTAGAGTATCACTTCTACGCTGATGGCACTCAGCTATACATTCACTTTAAATCTAATGAAGAAGACATATCACGTTGTGAGCTTGAAAGATGTGTTGCTGATATTGTCAATCATATCGGCCGCACGTCTGTTTTCCACCTGAGAAATATCAGTAAGATAAGGGCAACTATTGATAGGAAAACTGCAGATCAACCCATCCATACATTTGTCACCAGTCATCTTGACTACTGTAATTCTTTGCTGTATGTGTGCAAAAATTCACTTTTTGACAAACTCCAATATATTCAGAATTGTGCTTCCAGGATCCTCACTCAAAATGGTAAGTTCTGCCGATTCAGTCCGGTCCCCAAAACCCTTCATTGGCTCCTCATCCAGCAATAATAATAGAAGACAATGCAATGACACCCAATAAAGTAGTTCGGAACTTGGGCTATTTCCTGGATGAGAATCTTTCTTGCGACAGACATGTCAATCATATCGACCGCACGTCTGTTTTCCACCTGAGAAATATCAGTAAGATAAGGGCAACTATTGATAGGAAAACTGCAGAACAACTCATCCATGCATTTGTCACCAGTCGTCTTGACTACTGTAATTCTTTGCTGTATGGGTGTGTAACAACCACAGCAAAGAATTACAGTAGTCAAGACTACTAGCTGGTTTGTATTACACTACTGGTTGATTATTACACTACAGGTTAATGTTTATTACACAACCAGTAGTGTAATAAACATTAACCAGTAGTGTAATAAACTTAACAAGTAGTGTAACAAACATCCATGAAAACAAACAATTTTTCAACAAAGTTTGAAATTTTTTGGGGGTGGCTCAAATCATAGTTTGGGTACATCTTGTGTGTGTTTGTGTGCGTGCGTGCGTGCGTGCGTGCGTGCGTGTGTTACTTTTGAAAAGCCATAGTGAACAATGTGGATTTAAGGCTAGAACATTATTATTATTATTATATGTCATCGTGGCGTCAACATCAAATATCTCCGCCATTTTGGCACGCTCAAACGTTTGATGGTAGCTTCTCACACTCGGGTCACTGGTTCGCAATTTGCATTTCTCGTAAAATGTTTGCGTTCAAAAAGAAAACAAAAAAACCCAAATGGATAATTAACACATCTTTTATATTTACTTTTAAAGGATTTTTCTTTTGAAAGATTAGTAGAATATACGAAAAGCTATTTTTTGAAACTCTCGCACCCGACTTCCAGAGAGATTCAACATGGCCGTCGGCATAAAAAACGCGATTTTTAATTTCATAGCCTGTAGACATTTCTGATGGAAATACTGAAAAATCTCACACGAAAATCCTGAAAAAAGCTGCGTGCGGCTCGAAATGCGTTCGCTATTATTTGGGCACATTTAATCATATCTTCACCCCCTGTAAACTGAATGGATTCTTTAACCAATGATTTCTTGTGTCACATTTAGATTAATTTGTTATCAAATATAGTCATGGCTGCTTCATAGCAGCCACGACTTGATTTGATGAAAAATATCTTGAAAATACTCAGCGGGTTGAGAGTTAACCTCTTCATCGCTGCGGTAATGGTAAATCAACTATTTCCGCTAGTAGCGTTGTGACGACAGAGAGGGGTATTTATTTATTTATTTATTTATTTATTTAACATAGGTATGAAGTCAAGTTAAGCCAATCGTTTATACTTAGAGGACTTCCATACCAGGCGTTGGTTCCGAGTCATATTTTATCAGTAAAGCAGGTCTTGTTTACCACAGTAAACAAGCACTGCTGCACTTCTCGGTGTTCCCAAGACGGATAGAGCCAGGGGTACCAAGATAATTATTTTGCCATCCATAATATAAAGGGTGAAGGGTGTGTCGGGAGGCGGGGGTGATTGGGGGTAACGACCATAGTTAGGACTATTTGTTGAAAAATTCACATGTTAGGCTCAATTTTGGACACGAAATTTGGGCGTTGTGGCACAAATTGTGTTGTCTCGCTGCCTACTGGGCTTTGATGAAGAGTCGGACCCTTGGGCCCCTGCATTTATTTTCCTGGTAGCGCGGTCAATGACTTTTATTGTTCGAGTTGTATATGTAGGCCTAGTAAATAATATCATGGTGCATGTCAGCTATACGGTTAAGGTTACACAACAGAGTCTTGTTAAGTCTTCAATGCCATAGTTGACCTTTTTTCGTCATTGAAAGATATTTACAGGAAAGTTACCTCCCCTTAATTTTCTAAAGTAAGTGCATTTGACACTAAATAATGTATGGGTATGAGTATGGGAATTTCATATAAAATTTGAAATTTCGAAATGCTAGCGAAGTTGTATCATCGACGTGCGCATCATTTCACAAACTTCCGGCATTTTCTCCAAGAGTAGTATAAAAATTCTGAAGCTGGCTTTTTACAATTTTTCTCAATGAGTTTGAACGGATGACTATTATTCTCTGTTTAAACCTATATTTAATAAACAGCTGCGCCATGAGCGCATGATACGCTCTTTATTAATAACAAGAGGGAAGCACAAAATATGAGTATACATGTATTGCCTATATTTTGACGAATAAAGTCCCATAACTCTGGAATGACTAATCGAACGGCGACACCAACGGAAAGGGAGCTTCCTTCCATCAACATAAACCACCTACCAAAAAATCGTTAAAATCTCTCGAAGCGTTCTCGAGTTATCGTACGACGTGTAAAAAATCAACAATTTTCTAAGTAATAAATGCCCATAACTCTGGAATGACTAATCGAACAGCGCCACTAAACGAAAAGGAGCTTCCTTCCATCGATATACACCACCTACCCAAAAGTCACGAAAAACTCTCAAAGCGTTCTCGAGTTATCGTACGACGTGTAAAACATCCAACAATTTTCTAAGTAATAAAGTCCCATAACTCTGGAATGACTAATCGAACGGCGACACTAAACGAAAGGGAGCTTCCCACGATGGATATACACCACCTACCCAAAAATCACGAAAATCTCTCAAAGCGTTCTTGAGTTATCGTACGAAGTGTGACCGGACGGACAGACGGACGGACGGACACACGAACAGACGGACAGCGGTATACCATAATACGACCCGTTTTTTTCAAAACGGGCGTATAAAAATAAGGAAACGGCGCTTTCGCCATCTTCAATTTGATGCCCTATAACCTTTTCTGGTCATTGTATCAACAGTTTTCGCTTCGTGACATATAATGCAGACACTATCCTATCCTTAATATATACTAGCGGAAAAAAGAAACGCAATTTTTTTTCTGTGGTGAATATTTCAAATGTGTTATGGATGATTATTTCATTGTTTGTATTTTGATCTTATTTCTTCATTACAGATTAAATTTTGACGAGTTATGTTGTCTTAACCCTTCACCCAACGAATCGCCCGCGTCCGCCCGCGTAATATGCAAATTCAGCAGCTGAAAAAATATTATTTTTCCAAAAAGTTCAACAAAACCATATCATATGATCCCTCTTTGGAACGAGCTCGTCGAGCTCGTTCCAACGAGGGGTTACATGATATGGTTTTGTTGAAATTTTTTGAAAAATTTCAAAAATTGATATTTAAAATAATAAATTTTGATATCGTCTGCGTAGGGTAAAGGGTTAACACAGACAGCATTTGCATGGCTAATGTGCAAACGTGGATACCCTACGCCATTTACTGATCAAAATCAATAGAGGGTGTGCCCACTCAGGGCTTCATTCGCTGCTCTAACTCTCCTCACCATTGTCCCCATCAAGTTGTTTATGGCCTTTTTGGGATGTTATTCCACTCCTGAAGAAAAGCCTGCGTGAGCGGAGCGACGTTGTTTGAGGCGTTGACGCGCTTCCCGACCGTCCTGCCCAGCTCGTCCCACAAATGCCCGATCAGGGGACAAATCTGGACTGTATGGTGGCCAATGGAGAACTGGGATATTGTTTTGGTTGAGGGAGTCACGTGAAACCCTCACAACGTGCGGCCTCGCATTATCCTGCTGCAACGTAAGGTTATGCGCATGGATCAGTGGAAGGACGTGAGGCATGAGGACCTAATACCGATATCTTACGGCTGTTAGATTGCCCTGGATGACCACGAGAGGTGTTTTCACGCCATGAGATAACCCCCAAAACCATAACAGACCCTCCACAAAATCTGTCGTTTTCCTTAACGTACGCGTCAGAATATAGCTCACCTCGACGTCGATAGCAACGTTGTCGTCCACCTGACCTGTAAAGCGTGAACCGAGACTCTTCAGTGAATAACACACGTCTTCAGTGGGCCAAGTGAAACCGATTTGGTGCATGTGCCCGCAGACATTGCAATCGACGTTGACGTCGACTGGGTGTAAGTTGTGGACCAATGTAGGGACGTCGTGTCCTTAAATTGAACTCCCGCAACCGATTCCTCACTGTTCTTGGACACATTCGGCGACCATGAGTGTCTACAACCTGACTCGTCATCTCCGTCGCACCCTGAAACCGGTTACGGAGGTGAGAGAGACGTATGCCTCTATCTTGACGTGGCGATGTAACACGCGGACGTCCGTTCCCGGGACTGTCACCTAATCTTCCTGTGGCTCCAAGACGCCCAACTAAACGAGCTATCGTTGACTCATGGACCCCAAATTGTTGGGCGACGAGACGTTGCGATTGGCCCTGTATAATTAAAGCAATAGCCCTACCCCTATCAAATTCGGCCATTCGCGGCATTTTGCTTTTCAATCGAGTTGAAATGAAATGTTGAATACAATCGATGTGTACTGATCAAAACTTCGATTTGTTATGGTGTTCAAGCCCTTTGCACGCTTTGTCGATAAATCTGTTGAAAGCATGCAGGGCCGCACGTGATTATGGTTTACAGAATTTTAACCATAGACTCTTTAGACAGTACACAGAGGTAGCTATGTGTCAACTTTTACTACATTTGTTCTACGTATAAAAAAAATTATATTACCAAAACTCAACTTAAGTTTCTTTTTTCCGTCAGCATAATAGGCCAGGGTGTAAGATTTACTATTTTTTTCATGCGGAAAATAAAATCCTGCAAATTATTGTAAAAACACATTTGCTAAAAAAAGAGCCAAAATGTACAGTTACTTAGTTGCTTAAAATAAGCTTGTCATAAAATGTCAATTTTCCTTTTATAAATTGTAATAAACGAAAATAGGCAACTCTGAGAGCTGTCTGTTGTTTTTGTTTATTAAAAGTAACAAATGAAAACGATGCTTTATTTTCAACTGAATTTATTTATTTATTTATTTATTTATTTATTTATTTATTTATTTATTTTATTTTTTTTATTTATTTATTTATTTATTTATTTATTTATTTATTTATTTGGGATTTAACGACATTTTCAACAGTCAGGGACACCTTGTGTCGGACAGTTTTACGGGTGGAGGAAGCCGGAGTACTCGGAGAGAACCACCTAGCAGCGACAAACCCCCAACGTACTCACTCCATACATACAGAGTTAGCATTGGTTGACAATGTGCACCATCAACGTACAGTACACCTTAGTACACAGTGCCACCGTGCCTCCACGTGGGCAATCGGGATTAAGTGCCTTTGCCAAGGACACAAAGCAGTTACTCCTGGCGGGGATCGAACCGTGGACTTTTGGGTATGAAGTACCATCCCGTATCTACCGAGCCACCGCGATCCCGCTTAGTCTTGTTATGTAATCGTACAGCAACTATGCACTCCCCCACATCTCCCTTCTCCCCTCACCATGTGGTTCCGCTTCCTTTTTTCCAAATAAACAGGCCTACTACCGATACCTTTTGCAGTGGCATAGGAACGGGGGGGGGGGGGTAAGAAGTGGGGGGGGGGGTATTTACGCCCCCCCCCCCCCGAAAAAACTTTGAAAAAATCATAAAGAGTATCTACAAGAAAATAACCACATATATCTTCATATTCTAAATCATACACTGCAAAAAATATAGGTTCTCTTTAGAACCAAAACTGGTTCTAATCTTGTCCCTGAGATGGAACCAGTTCTGTTTAAACAGCATTTATTTCAAATCAAATAAATTGAAAAGATTAACATTAAATATTAACAGAATTAAACATAAATTGAGGGGGTTTCAGCCGTAAGTTTAGAGCTGATACGAGGTTGTCTCAAATCATTATGAAGCAAAGGAGATATGAACAGTTGGCATATCGAACCAGTTTTGGTTCTATACAGAACCAAAACTGGTTGGATATGCCAACTGTTCATATCTCCTTTGTTTCAAAATGTTTGGCGACTGCGTTGAATAAGCTCTACGTTTACTGCTGAATCCACTTCAGTTCATGTAATATTCTGTTAAAATTGAATGCTTATCTTGGTAAATTTATTTGATTTCAAATAAATACTGTTTAAACAGAACTGGTTCCATCTCAGGGACAAGATTAGAACCAGCTTTGGTTCTAAGGAGAACCTATATATATTTTTTGCAGTGTACAGGCGCACATAAAAACTTATGATCCACACCATTTCCAGTGCATTGCATAGAAAAGTTGGTAGCCGATGTCACTGACTGATTTGACGCTCAACAGGTTGACATCTTCCTCTCTGACATACATCCTCCTTTAACCCGTTAACCAACGTAACGGCGAAAACCGGCCAGCGCTATTCTCAAAGATCGCCAATTAATTTTCATTATTTTTTTCATCTTTTGTCTCAAAAACATAGGTTATGACCCCCCCCCCCCCCCCCCCCCCCGCTGGAAAGAGCTCGTTGAAATGAGGGGTCATAACCTATGTGTTTGAGACAAAACATGAAAAACATTTGTTATTCAAGAATTTTTTTTGCAAGTGTCGTCTGCTTTTCATGTTAGGTAAATGGGATAAACACCAAAAATTAACAGCAACAATACCTTGATTTTTTTCACTTGAGAAGCGAGGAAATGAGCTCTCAGAAGTTCATATTTCACAAATTTTCCTGGAATCCCCCTCCCGCACTCTCCCCCGGGTTCGGCTACGCAGAGCGGACGACCAATGGCGCCCGTGCTGTCCCCTACAAGCTCCCATTTACAATACCCCCAACATTATAGGCTTCCTACGCCCCTGATGTCCTTTTGGAATGTTTACACTTATATTATTGGAATGTGCGATAATTTTCCGTTACGCATCATTTGCTTTTCGTTTTCCCTTTTTATTCACTTTCTGAAATCAGGGACGAAGCAACATGCAGGTTTTTCAATTGGGACGGGAGAATGATCAGTTAGATTTCTAACGGGGGTGGGGGTGGGATTCCAGTACGACATACTGTAGGCATGTTCCGCGAGCCGCTGCCTCGAGCTGGGGAGAGCTCCCCCTCTCGATGGCGGGGGCCTCCCCAGGACCATTTTAACCCTTTACCCAACGAATCGCCCGCATCCGCCCGCATCCGCCCGCGTAATATGCAAATTCAGCAGCAGAAAAAATATTATTTTTCGAAAAATTTCAACAAAACCATATCATGTGACCCCTCTTTGGAAAGAGCTCGTCGAGCTCATTCCAAAGAGGGGTCACATGATATGGTTTTGTTGATTTTTTAAAAAAAAAATTAAAAAATGATATTTAAAATAATAAATTTTGAAATCGTCTGCGGTGGGTTAAGGGTTAAAAAAAGATGTTAACACCTGAGATTGATACGGAGCCCCCTCTGGCTTAAATCTAGTTATTTTATCCACAAGAAAAAAGCAATTCTACAGGAAGGTCCGTGAGTTTTCCCTTACATTGACCAGGAGCCAATACTATAAAACTTTTACAGTTGTATTTTCTGGAATTGTATTTTCTACCTATGAATATAACTGACTAAAATGAATCATTAGCATTTTAAAAGATATGGCAATTTGCCAGCTGGCAAATTGCCACATCTTTGAGAATGCTAATGGTTCATTGAAACCCATTTAAAATCGTAACTAGAGAATACAATTCTAGAAAATACTGTTGTAAAAGTTTTATAGTATTGGCCCAGGCTACACAAGGACTATAGAATATAGACTGACAACTATTCAGCCAATACCTACTCCCTCCTGTCAGTCAGTTGGAAGGAGTAGATATTGACTGAATAGTTGTCAGCTTATCGTCTTTGTGTAGCCTGGTTAGTGTAAGGGAAACGAATTTGAAAAAACGAACTGAGCACAGATTCGAGTCGGTGTTTCGGAAAATTTTGTCAGCTGATTGCAAAAGTTGGACAATTTGATCGAAAATTGGAAAACCACTTTGGTTCTGATCGAAAAAATATGACGAGCAGATTAAAAAGATATTATTGAATTTCCAACTTTTCGAATTTACATCAATGAATTCCCAACTTTTGAAATTTTAATAAATGATAATTTGGGGGTTGAGACACCCCTTACCTGCGCCCCTGCCTGAAATGTTTATTACGTGCGTTGATAATCTACGGACGAACCGAATATACCATTCGATGTTTGGAGTTGATTTCCGGTAGTAAGTAAATAAAGTGTAAGCAATCAAATTTTCTAATAAATGCAGTTGACTTAAGCCCTTGTCTCTGGCTGTCTGTGGTTGACGCCTCGTTGAAAAAGACGTGTTTACTTGGAGCTCTCGAAAAACAATTACATTTGTTTTATTTGAAAACTTCGGGTCAAGGGCTGATAACGTCTTGGAGTGCACTTGAATACATTTAATTCCATAATAAAGAGAATACTCGAATGTCAGTGTTTTATTTCAATGCCGATGGAATGGTGCATAAAACAGGCATGACTGATAGATAAAGCCTCCACGTTAATAGATACAAGACTTCAGTCGTAAACATATACTAGTTTATTCGCGTTACATAAGTACCGTGTCGGTTTGTAAGAGGAATTTAATAGACACCCATGAAATTTATAGGTTTGAACAGTTACATAAAACTAATAACGCAAATGCTTACCTTCGGGCCGGAAATGGGTAACAAAGGTTAGTAGGTAACGGCGACATTTCAAGTGGGAGGTATGTTTCATCGTTTCTTCTATCAAATATGAAAACGCGACCTTTTGTTGATTTGACGAGATGAGAATATTATATTGTTTATTGATGATATCTTCGTTGACGTATCATCCGCACGTTCTAAGTTTCGCATTTCATGGAAGGGAAGGGGGATTGTTAGTCACCAACGTCTATTAAATTGTGTATGAAAATTTCCCTGGTTTGGAAAATTATAAACCCTGTTTTATTGGGTTTAACGACACTGTAGACAGTCAGGGTCACCTCGTGTCGGACAGTTTTACGGGTGGAGGAAGCTGGAGTACCCGTAGAGAACCGCCGAACAGCAGCGAGCAACTGTCAGGCCCTTCAGCGCACTAACTCTAAGCAAGCAGTGTGAGTACTGGTTGAAGACAAGTGCACCATCGACGTGCAGTACGCCTCAGTACACAGAGCCACCGCGCCCTACATGGGCAATTGGAATTAAGTGCCTTGCCGAAGGTGGGGATCGAACTGCGAGCCATTTGGTTTCAAGTACAGTGCCGTAACCACAGAGATATCGCGGCCCGATAAGCCCCGTGGCGTAGCCGAAGGGTGTATCTACTTTCAAACTAGTGTACATTTTTTATAAACCTTGCAATATAGATGGATAGCGAATATATTTCCTCGCCAATGTTCTTCACTTTGGAGAAAATATACAGTTCTGTAGAATAGGAATACAACCTATCAGATTTTGTTTGACAGAGCCCCACGAGCTCTGCCAAAAGGAACTGTAAAGGGCCGTTTGAACATATTCCCGGAAAAGGTGGCTTATATGGGACGTTTGCTTTTAACCCTTTACCTAACGTGAAAAGCAGACGACACTTGCAAAAAAAATTCTTGAATAACTAATTTTTTTCATTTTTTGTCTCAAAAACATAGGTTATGACCCCTCGTTGGAACGAGCTCGACGAGCTCGTTCCAACGAGGGGTCATAACCTATGTTTTTGAGACAAAAAATGAAAAAAATAGTGAAAATTAATTGGCGATTTTTGAGAATAGCGCTGGCCGGTTTTGGCCGTTACGTTGGGTAAAGGGTTAAAGCTCTACCCAACGTAACGGCAAACCCGGCTAGCGCTATTCACAAAAATCGCCAATTAATGTTCATTATTTTTTTCATCTTTTGTCTCAAAAACAATGTTATGACCCCTCTTTGGAACGAGCTCATCGAGCTCGTTCCAAAGAGGGGCCAGCCATAAACTATGTTTTTGAGACTAAAAATGAAAAAAATTAGTTATTCAAGAATTTTGTTTTGCAAGTGTCGTCTGCTTTTCATGTTAGGTAAAGGGTTAAAAATCGGGCAAAACTGATCAGATCGACCTAGATTCGCACTTATCCTAAGTCAAAAAGGGTCATAACTTTGAGAAATATTTTCAGACTGATATCAAATTCGAGCTTGACTTGTATTTTGTTGTGAATATTCTGAATAAACAATGTACAAAATATGAAGCAAATATTTAAAAATGAAAAATCAAGTTAGTATCCGGAAACTTAGCGTATTCTGTGCCTGAAAAAGGTCACAACTCATGCAAAATTGATCAGACCTACCCAAGATTCAAACCTGACCTGTACTGTGATGTGAGTAAACAGCATACCTAATTTGTACTGTCATGAATAATCGAAACTCATGTTATCATTCGCAAACCAATTTACTTAGCGTATTCTAAGTAAAAAAGGGGGTCATAACTGTGGCTAAATTGATCAGACAGATTCCAGATTCCAACTGGACTTTTTTATGTTGTAGTGTCTAAACCACATACCAAATACGAAGACAACTGGAGAGTCGGAGCTCAAGAGATATATCACCCGGAAACCATATCTAGACTGCCCAGTGGACACGCAGACGGACGCACTCCCGCTATTCATATAATCTCCTGAAAACGTTTCCTCAGGAGACAATAAAGGATTATGTTTACAGCTGTTTTAATGAAGAGGCATGTCAAAGATAGATGAATGGGTTAATAATAAGCTTTTTGGAATTGAGTAACTAAACAATGATGAGGTTTAAACGGATGCTCAGTGGACTTTTATTGTGTGATAAAAGAAACGCAACAAATGCTGTCCAAGTGACGTTTTGATAAATCCACATTTAAATATCGATCCGGTAGGTGATTTTTTATTTTCTTTTTTCAAGAATAACTAATATTTATTTATTTATTTATTTATTTATTTATTTATTTATTTATTTATTTATTTATTTAGGACTAAAAAAATAAAAACATCTTTTTCTCAGGCCCTCCCGCATGGTCCTTTTGGCTGCCGCATGCTCTCTTTTTATAACCAATTTAAACTTTAAAAAAATAAAAATTAAATGGTTTATGTCTGATATTTTACCCAAGTTAAAAATATTGATGAATTTATCCCTTGAGTGCAAGAAGGCTTTGCAATGCTTTAGCATTGCAAAGCCTTCTTGCACTCAAGGGATGAAATACACCACCACCCATGCTACTCTGTAGATTATGAGGCCTAAAACTTGAACCACGAACATGAACTTTTGATGGCAAAGAAGAAATTACTGAAATAAAAAATAAAATAAAAAACCGCTCGCCCGCATGCAATTTCTCAAATAATGGCCTGAGAAACAGAAGATCTACTTTGTGTGGCCTTACTTATTGATTTATTAATGTTTAAGATCATATATCGTGACCGCAACAAGGATATAAATTTAAGTCCAACCAATCGTTTCAACCCATATTGCCCATTTTTGAGGACTTTCACATCAGGTTTTGGTCACCGGGTCCTATTTTACAAGTAAAACAGAGCTGGTCTACCACAGTAAACAAGGACTGCATCACCTCCCGCTTCCCCACGGTGAAACAGAAAACAAAAGGTTTAGTTTCGATTATTGTTTTTTAACCAACAGCATTGTTAATTTTAATACATATACTATTATCATGTACTACTTTTAGGAAGTTTCAAAACATTTATCACATTGTCGGCATATTCATGTTTTTACATGAGACAATATCATGGTTTAACCCTTTACCTAACATGAAAAAAGTCGACACTCAGGAAGAGGCGAGAGGGCAGGTTCCATTTCCACCCCAGTCTCCACAGACTCTTCCACATCCGACAACCCCGACTGGGGAGCCGGCAGAAGGATGGGACTGTCTGTGGGAGTGGGAGGGGAAGTGGCGGCCGCCTCTGGCTCTTTCTTTTCCTCACCGTTCTCTTTCTTTTTCTCCAAAAATGCCTCCAAGCGTTGGGCATTCCTACGCTTGGTGGACTGGCTCTTTTTTTTTGGGGGGGGGGGGGGGGGTTCTTCTTCTCTTGCTCTTTTCAGGGCCTCCAGACCCCTTTGAGTGAGGACCAGTATGAGAGGTGGTCCTCTCACTAAAGGTACTATCTCTACCCTTGAGGGGGTGATGTTTTCATTTGTGGTGGTGAATTCAGGTAGACATTCTCGTCCTTCTCCTGGATAGTCCAGGTACTTGGTGTCTCGAGGCATAACCAAGTCAAAAGGAAGCTTCCTCTAGAAACCAATAATGCATCAAAAAAAATGATTTGAGTTATCATTCATTAGTTATTGGACGGAAACCAAATTCAATATGGCCACCATGGAAGCCATAATGAATTGGTCACTGGCGGCCATCTTGGTTCCGCTGACTGGCCTTAATCGAACGGAAGCTTCCTCTAGACACCGACAATGCATAATTAAAAAAATAAAAATGATTTGAGCGAGCATTCATTAGTTATTGGACGGAAACCAAATTCAATATGGCGGCCATACTGAATTGGCTAGCTTGACCAAAACCGAAAGGAAGCTTCCTCTAGACAACAATAATGCACAACCAAAACGTGAAATTGATTCCAGTCAGTATTTATTAGTTATTGGACAGAAACCAAATTCAAGATGGGCACCACTGGCGGCCATTTTGGATCAGCTGACTGGTCCAAAATCGAAAGAAAGCTTCCTCTAGACACCAACAACGCATAATTAAAAAAATAAAAATGTTTCGAGTCAGCATTCATCAGTCATTGGACGGAAACCAAATTCAATATGGCGGCCATATTGTATTGGCTAGCTGGACCAAACTCAACAAGAAGCATTTTCTGGTCATCCACAAGTAACTCCTAAAATAATAATTTGATCAAATAAACGGTTCTTTAGTTATTTGACCGAAACTAGAAATTAATGGACGCCAAACGACGGAGGACGGACATGGTGAAAACATCATTAATGCTCCCGAGAGAATCTCTCGGGGTAATGAAAAACCCTGCTCCTCTTCCTGTCATGGGGAATATAGAACATCGTAGGTGTTTGATTTTCTACCGTGATTATCGATTAACAGTTATTTTTTTCTAGTGTCGGTAGAGTTTTGAATACCGGTTATTATTGGTTCATCAAAAAACCGTGCAGCCCAAAATCAGCTTGCCTTATTTTGAATGTTTGTTTGCAAGAAAAATCTCATCAAATGTAACGCGAGGGAGGTAACTCCAAACTTAAGCTGAAATAAATCATCATTTTTCAGTGTGCACGATTAAGTCCCTTGATGCGCGATTCGCGTGCACAGATGACGTAAGTTATGAAGCACGTTGACTTGAAACTTGGGTCAATAGCAATTGAAAATGTTATCATCACTGTACCGTTACGTTCAGACGCGAAGCCAGGATTCTATAATAGGAAGTGCCCTAGCCATTTTTTTTTTTTTTTTTGGGGGGGGGGGGGGAGGGGCGGGGAAGATGATATTTAAGAGGCCGCTGACTGTGTGGGGTTTTGGGGGCTCCCTTAATCCTAACTAGGACCTCCGGTCATCGCCCCTCGTGGGAGGCGGTCGCAACGACCAGAGGGTCCTAATTAGGACCAGCCCTCCTCCGAGAAAATTTTGCAAAATTTAGCGCTCTGAGAGCGAATCTGAGGCATTGGGCCAATATTTTGAAGAGCACCAGCGAAAATTTAAGGGACCAAGCCCCCCCCCCCCCCCCCCCCCACCCCCACCCCATCAGTATCTACGCCATTAGGTACTTCTCCGGTATTTTTTCTTCTGCTAGCCCAAACTAATACTATTTTGAACACTGCAAATCTAAAGCAATCCGGTATCCTAATTTACCCTTGATCTTGCAAAGTGACTAAATCTGTCCGGAATAAAACACAAAACTCGCCTTTCAAACTGCGCTATTTTCAGCTTTTTTTCAAACCTAAGATTTTTGAACCCAGTGTCGTCGCGCAAAGATGACCGATTATGGGCTGTAAACCCAACTGCCCCGATTGTCATCACTCAAATCTCGAATGATGATTATTTCAACTGCATCACTAAGGCATGCCTTGACGGTGTAGCTGGAATATTTGTCAATGGGGATCACAGTTTAACCCTTCACCAAACATGAAAAGCAGACGACACTTGCAAAAAAATTCTTGAATAACTATTTTTTTTTTCGTTTTTTTTTTGTTTCAAAAACATAGGGTATGACCCCTCATTGGAACGCGCTCGACGAGCTCGTAGCAAAGAGGGGTCATAACCTACGTTTTTGAGACAAAAAATGAAAAAAATAATGAAAATTAGCGATTTTTGTGAATAGCTTTTGGTCGTTACGTTGGGTGAAGGTTTAAAACAAGAGTAATGGTGAACGCCCGGCCACGAATGCCCACCAAACTATGGCCAAATGGCATACAAAACTGGAATGAAAAGATTTGTATTGAATTTGTGCAGGATGAAAAACCTGATTCAATGAGAGAATTAGGTTTTCCCATTCCTGTGACCTTGACCTTTGTCACGCGATCATGGTGTTGCTGTGCAACATACCTTCCATTTGTCTATACCTTCGTGTGAAGTTTTGTGGAAATCCACCCACGCATTATAGAGTTATGGCTCCGGACGGACAAATACAGCCTCAGTGAATTAAGTTTCATATCTAATCTGGATGAAAATGTTCCGACTGGAAAATTATTGGGATGGGGATCGCACCCCGTTGTTACGCCACCAATAGCCCCCGTTGGAACGACCTTGTCAATTACCGTTCCACCAAGGGCAGGTTTAGAATGACAATACCCATATTTGTGCTCTAAAACATTTCGTGTTTTCAGCCACAAATTGGGACTCCTCGTTGGATTCCGGTTTGAAAAATATGGAATTTTTCAAAAACTGAAAAATAATAAAATTTGAAGGGCCATACCTAACACCGGAGGTTTCATCAGACACCGGAGGTCCCTTAAAAGTTATGTAAATAATGACTTCCCCCAACCCTAAAACAGGTAAATTATGTCTTTGAGCAAAATGAAACAAGAGGCCCCACGGGGCCTGAAGCGCTCATCTTGTACAGAACACAATTTAAACAGAGTCCAAGAATGAGTCTACATTAAGCAAGCCATCTCCATAGGCTACACTGTCAATCCTTGAGTCCCTCAGGAGTGACAAAAATAATCTGGGCATCATGCCTTTTCTTCAGTTGATCATAAGTAAAATGTAGAGCTCCCCTATGAAGCCCCTTGATACAACCTATGTGGATTAATCTTAGTTACACACCTCTAGCGGGTATTGAATACAAAAATTTTAATTCTTCAGCAAGATGGCCAATTCCGGCTCCCATAGAGAGCCCAAATATTAACCCAGGCTCTTGATTTGAACACAGTTAAATCTGACTTCCCTAGAGATGTTGTGTACCGAATATGAAAGCATTCTGACTGTTGGATCTGAAGAAGAGAAATTGTAAAGAAATTTCTTCGAATTGCACTAAGTTCAAATTTGGGCTACCATAGCGAGCCCAAATATTAACCTATGGATCCGATTTGAACAAACTTGAATCTGACCACCCTAGAGATGTCGTATACCAAATGTGAAAGCATTCTGACAAGTGAATCTGAAGAAGAAGATTTTTGAAGAAATTCCCTCATATTGTACTAAGTTAAATTTCATGTTCCCATATGGAGCCCAAATATTAACCTAGGCACTCGAATTGAACAACCTGGAATCTGACCCCCCTAGACATGTTGTATACCAAATATAAAAGCATTCCGACTGGTGGATCTGAAGAAGAAGATTTTTAAAGAAATTTCCTCATATTGCACTAAGTAAAAATTTGGGCTACCATAGTGGGCCCAAATTACCTAGGGATCTGATTTGAACAAACTTGAATCTGATCCCCATAGAGATGTTGTATACCAAATATCAAAGCATTCTGACTGATGGATCTGAAGAAGAAGATTTTTTTAAATTACCTTCCATATTGAACAAAGATAAAATTTGGGCTTTCGTAGGAAGACCAAATATTAACCTAGGGACTTGGTTTGAACAATCTAGAATCTGACCCTCATATCAATAATGTATACCAAATATTAAAAGATTCTGACTGGTGGTTCTGAAGAAGAAGATTTTTAAAGAATATTCCCCATATTACCCTATGTTAAAACTTCGGGCTCTTGTAGAGAGCCCAAATATGAACCAATGAGCTTTATTTCAACAAACTTTTATCTGACCCCCCTATGAATGCTGTATACCAAATATCAAAAGATTCTGATGACTGGTTCTGGAGAAAAGATTTTTTTTAATTTTTGCAAATATGCTGACTCAGCATTTTTTCGATGCCCATTACAGAACACCCTAACATAACCGATGGCAATTTTTTTTTACCATTCAATTCTACTGGTCATAAGGATACTTCATACCATATAAAAGCCCTCTGTTCCATGGGGTTTGGGAAATATGGGCGTTTGAAAATATTTCTATTTTTAGCTCCCAGGGTTCCCATGGGGATGCGGGATTTTTTTTTTTTTTTTGCATGGGTCAAGTATTTATGACCCAATACTACCACAAACCAAATTTGGTTTACACTGGACCATCGGTTCAGAAAATAGAAATTTTGGGCGGGGCCAAAAAACTTACCCCTCCTATTACAAAGCCAAATATTACTTCACGAACTTCGTTTGAACAAACTTGATTCTACACCTCATATGGAAGCTCCATAGCAAATATCAAGTCATTGTACACACTGGTCCTTGAGAAGAAGATTTTTAAAATATTTTGAAGCATTTTCCCCCACTCCCTCCCTATGGGGCTGGGCATGCTGAGTTGAACAAAAATGAAATGCCCCTTTTGGACCATCACTCACACAAACTTTCACTTGAATTGGCCCAGTGGCTTTGGAAGAGAAGACCAAAACATGGTGTTGACGGACGACGGACGACAGACGACGGACGACGGACGGAGAGCGATGAGATTAGCTCAGCTTGACTTTGTCAAGATGAGCTAAAAAGCATACCATTCGATTATTACCTTTATAAAAGAGCTCCAATGAGTCAAGATTTCATATGAAATTTCTGAAAAGAATTCACTAAAATCGATCTGAGCCAAGTTCCAAGGCTCGGGTAAATTTTAGCCAATAATGTTTCAAATTTCATGTAAAATACGTGACGGATGTGAGATTCTTTTTATCACATAATACGTAATTTAACGTTTTAACTGACGTAATGGAAAAAAGCTGACCAGAGCTGTTCACAAAAATCGTCATCCAAGTTTCTTTTCTTCAATTTATGCCTCCATTCCATTGCTTACGATTCCTCGCTGGGTTCGAAATAAAATATGAACGCTTATGGTGTAGTTTGTGAAGCGAGGATTTTTGCAAAATGTTTTTCCATTTCCCCCACTCTTAATAAATGTGGTCCCAAACACCTCTAAATATGAACCCAGGGGCCTGATATGAACAGAACTGTGAATCGATCTACATTTTCTACAGTGTTAAAATTCGACGCCCTGTGAAACTACTAAATATGCCCTAGGTTGAGGATGATTTGAACAAACCAGGAAATCACTCTTACAATGACGCCATATACCAAATATGAAGGAATATTTGGAGAGTTTGGAACTATAAGATTTTTTAATGTTTTCCCATCGCCCAGGGTGTTAAAATTTGGAAACCAAAACCCCCTAGATATACTCCCAGTGAGCTGATTTGAACACACCTGCCAACAAACTTTATAAGGATGTTAAATATGAAATATGAAAGCTTCTAGGGTAGAAGTTAGGGCGAAGGATTTTAAAACTGTTCTCTCCCATTACATTCAGTGTTGACATCTGGGGCCCCATAAAACCCCTCTAGTCCGAGGAGTTTGATTTGGATATACCTGTTACACCTCCTTTCAGGGATATATTATAGCAAAAAAATGAATGTGTTTTGGAACAATGGTTTAGAAGAGTTTTAAGTTTCTTTCAGTTGCCTGTGGTGTTAACCCTTTACTTAACGAATCGGTTGCATCCGCCACTATAATTAACCTTTTACCTAACACGAAAAGCAGACGACACTTGCAAAAAAAATTCTTGAATAACTATTTTTTTCATTTTTTGTCTCAAAAACATAGGTTATGACCCCTCGTTGGAACGAGCTCGTTCCAAAGAGGGGTCATAACTTATCTTTTTGAGACAAAAATGAAAATATATTGAAAATTAATTGGCGATTTTTGAGAATAGCGCTTGCTGGTTTTAGCAGTTACATTGGGTAAAAGGTTAAGAAAATAGTAGTTAAAAAAGATTTTTTCAAAAACTTTCAACAAAACCATATCACGTGACCCCTCATTGGAACGACTTCGACGCGCACGTTCCAAAGAGGGGTCACATACGGGAAGAGTTAACGGAATCAGGTGGAGGTAATCTTTGAGACCGGCCGGCTAAACATGCACTGAAATGATAATAAAGAAACGAACGAAATTAAACTTGGAATCTGTGTCAACAACAATTTCCAACATATAATTTGGAAAAAAAATCAGAATGAATTTAAAGATATCCCTAAACCTCAAAAGCATTTCTTATTTCTTCTCCGATATATTGATATCAGTACCAGGCACTGATTCTTGGAAAGCTCTCTTCGAAGAAGAAAGCCCAAACAATGGTATGAGAAAGTCCCCAAAATAAACTGCGCAATTCTTCCGTAATTTTTAATGCTTGGAATTTCAAAGGTTTTAAGGTCTTGAATCTAAAAACCTAAACTTCCATAACTTTCAAAGTTTTCATTGATGTTCACAATTGCTTTATTTTCAATAAAAAAATGCGTTTTATTTTTCACTGATGAAACATCCTCTTGACTTTGATCTATTAACCCTTTGAACCATGGTGGTATCTTCCATCTCAGTTCAACTGCAGCAACTGGAAGAGTCCATATTCATTATAAAAGCAGCTCACTCATGTATGGTGTCCCAAAGGGCTCCGTTTTGGGACCTGTACTATATTGCATGTATACACAGCCCATTGGTGGTGTAATATCAAAGCAAGATCTGAGCTATCATATGTATGCTGACGATACTCAAATCTACTTCCCATCTTTACCCAAGCAGTTAACACAAACGGCAACAGACATCCAAACCTGCATAGAGTCCGTCAAGCACTGGATGGAAACAAACAAATTAAAATTAAATGATGACAAGACCGAGATCATTCTAATTTCTACCGATGCAAAAATTAAGAACACCAGCCTCAACCTTCTCTGCATTTGCAGTACCGACATAGGTTTTTCGAATACAGCCAAAAACCTAGGTGTTTATCGAGACTCAAATCTGTCCATGACTGTCCAAGTCAGGAACACCAGGAAACGTTTGTTTCTTGAATTGAGAAGGATTTCCCATCTCCGACCTTATCTTACTCAGGAGGCCGCGGAAAACTGGTTAGTTCCTTCATCGTATCTAGGTTGGACTATTGCAATTCGCTTCTGAGCGGTCTACCGATAGAAAAGATAAGTAGTTTGCAACGCATTTAAAACAACGCCGCTAGACTTGTCCTACGCAAGCCAAGGCGCGACCATATAACATCGATGTTAAGGACCCTTCATTGGCTACCAGTACAGGCACGGATTGAGTACAAGATTGCATCCTTATGCTACCGTAGCCTCGATTCAACCTTGCCACCCTATCTGTCATGCCTCTTACATAATTACACCCGCCTCGTCACTTAAGGTCCCAAGACCTGAACCTGCTCACCGTACCCAGGTTTAAACTAAAAAAATTTGGTCACAGAGCATTCACATTCTACGGCCCATACATTTGGAACTCACTTCCTCATTCAGTCAGGCGAGCCAAATCATATAATATTTTCAAAACCGAGCTTAAAACATATCTTTTCAAGAAATACTTACTTGATGACCCATCAGTTTTAGAATGAACATTTGTGCGCATGACGTGTGTTTCATTGAATGTGTGTGAGCGCTTAGTGAGTAAATGGTCTGGAATTGTAAAGCGCTTAGAGCCTTTTTCAGGGATTAAGCCTTTGATAAATGTACTATATTATTATTATTATTATTATTATTATTATTATACGGAGGTAGAAAAATTAATATTTTCAACGTGCAGCCCGAGGGCTGCACGTTCAAAATATTCATTGATCTACCCCATACGTTCGCTAAGCAGTTATCCTGCTTAATGAAATTATGACGTCTCATTCCAGTGGGCCGAAAATCCGGCCTCTCGGTTTCAAGGCTCTCACATCGACCTTCCAGAGAACGAATTTCGACGACTGGGATTACCAATGAAGAGACAAGATCAACGCAAAGAGTGTCATATGCCTCAAGTTCATGTTGGCGAGGTCACTGTGAGTTGGAGTTTTGGCAATGTGGAATCAGGACTTTTATCGAAATGAACCGTTCACAACCCATCCTCAATACCTCGCCCGATGAGCATTATTGAGGTAATTGAAAGAAACCCAAATCAATATGGGTCCTATTTTACCAGTAAAACAGAGCCTGTTTACCGCAGTGAACAGGCACTGCTTCACTTGCCGGGGGTTCCCACGGGGAAGTTGCACTCATGATACAGTCTCCGAAACTAAGTAGTCCTGGAAAGATATAGTGATGTAAGAAACCTTTGAAGCATTGTAATCTTGCGCATCATTGCTGAATATTCCAAAGAGAAAATGTGATTTGATGAATTTGGGGATCTAAAAATACAGTTGCCTAATGGTGTGTTTTGCTGGGATTTCCAAGAAATGAATATGGACTCTTCCAGTTGCTGCAGTTGAACTGAGATGGAAGATACCACCAGAGTTCAAAGGGTTCTTTCAACCGTACCGGCGATTCAACAAGCATAACGCCTCCATTATCAGTAGTTTCCGTCCTGCCAACCTTTCTCTCTTACTTGTTATATCACCCCTTGTTTAGAGGACAAAGTGCAATACTTGACAAAGATATTTGAATGCCCCAAATTAAAATGATGCAACCATATTTTTCCCCACACTAACATAATAATGGTCGCCTACAGGAAAATGTTCTGTACTGTTATGCCAAATACATAACCAAGGGATGAGACTTGTGAGTGAAGGCATTCTTGGGTTAATTGACGGAAACAAAATCAAAATGGCCTGGGGGTAGGCACTTTTAGATATCGAATTCGGGTAATTATCGAAAAGAACCTTCCACAATCAACCCCCAACAGAATACCAAAAGATGAGAATGACCGGCAAAGTCGTTTCTATGGACCGACGAACGGACATGGTGTCGACATAATCCCCCATCTCATTAGAGGTCCGGACAATAAAACCCAAGACACATATTTATTGTGACCATACCCCAGCTTCTTTCAATCGGTACCGGCGATTCATCAAGCATTACGCCTCCACTCTCAAAGAAGCCCGGTTATCAACACACCACTACATAAACTGGCAAGTGAAGTTTCCAAACACAAACATGTGACCTTCTTATTCAACTACTGCACACCTTCTCCAGTTCTTTTAGAACTGGGCAGAAGTACAAGTAAGTTTCATATATTTACTGTTGTTCTTACAGGCGTTCACGTACTGTACACGTGATAGTAACATGCAGTAGTTTCATAGTCGGACTTGATTCTTCATCTCAAGTGAGACTTAGTGTGGGCTCTATTTTATACATAATACAATGGAGTTCACTAAATTGGTATCTCTTAACTGGTTGGGTGCTAGAAGCCACTATTATGGCTCTTTTGAAAGGGACTGAAAGCTACTTTGGTGGATTTACACTGTATGAATTGGCTTGCTGTTTGCTGGGCACTCTCTAACATTTATTTATTTATTGGTGTTTAAGGTCACATACTTAAGCACAATGGCTAATCGTGACCGTGACAGTTTTACAGGTGAAGGAAGCCGGAGTACCCGGTGAGAACCACCGAGCATCGACGATCAACTGTCAGCTCCTCAACATTCTAACTCTGTTGAAGCTCCGCTCAAAAAGGGGTTACAGCGGTTGAAGATATGTGCGCCATCGATGAGCAGTACGCCTTATTACACGGCGTCATCGTGCCCCCATGCAGGCAACCGGGACAAAGTGCCTTGCCCAAGGACAAAACACGGGTCGTCCAGGACGGGGATCGAACTTGGGACCTCTAGCATAGAAGTCCAACAGTCTACCACTGAGCCACCGAGCTTCAGGCACTCTCTAATAAATAGTAACAAGATAATTTTTTGGAACAAAATCTTGCGAAACTAAGGCTCCTCAATCTGATGGCATAGTATAATGGCAAAATAATACTAGTGTAGCAAATCACCTTTGAAAATAATTTGGAACTCTACCACTTAATTGAACTAGAGGGCTGCCACATCCACAGGGCAGCTGATCCCCCCGAAAAAAAGTGTGGTCATCATAAGATTTTCTAAGTTGAAAAGGGGCATAACTCTGGTAAAATTAATCAGGACAAACCCATTTTCGAACTTGACCCGTATTTTGATATGTTTGCACCACATATCAAGTTTGGTTACAATCAAACTATCTTGAGGGAAGTTACCATCCAGAAACCAAAAATCATAAGATTTTCTAAATTAAAAAGGGGCATAACTCTGGTAATATTAATCAGGATGAACCCGGATTCGAACTTGACCTGTATTTTTATATGTTTAGGCCACATATCAAGTTTGGTTACAATCAAACTATTTCAAGGGAAGTTATCATCCGGAAACGAAATGTAAACGGACGGACGGACGGACGGACGGACGGACGGACGGACGGACGGACGGACGGACAAAAAAAAAACGCGTGACGACTATATCCCCCGAAATTTTTTTTCGGGGGGGATAATAACCCAGTTAACCCTTTACCCAACGTGATGGCCAAACCGGCCAGAACTATTCTCAAGAAACGCCAGTTAATTTTCATTATTTTTCCATTTTTTGTCTCAAATACATAGGTTATGACCCCTCGTTCCAACGAGGGGTCATAACCTATGTTTCAAAAAAATGAAAAAAAATTAGTTATTCAAGAATTTTTTTTTGCAAGTGTCGTCTGCTTTTCATGTTAGGCAAAGGGCTAATTGAATGTAACGTCTGGAAACAAAACACTTTGTCATACCTTCAGGACAAATTTGACATGTGACTTACATATGGGTTAGGCCACACAAAGTAGATCTTCTGTTTCTCAGCCCATTATTTGTGAAATTGCATGCGTGCGAGCGGTTTTTCATTTTATTTTTTATTTCAGTAATTACTTCTTTACCATCAAAAGTTCATGTTCTTGGTTCAAGTTTTAGGCCTCATAATCTACAGAATAGCATGGGTGGTGGTGTATTTCATCCCTTGAGTGCAAGAAGGCTTTGCAATGCTAAAGCATTGCAAAGCCTTCTTGCTCTCAAGGTACAAATTCATCAATTTTTTTAACTTGGGAAAAATATCAGACATAAACCATTTAATTTTTATTTTTTTTACGTTTAAATTGGTTATAAAAAGAGAGCATGCAGAAGCCAAAAGGACCATGTGGGAGGGCCTGAGAAACAGATTTTTTTGATTTTTTTTTATTTTTTCAGGCCTTATGGAGCAAATTTCTGTTCATTGAATAAAAAAAATCTGTTAATGTACAGATAAATGAGCCTGACAAACACCAAATCTCCCTTGTTTGTAGACCTGTTTGGCATAAGTAATCCAATACAGGCATTGGATCTATCACAACCTGTTGGACAGAGCTCTAAGGGCTCTGTCAAACAAAGTAAAATAGAATAAACGTCTCAGTTTAGCTCAAGAATATAGGAAAGTGACCAGATCCATTTTAAGTGAAATCTCCTGTTAATTGAATAATTTTCATCGGTAAAGTGGCTACTCAATTTACAGAATTCCACGATACAGATGGGGTGATCAGCATTGCAGATAAACATTGTTGGACTTTCATGGGATCCTGCACGAGATTGTTGTGTGAAAAATTGACAAAAATAAGACATTTTCAGAGGTTTTAATGTCAAGACTTAACATGATGCATATAAACATTAAGTTACTCCAATGCCCTGAACACTATTATCTCACTCAGTATTCTGTTTTAATATCTAAAGATTATTGCACACATGGTCCGATCAATTCAAACAGTGTGAAATAAACCAGTTTAACCCTTAAGTCCCCATACAGACACAAACTGGCCATTTTATATTGCTTGGTAAAAGATGTCCCAGGTGTATTCTTCCTTTATAACTCTACTGGTTGGCTGCATTTATCTTGACAGTGTTAATACATTATTGTTGGCTGCCAGTGCAGGCAGCCAACAATAATGTATTAACACTGTTAAGTTGTCTACAGCTATGTAAATGTGTATACAGTAATTAACAAACAAGAGGCCCCAGGGGGCCTGAGGGGGCCTGAGGGTGCTCACCTGACAAGATATACTAAATATCAACCCAGGGAATTGATTTCAACAAGTTGCATCTGCCCCTCCTAAGAAAAGCTTATACCAATTATCCAATGATTCTGACCAGTGGATCTAAAAAAAAAGAAAGGATTTTTAAAGAATATTCCTCATATTGAACTAAGTTATAATTCGGGCTACCACAGTGAGCCCAAATATGGACCTAGGGACATGGCTTGAACAAACTTGAATCTTACCCCCCCTAAGGATGCTACATACCAAATATCAAAAGCATTCAGCTGTTGGATCTGAAGAAGATTTTTAAAGAAAATTCCTCACTTTGAACTAAGTTATAATTTGGGCTCCCACAGGGAAAAGAAAATATGAACCCACAGACTTGGCTTTGACAAACTTGAATCTCAACCCCCTATGGATGCTGCCACCAAATATCAAAACATTCTGACTACAGGATCTGAAGAAGAAGATTTTTTAAGAACATTCCTCATTTTGGACTAAGTTATAATTCGGGCTCCCACAGTGAGCCCAAATATGAACCCAGGGACTTGGATTGAACAAACTTGAATCTCACCCCCCTAAGCATGCTGCAGACCAAATATCAAAAGATTCTGACTGGTAGATCTGAAGAAGATTTTCGAAGAATTAACCCCACATTGCACCGAGTTGAAATTCAGGCTCCCATAGGAAGCCCAAATATCACCCAATGCACTTGGTTTGAACAAACTTGAATCTGCACCTCATATAGTTTATTGATACTAAATATTAAATGATTCTGACCAGGGGATCTTAAGAAGAAGAATTTTAAAGATAAAATCTAAGATTTCACTAATTTTGAAATTCGGGCTTCAATACAGAGCCCAAATATGGACCTAGGGACTTCGTTTGAATAAACTTGAATCTCACCCTTCCAAGGATGTTTTATACCAAATATTAAAAGATTCTGATAAATCGTTCTGAAGAAGATTTTTTTAAGAAAATTGAGGGTAGTGTTAGAGTTATGCCCCTTGTAGAGCCCCTGCTGGGTGTGGCAACATCTTATGAACAAACTTGGGTGGACACATGTTGGGGAAGATTCACGTCAAGTTTCATCTAAATTGGCCCAGTGGTTCTTGAAAAGTCGAAAACGTGAAGTTAACGGATGGACAGACAGACAGATGGACAGATGGACGACGAATGGCAAGTGATCAGTAAAGCTCAACTCAAGCTTCACTCAGGTGAGCTAAAAATGGAAGTGTCAGTGACACTGCAGCTTAACTTGACTGAGTGTAGTGTTTTATGAAAAGAATAACGTTAAATATTTATGAAAGGATTATGAAATAAGACCAGAATTGTGAAAATTGAGAATATGTTAAATTCTGTACCCTACATGCTGTTTGAACAGGAATAATTCGAGGTGTAGACTGTATTTAAGAATCTAGGCTTGGGTTGATGTGGCCCTCACAGTTAATGTATATCAACCAAAGTTACCAAGTTGTAGTAAAATCATTCCAAAATGAGTCATCCTACCGAGTTACAATGAAATCCCTTCATAAATATGACTTGTAGACTTTGCTAAAGGAATCCAGGTCTCGTACCTGTCTGGCAGTCATGGATGACCGATCACGACCAAAAGAGAGCAGTCTCATCTAGATATCATAACGAGTCAGCCTATCAAGTTACAATGAAATCCCTTCATAAATACGACCTGTAGACAGTTCTTAAGGAATCTAGGTCAAGTGCCCATGCGGCAGTAATGGCTGACCGATCGTGACCAAAATAGGACACTCTCATCTAGACATCATACCGAGTCATCCTACCAAGTTACAATGAAATCACTTCATAAATATGAACTGTAGACTGTGAAAAGCAAATCTATGTCACATGACGGTTGACCAATCACGACCAAAATAGGATGTTCTCATCTAGACATTATATCGAATCATAAAAATCGAACCAAAAAACCTGAAAACAGTCACAAATATCATCAGATTTCTGACAATTCGATCATATTTTGCTGTTATAAATTAAATAGTCGAATAATTAACCCTTTACCCAATGTAACGGCCAAAACCGGCCAGCGTTATTCACAAAAATCGCCAAGTTATTTTCATTATTTTTGCATTTTTTGTCTCAAAAACATAGGTTATGATCCCTCTTTGGAACGAGCTCGTCGAGCTCGTTCCAATGAGGGGTCATAACCTATGTTTTTGAACAAAAAATGAAAAAAATTAGTTAATCGTGAATTTGGTTTACAAGTGTCGTCTGCTTTTCATGTTAGGTGAAGGGTTAAATGAAACAACTTGAGAAAAATAAAATAAGAGCAAATATCGACCCCTCAGTAACAATGTGTTCCACGTGCCAATAGGCACATAGAACACATTGGAACTCGGGGGACGATATGTAAACAAAATACTGTTTACTCATTTCCTTGACGACCCAAGGGATGTAACTCTATCTGTTGTCTTCTGCGTTTGCAAAAACAAAACTTATTCACAAATTTGGTCTTTTTGGTTTTTCCAGAGCGAGAGAAACGTGTCCACAAATTTTTCTCCACTGTGTTTCTATTGTGTTTCAAACGGGACAAAAACATTATCTCCGTCAACATGTATGGTATATGGAGATTTAATACCTGGATGTCTCATTTAAACACCTTGCTTGCGGCTCGCCTGGATGTCTCATTTAAACACCTGCATCTCGGTGTTTAAAAACCAACATCCAGGTATTCATGTTGACGGAGATAACTTATATCCCCAACTCATTAAGTAGCGCACTTTGTGGACAATCCCTACACCCCAATTGCGTCAATGTAGGATACTCATAATTTTTTATCTCTCTTGAACCTATATTTCCAATATATAATCGAACAAACGCATAGTACCCCAGCACTCTGACAAACATAATCATTAGTATACACTGGATATCTGTCATATTTGATCTAATCTGTTTTTATAATATTATTTTATATATGGAAAAAACAATAATAAGCCTGTGATTTACCGTCGAATCCAATCCACATGTTATTGTACATTAAGACCGGATATGATTGGAAATAACTATTGTTTAACCCTTTACCCAACGTAATGGCCAAAACTGGACAGCGCTATTCAGAAAAATCGACAATTAATTTTCATTATTTTTTTCACTTTTTTTCTCAAAAACATAGGTTATGACCCCTCTTTGGAGGGGACATAACCTATGTTTTTGAGACAAAAAATGAAGAAATTTAGTTATTCAAGAATTTTGTTTGCAAGTGTCGTCTGTTTTTCATGTTAGGTAAAGGGTTAAACTGACAAAAAATTAATCTGAGGACCTATGGGTAAACCATTTTTTTTTCAGTTTGCATTTGGAAAGATTCTTATATCAGGTATATGCAAAACATTACTTTAATTATTAGTGTGTTAGTTCACTTTCAACATCTATGGCTACATCACGACCACAAATATTTATGAAGTGAAATTTATACTTATGCTTCCCACTTCACAGGACTTCCATCCCAGGCGTTGGTGGGTCCTATTTTACCAGAAAAGCAAAACTCGTTTGCAACAACAAACAAGGCAAAACACAGCTAAATTTTAGTCCAGTGAGCAAGCCAGAACAAATAATCAGTTATGATAATTTTGATGCAACAGCTTATTGTGTGAATGTTTTTACAATGATTGTGAATATCAGGTCAGTGGACCCCATGTTTAATTACTGTCTTTGTTCTAAAGCATGGAGGAATTGCAAACAATATATTATGTCCAAAGTACAAACTGAAAAACAATAACGATGAATATGTCTCGTATCATTCACATTGCCCAGGTTGCATGCATTTTTTTTCATTCTTGCATCTCAATGTTTACTTCCTCACCATGACTACTCCAATGAGAAAGCTAGGGCTGCACGGCATATCGATAAACCGATATATTCCGGTCTTCAAACCAATATCGATTGAATACCGGTGTAATTACAAAAATATCGGTTTATCGTCATTATTTATTTACCCACAATTTAACTTTCAAGATGTCTTGAGTTTTAACTGTAGCTCTGAATGAATAATATTATCCCTTTACCCAAGAAATCGCCTGCATGTGCCCGTGTAATGTTCAAATTCAGCAGTTAAAAAAATAATTTTAAAAAATTTCAACAAATCTATATCATGTGACCCCCTCATTGGAACGAGCTCGATGAGCTCGTTCCAATGAGGGGTCACATCATATTGTTTTTGTAGAACTTTTTGGAAAAATCTGATAAACTGTTATTTAAAATAATAAATTTTGATATGTCGTCTGCGTTGGGTAAAGGTGTTTCGAACCGCATCATCAAGGCATGCTGAATCGTTCCGACTGTGATGCTTCAAATCTCAATTGTAGTACTTATGTTCAGATATCTGAACAGATTTCGATATACCAGTACAGTAGAACCTGTCTTGAGAGACCGCCCTTTGGGCCACACAAAAGTGGTCTCTCAAGACAGGTGGTCTCTCATAAAAGGTTTCAGGTTTTCTTAAGTCAGTGAATAACCAACCACAAAATTCAGAAATGGAGAAGAATGGATTCGTGTAATTACTTTGTAGTTGTTCTTTTTTTGAAGATTTTCAACACTAATTTATTTTTATAATTTTTATAACAGTCCATTTCAATTTGTTACAAAAAGATTTTCAACACAATTTTATTTTTATTCCTATATGTCACATTTCAGGTATGTATGAAATTGTTTATTCAGCTATAATCTGAATCTTTTCACAGGGGTCTTATAAAAACATCTCAATCTTTAATGAGTTAGCAATTGAAACCCAATTAAGAGCTTTTAATACTTTTAATTATGTTAGTATAACCACAATGGATTTTCCAATTACAGAACAAGTAAAAAGTTTTTGTCATGGTTTCAGTCTTCAAAGGGGCGATCTCTCAAGACAGGTCCATTATGGCATAAAAATACAAGTTGGTACCAGGTCACAGTGGTCTCTCAAGACAGGTGGTCTCTCAAGACAGGTGGTCTCCCATAGCAGGTCCATTATAGAGTAAAACCAATCGGTGCCTGGCAGATGTGGTCTCTCAAGACAGTGGTCTCTCAAGACAGTGGTCTCTCAAGACAGGTTTTACTGTATACTGTGGTATTTTTTTGAATACCGATACCAGTATTCAGTTTTGAATGTCATGCAGCCCTAGAGAAAGCCATATTTTAGGAAACATTTTAAGAATAGATACTGATTACTATTTCTAAAAACTGCGTTTGATTGCTGGATTCATATTTATTTATATTTACTGCAGTTTAACCCTTTACCCAACAAATCGGCCGTATCCGGCCGCATAATATGCAAATTCAGTAGTTGAAAAAATATTATTTTTCTAAAAATTTGAACAAAACCATTTCATGTGATCCCTCATTGGAACGAGCTCGTCGAGCTCGTTCCAACGAGGGGTCACATGATATGGTTTGGTTGAAATTTTTTGAAAAATGTGAAAATATTATATTTAAAATAATAAATTTTGATATCGTCTGTGTTGGGTAAAGGGTTAAGGTCACATATTTTTGCACGATGGCTAATCGTGACCACCACATGAAGACAAAATCAAGTTTGTTCAATCGTTTACACCCATGTTGCCCATTTTAGAGGTCTTCCACTCCAACATTGGTGACTGGGTCCTATCTTACCAGTAAAACAGTGCTTATTTACCACAGAAAATAAGTATTGCAATTACCATGGTTCCCGAGGATTCAAAATTTGGTATTGAAACAGTTGAATAGCAACACAAGAAGCCCAACATTAAGATAGCAAAACATCTTGCAGGGTTTATACACCACTAAGATAAAAAAGATTCACGAATTTTCAGTACTTTTTAGCCCTTTATCTAACAAATCTGCCACATCTGCCTGCATAGTTTACAAATTCAGTCGAAGAAAAAAAATATTTTCCAAAAATTTCAACAAAACCATCTCATGTAACCTCTCAAAAAAAAAAGCTGCAAAAATGTGTTTTAGTAGAGGAGATTGGCGGAGTATCATAAAATGAAAGTGTCAATGACACTGTAGCTTGTCTGTTGTGTTTGATGAAATGGATAATGTTCAATGTTTATGAGAGGATTATGAAATAAGACAAGAATTGTGATAATTGGGAATATGTTAATTTCTGTTCCCTGTGTGCTATGTTTTTAATAAAAATAATATGAGGTGTACACTGTACTAAAGGGCGGAGGGGTGGGTTAATATGACCTCAGAGTTAATGTATGTGGCCCTCACAGTTAACGTATGTCAACGAAAGTTACCAAGTTACAGTGAAATTACTCCAAAATGAGTCATCCTATCAAGTTACATTGAAATCGCTTCATAAATATGGCCTGTAGACTGAGCTAAATGTTTCTGGCCTTCAGGCCTGTGTAGCCATGACGGTTGACCGATTACTACTAAAAGGGGACGTCCTCATCCCGACATTATACAGAGTCATTCTACAAAGTTACAATGAAATCCCTTAGGAAATTTGACCTGTAGTCTGTACTAAAGATTTTCGGGTTTTGGGCTTGGGAAGCCATAATGGTTGAATGATCGCGACCAAAAGGGGAAGTTGTCATCTGGGCATCATTTTGAGTGATTCTACAAAGTTACAATGAAATCCCTTCATAAATATGACCTGTAGACTGTGCTCAAGGTTTTCGGGCTTCGGGCCCCTGAAGCCGTCACAGTTGACCAATCACAACCAAAAGGGGATGTCATCATCTAGGCATTATATGGAGTCAACCTAACAAGTTACAATGAAATCCTTCTATAAATACAACCTACAGACTATGCTAAAGGTTTTTGGGCTCGGGCAGCCATCAAGGCTGAATGATCGAGACCAAAAGGGGACGTTCTCATATAGACATTATTTGGAGTCATCCTACCAAGTTACAATGAAATCTCTTCATAAATATGACCTCTAGACTGTGCTAAAGGTTTTTGGGCTTTGGGCGTGTAGCCGTCACAGTTGCCTAATCACGTCCAAAAGGGGACGTTCTCATCTAGACATTATATGAAGTCAACCTACCAAGTTACAATGAAATCCCTCCATAAATATGAACTGTAGACTGTGCTCAAGGTTTTGGGCTCGGGCAGTCTTCACGGTTGACAGATCGCGACCAAATGCGACCAAATGGGGAAGTTCTCATCAAGACATCATCCAGAATCATCCTACCAAGTTACAATGAAATCCTCCACATTAAATATGACCTGTAGACTGTGCTAAAAGTTTTTGGGTTTCAGGCTTGGGCAGCCAACACGGTTGATCAGATCATGACCAAAAGGGGACGTTCTCATCTAGGCATTATACAGAGGCATCCTACCAAGTTACAATGAAATCCCTTCATAAATATGACCTGTAGACTGTGCTAATGGTTATTGGGCTCGGGCAGCCATACCGGTTGACCAATCGCGACCAAAAGGAGACATTCTCATCTAGACATGACCCCAAACCTGCATATGAAATTTTTGTGATGATCAGACAAGAACTATGGGGTGTAGCCTGTGCTAAAGGAAAATGACTCACAGACTCACAGACTAACAGACTAACAGACTCACACACTAACAGACTTCCACACGCGTGATGGCAATAGCTTATCTTGACTTTGTCAAGTTAAGCTAAAAACCAATGCTATAGTACCTCCATAAAACTTACCCGGACTCCAAGGGCCCCAGGATATTCAAGAATTTTTTTTTCTAACTTCACATTTTTTTTTCTTGTTTTTGGGTTTTTTTTTTGTTTTGTTTTGTTTTGTATTTTTTTGGTGGGGGGGGGGGGAGTATTCCAGTCTCCTGATGGGAAGTCGCCACTGCACCGCTCCACTTTCCAGTGCTCCAACATGATGTGGCCCTTGTCACTGACAGTGGGTTAAACCCCAAAAACCAAATAAACTTCCTGGTGTGCCAAAGGGAAAGTAAATGATGCAATATCACATATTCAGCACTGCCCCACTTCCAAGAGCTCCCACAGGGGTTACTTGTACGCATGGATTACAGGCAGTCAACAGTCAGCACTGCCCCACTTCCTAGCTTGTATGCATGGATTACAGGCAGTTAACAGCCAGCACTGCTCCACTTCCCAGAGCTCCAACAGGGATTACTTGTACGCATGGATTACAGGCAGTCAACAACCAGCGCTGCCCCACTTCCCAGAGCTCCCACAGGGGTTACTTGTACGCATGGATTACAGGCAGTCCACGGCAACTTAAATTAGACAGATATGTTAGATTCATTAGGTAAAGGTTTAACCTATGCTGCTGACTTTTAGAGAATTTCCTCCCAGGTTTTGGTTACCAGCTCCTATATTACCAGTGAGCTGAACTTGTTTAACCCTCTGCATTCTGATGTCAAAATGTCAATGTTTTCAGCAGCAAATATTTCTCACAATGAAGTTTGATATTTAACCAAATATATCTAGTTTGTCAAACAAGATATAATTGGTTAAATTCATAGTCAAACAAGAGAAAAACAGAGCGATCACCGAACATTCTATTGTACTACCAGAGTGTTAGGGGTTAACTGGTTGATTGCTAGAAGCCACTATCAGGGCTTTCAGAAAACTGAGGGTACTAGAGTGTTTTGTGCATACAAGTTTGTTTTATTACAAATTAATGGAGAGTGCCTGTGGGCACTCTCCAATAATTTATAATAAAACAAATCTTGATGAACAAATTCAGGCCACCAAAAATAATATAGCACTGAACCAGTTCATTTATTATTTTGAATATCATTTTTAAACATTTTTCAAAACATTTCAACAAAACCATATGTGACCCCTCATTGGAACAAACTTGAGCTCATTCCAAAGAGGGGTTACATGGTATGGGCTTGTTTAAATATTTTGAAAAATAGTACTTTTTCTGCTGAATTTGCATATTATGCAGGCAGGTGTGGCCGATTCGTTGGATAAAGGGTTAACACAGTAAAAAAAGAACCACCAATGCCATATCCAGGGATAATTTGGGACACTGTCCATATATGTCACAGACATATCCGAAAGCTGCAAAAGTCAGAATTACTGTAACGCCTCCACATGCTTTCTGCATACCTGTTCCATGCATTTTTTTTATCAGAGTGCAACTGCCTCGGGCATATTTTTAGTCAGCTACAGTAACCTAGTTTGGGATTCAAGTGATTAGCTTTGTTTTGATTTTAGTTATTTATAATTTTTGCCGAAAATGAACAATGAGTTTGGGCACCCAAACTGGTATATAGGTCCCAAAAACATCCTGGATATGGCCCTGGCTACACCACTTCCCTGGTTTCCCACAGGGTAATTGTTTGGTGCATTGATTCATTTAAAATATCAAGTACTAAGATTTTCCCTCTTGAAAAAATTTATACACATTGGTTTGAGAAAGTTAACCCATTACCCAACACACAAGATATCAAAATTTAATATTTTAATTTTTCTTAAGTTTTTCAAAACATTTCAACAAAACCATATCATGTGACCCATCATTGGAACGAGCCTGATGGGCTCGTTCCAATGATGGGTCACATGACATTATTTTGCTGAGTTTTTTTTGAAAAATAATTTTTTCAATTTGTAAATTAAGCAGGGGAATTTGGCCGGTTTGTTCATCAACATGTCGTGAAGAGTATTCAAATTTCAAAATATAATGTTTACAGCAACACCACTTCAAGCAACATTCATACACATATAACATAATTAATTTACCACATATAATATCAACACACAAAAGTGGAAAGCACTTGCAAAAACATAAAAACACTTAAATGTGCTGATTTAGTTCAATGATGGATTTCATAATGAGCACTTCTTAAGCCCCATAATGTAGATCTGTTTTTTCAGGCCATTTTTTTGTAAAATTACATGTGGGCGGGTGGTTTTTTATTTTATTTTTTATTTTTTAAATTATTTCTTTGCCATCATAAGTTTTCTTGGTTTGTTTTATGTTTAGGCTTCATAATCTACATGACTAAACCATTATTTATTTATTTATTTATTGGGGTTTAAGGTCACATATTTCTGCACAACGGCTAATCATGACCGCGACAGTTTTACGGGTGGAGGAAGCCGGAGTTCTCGGAGAGAACCACCGAGCAACGGCGAGCAACTGTCAGCTCCCCAACATACAAACTCCACACAAGCAGGGTTAGCATTGGTTGAAGACAGGTGCACCATCGACGTGCAGTACGCCTTAGTACACAACGTCACCGTGCCCCCACGTAGGCAATGGGGGGTGAAGTGTCTTGCCCAAGGACACAACGCGGTTGTCGCAGGTGGGATTCGAACCGAGGACCTCTCGGCTTGCAGTCTGCACCTCTACCTACTGAGGACTAAACCATTAAACCATTTAAACTCAAAAGCTTTGTGATTTATTATTTCATTGTGTCGTTTTTGATAAAAATCGCTTTCTTATTCAACAGGCGATAGAAAATTCACAACTGTCAAGTAATCTATAGGTATTAGGTGTTGCTTCAGCATTATGGATGGCACCTACTGCATGCAAAGGGATGATAAATGGTAAATTTGTTCTCATTTACAATCAGATTCCATTTTTCACTAAAATCTTTGAATTATCTTCCATTTGGCACCCAAAAGTTCATTTGGCACCAAACCAAAATTCCACTTTGAACCAGAAAAGTTTGGGCTAGCATGAACACTGCTCTTAACCATGTCTCGTGATGCCCCAGTGCTTGGAAGAGTTCTGAAAAGGAAGAGAGAGGGGAAGGATAAGAGCAGGCCTGAAAATAAGCAGTCTGACATTTGCAGAATGAGGTCCCCAGAGGGTGAATTTGATGATGCTACCCCATACAGTGGGATAATTTATCCTCTGGGTACCTCTTTCTGTTTAGTTTTGAGACCCTGATTCAGACTGAGGTTCACAGAGAGTAAACTTAGTGATGCTGCCCTGCTATGCAGGGCGGCATCACTAAATTCACCATCTGGGGACCTGATTTTGCAGATGTCAGTCTGCTTATTTTCTGGCTTGGATAAGAGAACACAATTATCACCCCTATTCAGAGACAATTCCTTCCCTCCAGGGGACTGAACAAGAGGATAGCGGGGTGATTAACGGCAATGATACAGAGATGGAAAACCATTCTTTGACATCCTGAATGCCAAATGCTCCTCTTCCTCCTGTCCAGCACTCTACCAAGGAAATCAAAGAATAGATGCCTACTGAATGCTTGATAAGAAACAATCAAGGAACTGGCAGCTAAGAATCAAATGAGAAGCAGAAGCAGACAACTCCAACAATATTGATGGTTGTAACACGAACCAAACCACTGGCTAAAAAGAAGCAGAAAAGGTCCTCATCCGCATACCTCTACTCTCGAGTGCCTAATAATAGTACAGGGCAATATAATAGTACAGGGTGGAAAATTTTCTGAAAATTAATAATAGTATAGGGTCAAATAACAGTATAGGGTGGAAAATTTCAAGATGTGAGTCAGCCGCTATGCTCAAAGCCATTTTTATAACACAGAAGTCTGATGCTCTTGAAGTGGTGAAGGGCTAAATTACTTTTGGTTATCATAATTTTCACATGGATTTGACTTGTTGCAATGTATGGGAGAGTGCAAGCCCAAGTATATGCTTCCAGCTCTCTACCAATTAACATTTCCATTGCATCCTGTGTTTGTTTGTACGTAACATGTACCTTACTAGTTTGTTTTGGTGAACTTCTTGAGATAAGCGACCGCTCTGCACATTCGATTGCTAAAAATTAATAATCATACAGGGTCAAATAAGGATCATACAGGCGGGAATTTTGTTCGAAAAAGAATAATCATACATGTATGATTATTAGGCACTCAAGAGTAATCACTACCAACTTCAGCCCTTTGCTCCTCTACCTCAATCAGATCTTCAAATCATCATCAATAAGGACTGAGAGGAGCTAACCTGCCACCATACCATCCCAACATGCCTTGCAAAAACAATTCTATTTGTAGTCTCTTTTGAGTTAACCCTTTACCCAATGAATCACCCGCCTCTGCCTGCAAAATATGCAAATTCAGCAGCTGACAAAATATTATTGCTCGAAAAATTTCAACAAAACCATATCATGTGACCCCTCTTTGGAATGAGCTCGTTGAGCTCATTCCAAAGAGGGGTCACATGATATGGTTTTGTTGAAGTTTTTTGAAAAAAATTAAAAAATGATATTTAAAATAATAAATTTTGAAATCGTCTGCATTGGGTAAAGGGTTAAAGCAAAAGAAAGGAAAGGAAATGGGGTTAGTTTGTTGGATATTGTGTTGTTGATGGTGAAACTATAACTACATGGTTTAATGAGAGTCAATTCCAACTGTGTAGAATATGATTATCGTAGTATTACCCTAAGAGAACCCATAGTTCATTTATGATGGGTAAAGAAACAAGGGATGGGTAATTTCATGCCTAGATTTTGTGTTGTTGCAGACTCTCCTCATGAATCTGTCTGAATCATCAATGGTGGCTTGGGAATTGCTGATGGTTCCAGCAGGAGAGGAAGATCAGCACTGACAGAACCAGAAACCTTAACCCTTTCTCTGTCACCATGGCCGATTCGAGCCCTTTCTGTCTGTTTCTAAGTCTCTGTCTATCCCATTAACTCTATGTGTGTGTGTGTCTCTCTCTCTCTCTCTCTGAGAGAGTGAGAGAGAGACAGAGTGATAATGATAACGCTAGACAAATCAAAGTTCTTCCACCTGCATATGAGCAATATTAGCCAAGGATTATCACACAATCATGTTCAGTCATGCACATGTGATTTGTGTTCTAGGAAACTAGACCTTCCCATCCTTCACTGTTGGCAACATCCTGCCCTGGTGTTTATGGTACCTTTCAGAACCTAGGGCTATATAATAACTGCAGCACAAGTTGATAAAGATAATGTCAAGTTTAGTGTTGAAACAACTAATCGATGCCGATGCGATTTTTGTAAAAAATCGACGATAAAATCTGTAGTTGACTAATCGGCACGTTTTTTTAGGCAGGGTGTTTGTTAAAATGGATAACCTAAAATACTGAAACAATGTAATTACACTGCATTGGTTTTATGATTGTCTTCAAAATAAGAGTGTCAGCTATTCTACGAGACGATTCCACATGCTCAGTTCACTGTAGGCCTTGTGCTGCGTTCATGATCAATGTGTCGGGGATGTCTTTGATCTGTCACACCACAGCAAAATATCCGGTTCAAAGCCTGGTGAGGAAATCAAAGGAATGGAAACTTTTGAAATCAGAATTTCCGTCCATGCTACACTTCTAACATCTTCCTAACTCAACTAAATTTCAATTTCACAAGCACGTCCCACCCACCCCTCCCCTTATCGAATACATAAATGGCAATACTCATACAAAAAAATATTTTCAAAAATGGCTTCAAAATGTTCACATCAGCGTCAGGAGTTCGTCACTTCAGAATGTCAAGTCCAGTAATATTGGCCTCCGAGTGAGCACCTTATTTATTATTTTATATAAAAAATAAATAAATGAGGAACACAGTCGGAGGCTAATATTATTGGACTAAATGCAATCATTCATTAGGGTTGCATGGTATGAAATGCCAAAGTACAGAATGACTGGCAGTCCAGGGACCAGTACAAACTGTAAAGATGTGTATAAATGGCCAGGTACCAAATGACCAGGGAATGAACTGCCCTCCATCCAAAGTGCGTACTCTACGGTTATTTCCATTGTCAAGTGAGCATAATAGCACAGCAAGAAATTATGGTTGAAGTCGGGACGCCACACCAGTTGAAACGTTACTCATCAGTTTAATGGCCGATTTCAAAATTTGTTTTCATTAAATTCGTTCAGTGAAACTACGTCAAGGTAAACCTATTTTGAGACAAAGTTTTATTGATGCCGTTAAGTGTTTCATGCAGAAGATCACAGTCTATCAGTGGGTATCTATATAATAGGCCTATTGAAAAGTTATAGTATTATAATGATACAGCATGCTGCTGATTTGTCGACTTCGAAGTTCGACTCGATTTTCGGCTGCAACTAGTCGACTCCAAAATTTAGAAATCATTTCAGCACTAGTCAAGTTTAGTCAAGTGGACTAAATCGTGTGTAAATAAAGCAATAATGAATTCAACTAGTGTGTCACACTGAATATATTGCATAAACAATTATTTTATTTATGACGTTTAGGGTCACATATATCTGCACAAAAGCCAATCACTACCACAACATGGAGATAAAGTCAAGTTTGTTAACCCATAATAGCCTATTTCCAACTTTTACAACCTCAAAACGGGTGCCATCATGGGGAGGTTCTGCTGACAACAGGCAAATTATCTAGGCAGTGGTTTCTAGTTAGTCTTGGCTGCCTTATCAGGCAAACAAGACTTGACTAAAAATCACTGCTAAGCCACTGGACGTTTTAAGGCTGTGGACTTGTGGGAATTCAGAATACTTGTTCAGGCCAGTACTTATTCTTTTATTTATTTATTGGTGTTTAAGGTCACATACTTATGCACAATAGCGAATAGTGACCATGACAGTTTTACGGGAGGAGGAAGCCAGAGTCCCCTGAGAGAACTGCCAAGCTTCGATGAGCAACTGTCAGCTCAACATTCTAACTCTGTTCAAGCTCCGCTCAAGCAGGGTTACAGTGGTTGAAGACATGTGCACCATAGACATGCAGTATGACTTCGTACACGGTGTTTGCAAAATACAAGTGGGACAAGTGTCCCCCTCTTTCTCCTTTTCAGATGGCCATGCACATAATTTATCCATTCTAGTAAACCACGTAATCCTTTTTCTGGGAAGTAAACTCCACTAGCGGCATGTAAATATATAATGAATAAATACAGGGACTATGTGGTGAAAATGTGATTGACAGGGTTTTCAGATTACTTAAAAATTATGTTGATATTAACAAAAATGATTTCGAAACTATTGGATAATGCCTGTAAAAAATATGAACTTTATAATGCTACACTGGCAATGACTAATGAATATTGGTCTAATTCCAGTTCTGATTATATTATATGGCAACAAAACAGGTGCCCTAACATAAAGTCTCTAGGTAAACTTACAAGATACATTCCAAATACATTGACAGTTGTTTCTCGGCAAGTCTTGGCTGCCTATTTAGGCAGCCAACACTTGCCAAGAAACAACTGCAAATCCACAAAGTGTGGACTGTCAAAGTGTAGCTAAAATTATAAAAGTTACCAATATTGGTGAACACATTTGAAGAGTGTGGTTAACACTTCACCTACCAAATCAGATGCATCTGCCTGTGTAAAATACAAATTGAGCAGTTGAAGAAAAAAAAAATTCTCAAAAAATTTCAACAAAACAATATCATGTGCCCCTCTCAGTGGAATGAGCCCCCCCCCCCCCCCAACTCAATCCCTGTGCACCCCATCGATCATAAAATTTCCATAAGTTGGAAATTCAAAGCCCTTAATTGGAAAACGTTTGGAATTTCAGATAGGGCTCCAGTGGATTTTTTTAATAAAGATTTTTGCTTTGTCCTGCCCATTTGTCTAATAAAAAATTATGAGCATTCTAAAGTTGCAATTAAACTGCTAAAGCAGCAGGTGGGTGGTTAGTTAGTATTCATGTTGGTTGTTCAAACTGCTTTTTCTCTTCAGTATTCGAGAACCATGTATCAGCCAATGTTGAAAATAATAAAACTTTCATGTGCACACAAGTTGATATAACTGCAAATATATAAATGACAGACTTTGGCCATCTGTAATAAAAGGAAACACTCTAAATTAAATTATAACAATTGAAATGAATTATCAGTCACATCATCATTGAATGAATATGAGATGGGTGTGTTAAGTTTTATATGAAATGCTATGCACTTCATACAGTACAGCCGCAGTGGACTGGCTGTAATCCACACACAAGGGCAGTGATGTCTACACACACGTTTATCAGGTAATAAAAATCATCATTAGCAAAATTTTAATTTATAAAGCACCAGAATGTATCCGGTGCTTATTTAAATTTTTGCTGATTATTCCTATAATAAGTGCTTGGAATCTAATATTAATGTGTCTGTGGAAATATTGCCCACCAGTGGAAATTGACCACTCCATGGCAGACGTACTGTACAATATAACATACTTCAGCTGATTCATTTTAATGCTGATATCAACAGATACATGTAACCTTTACCCAACAAATCAACCGCATCCGCACGCGTAATATGTTCAGCAGTTGAAAAAATATTATTTTTCAAAAAATTTCAACAAAACCATATCATGTGACCTCTTGTTGGAACGAGCTCATCGAGCTCGTTCCAACGAGGCATCACATGATATGGTTTTGTTGAAATTGTTTGAAAATGTTTTAAAAATGCTATTTAAAATAATAAATTTTGATATCGTCTGCATTGGGTAAAGGGTTAAATATGTATCAGTTATTTCCACCCAATGCAAGGAGGTTCCAAGATGGTGCAGTGAAATCAAGACCTTGTCTCTTGGCATTTATCAGTTAGTCCAATGGACTACATGGTATAGACTTTATCAAAACTTCAATAAAACATTTGGGAATACAACTTCAAAACACCAAACCATTTTACATTTGTTCACTACAAAGTTACTCTGTTACATGTATATTGGTTATAATCTCCAGTTAATTCAGGGTTCATGCAGACAAGGACTGATAAAATTCAAGGCCATTCAAGGACATTTTTCTACATTTTTCAATAGCCAATTTTGAGGATTTTCAAGGCCTGTCTTCACTAGTCCTAACTAGGACCCTACAGTCATTACCCCCTCCTCCAACTTCCCTTGAATTATGGGCAGCACTTAGTTAGGACTATGCCTTCACGATTTCTGTCCAGAAAAACTATGCAGTTATGATTATGTGCTTCGTCAACAATTTGGGAATATTTAATACACAACAAGGTCTCCTGGCACATTTTCCAGGATTTCATGGCCTTCATTGACCCTTTTTGTAAAGTTGAAGGCCATCCCTTGAATCCAAGGCCCTACAGGAACTCTGTAACTGAATAAAAAAAATCTTCGAAGAATTACACCAACATCCACTGAACACTGATTATCCACAAATTTTAAAGTTATGAACATTTTTGGCCTTAATACATCCAATATAAGCATTTAATCTTTTATATCTTGTTTGACAGAGCTCATTGAGCCTATCAAACAAGATATAGAATAAACGCTCAGCTTATAACTGAAATATGAAAACTGCCAAATTCCCATTAATTGTATACTGCTTTTAAATATTTTTCTTTAGCAACGTGGCTATTCAATTAACCCTTTATCTAATAAATTTGTAGCATCTGCTTGCATAATATACAAATTTCGCAGTAGAAAAAAAATTCCCAAAATTTCAACAAAACCATACCATGTGAAACCATACCCATACTCAAAGTTTTTCCACAGTAGTAAAACCTGTGCAAATTTCTTTCAGCATTAAGCATATTTTTTGTGTAATAGCCTCATCAAGCTATGATAACTCAGGCTACAACATGCACAATTGTTCTTTTGTGGGAAGCTGTAGTGGTTAAAAACACTAAGCTGCAGAGAGCATTCGTCCCCATTTTCCTGGAATGTTGACAAACTGAAACATGTAAATAAACTGTCTGCAATTTGTATTTTCATTGGCACAGTTCAATTTCATAAAGGATTATATTCTACTAGAGTTCCTGCAGGCAAGGATTGATAAAATTTGAGGCTATTCAATACCATTTCTCGATATATTTCAGCATTTACAGGACCCTACAATAGCCATATTCAAGAATATGGTTCTGCCTTTACTAGTCCAAATTATCCCATCCTCCCAGTTCCCTACAAGGGAAGTTAGAGAACAGGGCTTATATTTCGACGAGAATCTGAGAATTGATTCTCGCAAAGATTCGTGCCACAAAACCAGCGAGAATCCATGTAGATACTTACTGCACCTCTGCTAGGATTCGCATGTAAAGAATTGAGTAATTTTAAAATTTATCTAACATAGCGGCAGCAAATTAACCAATACAAGGTTAACTTGACCTGAAATAACCTGATACTTTGTCAGTATAATTGTACAAACGTTAAAAAATTTATAGTAATTTATATATTTTTTATACTTACCAATGACCCAGACATAGCTGGTGCTAACTCTTAAAATATAGGGCCAAACACAAATTTTGCCCCCCAATCCCCAAAATTTGCATCTAAAACTAAAGAAAACATGTCCTGAAAGGCCCTCCACACCTCGCCCCCACTGCGCATGCGCAGTGTCAAGGACGTTCCGAAATTGGCGCCATTTATCATTCTAATAACCAGTGCCTGGTAAGCGCTATGTACTCAGCGGGGAGGCAAGAGTTCCCAACTCCTGGGAGGGCCATCCCCGTCTGGGTCATTGGTAAGTATAAAAAATATATAAATTACTATAAATTTTTTAACATTTTTATACTGTACCAATGACCCAGACATAGCTGAATAGTAAAAAGGCTGGAGGGCCAAGGACATAGAGCAAAATGGAATACGCTCAATAAAATAAAATAGAGTCATCCCCTGTAGGGAAAAGAAGTAATAGGCCTTACATGTATCTTTCTTATTTATGATAAATTAGAAAGATACAACACCTTCCAAAAATTGAGCTTCATACATCCATGTACTCTATTAATATCCAATAATCCTTATACTAATAATTTTTAAAGTAAGTCAATAATAAAGTAAGTCTAGAGAATAGAGACTCTTATACTCCTAAAAGTGTGTGAGAATTGCATAATCATGTCCGTTGACATATGCAATATTCAAAAGCTATACTTTAAAAACTAAGACTTGAATGAATTTTATAAACTTAAACTTCTCACTAAACAACCATCCCAATAACAGCTCAGAATTACTAACTCCGGAGGAGGTATCCCCTTGTTTTCATAGTAAAAACAGGTGACCCAAGGGAACACCCTCCCCCCCCCCCCTTTTTCTTGCCCTGGGTCAAATAGCCCAGAGCGAAGAGGGCAGCCGAACGGAGACACTGCCGAAACAGACAGCCTACCTAGCTATAGTAGCAACTGTTAAGTGAATGACATTCTGAGCAGTAGATAATAGACCTAACAATAGAGGCCTCCAGAAATGGACTCGATATTTCTGAGATAAAATTCATGAATGGATGGCTGAGCGCAATGAGCAGCCTTCAAAAATCTATAATAGCAACACTATTAATGTAAGCCCAAGAAGTAGAAGAACTCTTACTTCATGAGCCGAAATCTTAAGCACAACTGCTAAGCCAATGATATACCATAAGCAGTACGCTAGTTAATAGAATCCATTAACAATAAAATGGAGCGTAACGTCCTTCTACTAGACATCAAAGACAGAAGAAGCTTACGCCCTTGTAATAAACAGATATCTGTTTATAAATACATAAATTGTACCCGGAAAGAGTAAAGGCCTATGCCCATACGAAGACGGAAGGACCTTAAAATAATAGGTTCCGGATAATAGGAGCCTAACTCTTATGCAACAATCCAACCTAAATAGTAACGGAAGTATTGATTCCGAAACTATGAAAGTGAAAATCATCCATCGATAGTGCATGAAACTCACTGACTCTACAGTAAAAGAGAAACCAACAGAATTACTGTCTAAAAGGTCAGAATTTGAAAACTACTGTTTCCAGAGGCTCAAATGATTACTTAGCTAAATAAGAACCGAAGTTAAAATCCGTATAGGAATTTAATCTAAAGATTCTAAGTCTATTTATCAAAAAGTTACTAACTGACTTAGATAAAGAGACAAAAGACTCAATTGTAAACTATCGTAGAGTGCATAGGTATGAGGTAACATAAACCTATAACCTAAATAACAACAGGCTGCAGTAGATCTTGTGAAACAAGTATACTAAAAACTAGCAATGCGTAGTATGGAGGGATCAACCATATGAACATAATGATCCCTACACCACGACGGAAGAGCCTCCACTTTAGTCGCATAGAATAGCGAAGAAGAAGATCTCCTATAGTAAGAAATCGCGTCCAAAGCTCGTCCAGTACAGTGCTTACAATGCAATACGGACCACACAACGGAATACATGAAGGTTGCGACCTTGCTGGTTGTGATAAAGATGACACGATTTACCCAGTGAAAAAAGATCCTCACATAGAGGAAGATTTCACGTTAAGATCCACAGTAGACAAGAGAGTAAATTACTCATGATCTCTGTGAAGATAGAGATGCTATCAACAGAAATGTATAGTGGTTGTTTATCTTAGCAATACCTGCTAAAACAACAGCGCCGGAGGATACGCGTATCCTATCATTCCGTCCTATAGATCAATAGAGCGTTAACAGTATTAGCTCAGAGATCTGGACAAGCCAACACATACGTCTGCAATTGATTAGCAAGCTGTGTCATAAATAAAACATCATTGGGCGCTCCCATAGATAGCAAATCTGATTAAATACTTGTTTGTTGAGAGTCCATTCTGACAGCAACAAGCGACCCGTAAGAGAACGGGAGTGCGATAAAACAATCAGACGACCCAGAATATGACGGACCAAAACTGAACTTGGTGTACTATAACCAACAGACGGATTCTTTCCATTAAATTGAATAACGGAAACGAAAGAGTGCCTCCCTGGTTCCGGAGATACGGCACTACTGTCGAATTAAAGGACAGGAATTTGGGCATGCGTTTCTGAATAATGTTCATGCAATGACATAAAGCAAGCCTAAAAAACATTATTCCGCGGAAGTTAAACTGATAGCTAAAAGACTGCGGAACCCAAAGACCCTGGCACTTCGAATCCGTAGGGATCAGTATATATCCCAATCTGTTTGACTGGCAACCGTCATAACAGCCACACTAGGGTCCGGCAACTGCGGCGGCACTCTCTGAGTCAACCACCGAATGTTTGCCCCAGTCTGAATCTCTTGTAACACTAGATAGACAAGAGAATGTATAAATCAAGCAATTCATGGATTGCCGGAAAGTTGCCGTCGAAGAGAAGCTCCTCCGAGAACGAAGCGACTCTGAGAGAGTTCTTAACCTACTATCCACGCGTGGATGTAGCTAGGGCTGCATCACGTCTAACCAACTCCAATCAGCCACTGAAGGGCGGAGTTATACGTGAACAAACTACTGCCCTCAAAAGAAATTACATTGAGAATAATATCCCGTAAATCTTTTCTTGAAGACGTAATGATAACGCCTCAGTAAGGCGGATTACGTATAATAAAGCGTCTAAGTTAAGTCTACTATACATAATGTCGTTCCCAACATTGAAATTGGAAAAGACATAAACGGCGAAAAAGAATATATGCAGTCTTTAATCACACCGTCTAGACGCATATGAACTCTCGGTATGCCCTGCTCTGCCAAAATAAACTATATGTAAAAAAGATAAAATGGCAGAAATGAGCCACGCGGACAAGAAACTAAACTATCATGCTTAGTAGCAGGCTTGTATATATATATATATATAATATATAGCGTCGAAAAATAAAACACATGTTGTAATGACAATATTGGACTGCGTCGGTAAGTCAGGGACAAAGTCCCTGTACCGATCGAAAAATCCGAGTCCAATGACGCTATAAGTCTCTTATCCAAGATCGCAGCAATGAAGTCCGAAAAATAATCACTGGAAGAAATGCCAGAAGATATGAAAGGCATCTTCCGATACTACTAAAGGGAAAACTCGAAATCTTTCGAATCCCTTTCGCCATCCTGTCGGACCCTATAAAGCGTTCGGTCGTCCGAAGCTTGATGCAACCGCGGACCGCACCGACCCAGCGCCGTCGGATAATTCCTGATTCGACCGAGAAACCGTCAATTGCTGGGATGCTGCGAAACAACTGTGCTAACTCGGATAGCACGTCCGTCACTGAGGCCTGAGGAGCAGCAGTCTTACGATGCATTGCCGCAGGAAGCTCCGAGATCGTTACCCCGTGCATACTTCCAATATGCGAGCGAACGGAGTGTATAGGCCTCGTGTCCCTTGGCTACCGGATGGGGCGACCTATTCGCTGTGGAATCACTGAATGCCGAAACTGATCGGATACTCGAGGTCACGTAGCCAATGTGCGGTCGTGTGCCCTGCTGTGAGGATGAGGAAGCATTAAAGACAGTCTCTCGGACTGTCAATATAACGGAGCGTCCCGAGCAACGGACATATGCTCCGAATGTAAAATATCTGAACCACAACATGCGGTCCCCTATGTTGTTGGCTTCCTCCGATCTGTCCTCAATCTGCCGTCACTGGGTGAGTACTAAAGTAATTAAAGTGCTCGCATCACCCAAATCTCCTTCCTAGACCGCAACGGACGAACCCGGCAGCCGAACCATTCGATGAATGTACGCTACACCGGGTGAGCTAGCGAATGTCACTCCGTAAGCGATAGACATATTCCATGAGCACTTATTGCCGCTAACTCTTCATTAACTATGACGACAGAGGCACACTTTGAAAGACATCTCCATAACTCTTCGAACAAGAAACCAGAAATGCTTGGATAGCAAGCATAAAATAATAATATATATAGCGTCGTTCAATAATTCGAAAGTTTGTGTGACATTATTGGACTATGTCGGAACTGAGGGACGATGTCCCTGAACCGAACCAAAAATTTCTAAGTCCACCGACGCTATCAGTTTCTTATCCGGCATCGCAGCATATGTTGTTCCGAAAGGGAAAGCTTGAAATCCACCGAATCCCTTTCGGTATCCCGTCGGACCGGATGAAACTTTCGGACGTCCGTACCCGCTTCCGCGGAGCGTCCCGACCCAGCATCGTCGGATAAAATATATGCGACAGATTCAGTTGATGCTGGGATGCTGCGATAAACTGTGCTATTAAGGAAAGCACGTCCGTTCCCGAGGCCTGTGCAGTAGCGGACTTACGATGCATTGCCGCTGGAAGCTCCGTGTACGTTGACTCCCGCACACTTCCTATGCGAACGTCCGGAGTCTGCAGGCCTCGAGTCCCCGGCTACCGACCCAGCGCTGTCGGATAATTCTCGATCCGACACCGTTTCTGTCGGCTGCTGGGATGCTGCGATAAGCTGTGCTATGTGCACAAGAATGTCCGGCGTCGAGACCTGCGGAGGCGCAGTTTATCGGTGCTTCGCCGAGGGCAGCTCCGCATCAGATGGCTCCCGCATACTTCCTATGCGAACGTCCGGAGTCCATCGGTCTCGAATCCCTGGCTGCCGGATGGTGTGACCTGGTCGCCGAAGAATCCTTGATCGGCGAAGCTGGTAATATATCGGCGGTCACGCAGCCAAGGTGCGGTCGTGTGCGCTGACGAGAAGAGGAAGCCTTAGCAGTCTCAGCGGACTGCCTATACAACGGAGCGTCCCGAGCGACAGACGTATGCTCCGCTAACGACACATTTGTACCACAACATCTGGGGCCAGATGTTGTTGAACGAGAGAGGGGCCTCTCTCGCTTGCCGTCCGGATGGACCGGAACGAGCTATGAACCGGACTAAAAGGCTTCCTCCGTTCTCCCTCCGATCCGCCGTCACTGGGTGTGCATTAAGTTAATTTTATAGTGCTCGCATCACCCCAAAATTCCTTCTAGACCGCAACGGACGAACCCGGCTGCCGAACCATTCGGTGAATGGACGCTACACCGGGCGAGCTAGCGGACGTCAAAGGCCGTCGAACCTACTAGGGTCCTCTTAGGCAATTGGCGTATTACATGAGCACTTTTCCGCTAGCCCTTCATTAATTGTGACGACGGAGGCACACTGTTGGAAGACATCACAGATACATCACCCTAATCTTGATCGTCTGAAATAGAAATTGATAAAGTAGAGTGACCCTGCGGGGAAAGGACCGGAGTGTCCAAATCCCCAACAACATACCGTGACATATGCTTCCCATATTGTCATCGAAATCATACGATACAGAACACGAGTTAATGCGAGTACACTGACCACATATAGAATGATAATAAGGTCAGAGGAAGACTTCCTCTTAAAACAATTGATCAATATCCTTTCAATGTGAAAAGAAAACAAGTCCTGGTACTCGCACTAACCCCTGGCAATCAAAATACATAATAATAATATGATCCATTAATATAGAAAAAATAATTGAAATCAAAATATTTTGAAAAATTATTTTTTCAGAACAGCCCAAGTTTCTGAAAAGTAACGTTGAGCCCCAATGGATCCCAAGCCTAAGTGTGGACAAAAATTTTAAAAATATTTTAAACAATTTATTCAACACTTACGAACAATAATAATGTATCTAGTTATGATTAAAATAACATAAAGATATTATTATTTAGAAATCCCCCCCTCACACAGAGGGCTGTTGTAAATGTAAACAATGAGTGTAAAAACACTAAAATAAGACTCCAGGCACCCAGGCCCGAAATCAGTTACCAAAAATACACCATCTGATGCAAAACAGAGACTTCCAGGGAAGAAACTGCAGAACATCAGATGGTAGATGCAGAACACAACGCCTAACCACCCGTAGGTGAAGACGTAAACATGGGGAAAGAACAGAATTCATTCTGTTATTAAGCTAAAACTCCCAAGAAATTTTAGTAATAATAATTACAGAAACTATGCCAAAAGCATGGGAGAATAGCAAGGGGGAACTTAAAGGACAGGGAGAGAGGAAAAACACTTGAAAAAACAGTGTAACTAAATAATCAGAATGACAACAAAATGGCTGCTGCCTTGAAAATAGGTAACTTAACATAATTTCATTAAAAAATTTTAAGTTACAGCCCTGATAATATTCTGTCACACATTCTTTTCCTCTCCTCCTTTTCTATCCTCCTTAGAATCACCATTTCACTAATATTTATGTGTCTGGCATCATTTAAACTGAGATTTAAAAGCACAAAGATCAGTCAGATGTTAACTGATGAAGGGCCAAACTTAGAATGATAAATGGCGCCAATTTCGGAACGTCCTTGACACTGCGCATGCGCAGTGGGGGCGAGGTGTGGAGGGCCTTTCAGGACATGTTTTCTTTAGTTTTAGATGCAAATTTTGGGGATTGGGGGGCAAAATTTGTGTTTGGCCCTATATTTTAAGAGTTAGCACCAGCTATGTCTGGGTCATTGGTACAGTATAAAAATATGGCTGTCATTGGATTTGGCTCCATGAACCGGTTCCAATGACATCCATATTTGTAAGGCTTTATTGGTAAATATTGTTTATTTTTTTTTAAATATTATCAAATTCAGTTTATGTTTTAAAAATTAGAAAGCTGTGTTGGGCAAGGATTAACATGTGTTATCAGTATAGAACAGGGGATCAACCAAGATGGCCTCATGAAATACTGGGACACTCATAGCCTGTATGGATTCTAGCAACCATATTTGCGAGAATCCAAATGGATTCTCCACAATTTAGATGAAATATAAGGCCTGGAGAAGATGGTAATGACCTGTGGGTCAAACTCTGGAGAAAAAAATATATAGTTATGATTATATGCTTCGTCAGAATTTTTTATTTCAGGAATATTCAAGGCTCTGTAAGGCTACTCTACACATTTTTCAGGATTACAAAGCTTTGCATGACCCTCAGTTAAGTTCAAGGCCATTTCCTGAATTGAAGCCCCCGCCAGAACCTTGTATTAAATGGAGAGCTTATGCATCGTGAAATCTGGACACACTTTCTTGATAGATCTGAATAAAAGCTGAAATACACCTAAAGGAGACCTTGCAACATGGTCGTCAAAACAAACTGCATGAGCAAATATAACTCCTTGCATGTTACTGACAGATATTCCTGCCCAGCACACGGTTTCTCTTGTCAGTGAAAGAAGTATAAATTGGGCACATTTAATCATATTTTCCCCCTGTAAACTGAATAGACTTTTTCACGACTGACTTCTTATGTTACATTTAGATGAATTTTTCATGAAATCTAGTCATGGCTGCTGTACAGCAGCCATGACTGGATTTGATGAAAAATTCGAGATGGGCAGTTTTCAAATTTTATGTCGATTCCAGTTTCAGTTTTCATTGTACAAACATAATAATATATTGCATTTGCATATAAGAAGATGTATTTGGCATCAGTCAGTGTCAGAGGGACTCCCTTTTTAGGGCAAAGCACATGTATAATAGCCTATACCGGTACTCTGATTTCCTGAGCACAATGTAATTAGCAGCCTCCCCTCCCCCTCCCCCAAATACCTGTGTTTAGGGTAACCCAACAAATCTAAAAAAATTATGCCGATCATAAAAAAACATCGAGTGAAAGTTGCTAATATAGGTCATTGTAACCCTAATTTTCCGTCCCACTTCAACTATGATTTTGACTTTGGAGTTCAAACTTTCAAAATTACGTGTAGAAATAAATATATTTGTCATTATAAATGTGAAACAAGTGACAAGTTCCAGTTCTGCAAAGGAAATCGCATTTGATAAACAGATGGACATTTAAAACACGATGCGTTAAGAAGGAATTTTGTCACCTATTTTCGTGGTGAATGCCACACTCGAACGCAATACCAATTAGTGCAGCTGTTCTGAAAAAGGTGATCGCGGCTCTGAAGTTTGAATAAATAAGTTAACTTTAGGTTGTTTCTCTCTTTATTCTGAGAAGTGAAGACCTGATTAGAGTTTTTCAACATAGAAGTTGAAAACCGCGACAATGGGTTTTCTGCAACTGTTTCGGTTTTGATAACAAAACCGAAAGCAAACCAAATTTTTGGTTAACCGCCCATCTCTATGAAAAATATCTTGAAAATACGCAGCAGGTTAACTGTTTTATATTCGCTGGTTGTAAAATATGTTTGCTGTAATGTTTCAGATTTCAATTAATATTTTGTTGGTAGTCAGATTAGCGTTTACAGCATGGTCGCAGTGGAAAGGTCAAAATCTATGTGTGGGCAATATTTCCAAGCTTGCGTTATCAGTGATTTACACACTTGCATTATCAGTGAATATCCGACAGAAAACAATCAGCCTCAAGTTTTCAATCAATGAAGCCGTGGGCAATGGGTACGATCAGGAGCTTCTTTCATTGAATATTTGCTGAATACTGCTGATTATTGATTGAGAAAAATGCCTGTTAGCAACACTTCCCACGCTTGGATAGAGACCATTCCATGGTGACTGTACAGTACTGTACCTGTGCAGCCCACTTTGGAGAACATCCACAACAGATGTTGGATACCAGGCAGTGCGCCAATTCATTCCAACACATGGACCCTGTTGTATATACTGACACAGATACTATAAATTATCTCTGTCAACAGTTATGGTATGCAGATTTAATACCTGGATGTCGGTTTTTAAACACTGAGCCGCAGGCGAGGTGTTTAAATGAGACATCCAGGTATTAAATCTCCATATACCATACATGTTGGCGGAGACAATGTTTGTGTCCCATTTGAAACACAATACAAACATAGTGGAAATAAATTTGTGGACACATTTCTCAGCTCTACAATCACTTGGCCCAAATTCGTGATAATTATTTTGTTTTCTATTATCGCAGAAGACAACAGATAGAGTTACATCCCGTGGGTCATTAAGGAAACAAGTAAACAGTATTTTGTTGACATATCGTTCCCTGAGTTCCAATGTGTTCTATGTGCCTACTCTGTCACAGCATGGATTTTGACCATTCCACAGCAGCTGTATTATATACAGCACAACTGTCTTTTCACATGCACAAATGCCAAAATGTGACTTTCAAGTATATTCATTGACATTCATTCAGATCATCATTCATTCTGTAGAGAAGGTTATTAGCAAAATACCAGTTGATTTACGCCACTGACAGGGGGTTCGTACTTCCATTTGATACTTTTGTACATGTTATTACGTATGACATTTTTGTTTAATTTAACCCTGTGATACTTCTGTATGTGTTATTACGTACGAAATCAAACAGCACATTGATACTTTGTGGTCATTTGTTTTGTTATTATTTTTCGACTTTTTAAAGTTTTGACCTCAAATTCCTATTTTCTCCCAAATAGTGCTTAGTGATAACCTTTGAGCCAAATGTTATCGCAGCTTAAAATAATAATATAATCCTACTGTCGAGACTTCTTAACTGGTTTAGTGCTAGAAGCCACTATCAGGGCATTCAAAAAATGATAATACCAGAGCAAATGCCAACACTCTCCTTGCTTATATTTCATATTCAGTCAAACATAAATAATATTTTGTCAATATAAATTTGTTTTATTGCAAATTATTGGAGAGTGCCTGTGGGCACTCTCCAATAATTTGTAATGTAACAAGTTTCTATAACAAATTCAGACCACCAAAAATAATCTACCCCTCAACCAGATAATCACTCATGTGAAAAATATCTTGTTATTGTTACTTTCCGACGTTTGGCATTGCATTTTGAAAAATGTTGAAGAAACTGAATTCCCAGTGACGTTTGAACGTCAGGATAATTAAAGTCACAAAGGGTTAATACTGTTATGATCAAACATGTGTAATGGCACATAATTAAATTGTACAATTATTTAATGCCTACAACAAATGCATGAGAGAAACATAAAACAAATTATTAATAATAGAGGTAATATTCAGTCTATTGATTTTGAAATGGGAGGCACACTGTATACTGCTCGCTACAATTTAATGTGAAGCGTGCTATTGTTGAGTCACAGCATCGGAAAAATGTTTTTAAGAAAAACGTCAACCAGCATCTGCACGCCATTCACTACACTTGCGGAGAATAAGTAGGGATTCAAAAAATATTACTGGATTTTTCGAGTAAGCTTTTTGCAGCAATAATCACATTCATTTGAGTTCGGTATAATATTTGAAATGCCACTTCAGTGGAGTGATCATAAGTCAATCAGATTATTCTCTGTGGAATGCATGATTGAAAATTATAAATTTAAAGTAATTTGTTTATTTTTTATATTTACCAATGGCCCAGACAAGCTGGTGCAAAGACAAATTTTAAACCCCCCCAATCCCCAAAATGTGCTTGCAAAACCGAAAATTACTGGTAAAAGTCCTATCTGGTCCTCCATACTTTTACTCTCTGTGCATGCACAGCTGTCAGGAAGTGACCCGAATTGGCACCAACATCATTCTTTGTAGAAAAGAGTACTTCATAATAACTCAGCAGGGAGGTATGAGTGCCCACTCATGGGAGGGCCATACCTGTCTGGGCCATTGGTAAGTATAAACAATATACAAATTACTTTAAATTTATAATATTTTTATACTATAAACCAATGGCCCAGACTAGCTGAATCGTAAAAAGGTGGAGGGCCTAGGACTTCAAAATTAGTAGACCAACATAGTTCCAAGCCTGTAATCCAAGGTGAAAGGAAATTAATTTTAAAAGGAATTACATGTATGTCTCACTATACAGTAATAGAGAAGACATATCATGAATAAGGAGCCAAATTCAAGTAATTCTGTATTCTTAGCATGAAGACTATGCTAATTGGATGTAACAAGTTCCTAATTTTTAAGGCTAGTCCAGACTGAGCCCCAAAAATTAGGATGGCGTATTTAGGACGGCTGCAGTGTGGAAGGAACGTTTTGATGCGTGAAGAAGATCTAGAGATAGATCTCTTCTCCGAGCGTCCCGCTGATTGATGCCTCGGATCGCTAGCTATCAGATGGTCCGACTTCAAGTGCGAAGAAAGGCTCCATCTTCGTGCAGTTGACTGGTTATCTGAAGTCGGGTAGCTAGTCTGCAGTCATGTGTGTTTTAATAACATAGCAGAGATAGTCGTGACTGAAGCCGACCCCGGCTGCAGACTAGACGGAGTGTCCCGAGCAGTGGGCAGACGTATGCTCTGTCTCGTGCAAGTTTCCAACCAGAAATCTTCATTTTGGCTTGTGAAACTTTGCGGAGAAAGCCGTGACTGAAGCCGACCCCGGCTGTAGACTTGACAGAGCGTCCCGGGCAGTGGGCAGACGTATGCTCCGGTTTGTGCAAGTTTCTCATAACAACATTTGGCCCCAAATGTTGTTAGGTTAGAGAAGGGCCTGGCCTCAGAACCTCACCATCCCAAGCGGTGGGCGGACGTATGATCCGGCTTGTGCAAGTTTTTCATAACAACATTTGGCCCCAAATGTTGGTAGGTTAGAGAGGGGCCTCTCTCACTCGAGGTCTATTAGACCTCGCAGAGTACAAGAAACTTGTCAGCTTCCTCCCTATTTCCGTCGTCGCTGGGTGGGCTTATTTATATTTAAGAGCTCGCTCTACCAACATCTACACTTCCTTCGATTGCAACAGACTTACCTGGTGTCACGGCTCCCGCGGGCGGAGTAACTGCTTCACCGGCCAAGCTAGCTGTTTGCAAGAGATTAAGAACACTAACTAGAGGCCATATCCTTTGCATATGATGAGCACTGCAGCTAGCTCTATTTGTTCAATGGAGTGCGACAACGGTAGCACACTTGGATGGGTGTCAGAATATCATCACCGTGTTCATGTTCCTCTGAAATAGAAACTGAAAAAATGAATTATGATGTGGTGAGAGGCCTGGTCTCAGAAACTCACTGCCAACAACATACCACGACACCTGTCTCCAACATTAGTCATCCCAGTGAACACAAGAATGACAAGAGTCCGCAGGAGTGCATCGACTAAAGACGATATCAGTCCTCCAAACTCCACAACAAAATATATAATTAAGATACATGAATAATAGCAATCAAAATTAAATTCAAAATATTTTTTGAAAAATTTTTTTGGGAAAAAAACGCCCAAGTTCCAAAGGGAACATTAAGAGCCCAAAGGCACCCCGATAGAGTCTAAGTGTGGACAAAATCCAAATTTATTGAGCTACACTACCGGAATAGTAATCCATGTATCCTACAGCAATTCTACAGTAACAGAATATAAAATGCCGCTCAGGATCACCGATCCAATGTCGAGTTGTGACAACAGTTCCTCGCACCAAGGCCAACACACCTATGAAGTTTCATGACTCTAGGTTGAACCACTATCAAGTTCTCATCCGGAAACCAATTGTTGCGATATACTATGTTCAAGGTCACTGTGACCTTGACCTGGTGAGTCCAACATCAATAGGGTTCTTCCTCGCACCAAGGCCAACACGCCTGTAAAGTTTCATGACTCTAGGTTGAACCACTATCAAGTTATCATCCGGAAACCAATTGTTGCAATATACTATGTTCAAGGTCACTGTGACCTTGACCTTTGACCTGGTGAGTCCAAGATCAATAGGATTCTTCCTCGCACCAAGGCCAACACACCTATGAAGTTTCATGACTCTAGGTTGAACCACTATCAAGTTATCATCCGGAAACCAATTGTTGCGATATACTATGTTAAAGGTCACTGTGACCTTGACCTTTGATCTGGTGAGTCCAAGATCAATAGAGTTCTTCCTCGCACCAAGGCCAACCCACCTATGAAGTTTCATGAATGTAGGTTGAACTACTATCAAGTTATCATCCGGAAAGGAATTGTTGCGATTTACTATGTTCAAGGTCACGTTGACCTTGACCTTTGACGTAGCGAGTCCAAAATCAATAGGGTTCTTCCCCTCACCAAGGCCAATCTACCTATGAAGTTTCATGAATGTGAGTTGAACCATTATCAAGTTATCATCCGGAAACCAATTGTTTAAGATTTACTACGTTCAAGGTCACTGTGACCTTGACCTTCGACGTAGCATGTCCAAAATCAATAGGGTTCTTCCTCCCACCAAGACCAACCTACGTATGAAGTTTAATGAATGTGAGTTCAACCACTATCAAGTTATCATCCGGAAACCAAATGTTTACGCCCGCCCGCCCGCCCACCCGTCCGCCCGCCCGCCATTCACCAAACTATAAGTCGAGTTTGACTTCGTCACAACTCGACTAAAAATACTATCTATATATGAGGACGTTGTCAATGTAAACAACGTCAATGAAAATTTATTTATTTATTTATTGGTGTTTAAGGTCACATACTTATGCACAATGATTAATCGTGACCGTGACAGTTTTATGGGTGGAAGAAGACGGAGTACTCGGAGAGAACCACCGAGCATCGACGAGCAACTGTCAGCTCAACATTCTAACTCTGTTCAAGCTCCACTCAAGCAAGATTACAGTGGTTGAAGATATGTGCACCATCGACATGCAGTATGCCTTAGTATGCGGCATCATCGTGCCCCCTTGTAGGCAACCAGGATAAAGTGCTTTGCCCTAGAACACAATGCAGGTAAACCCGGACAGGGATAGAACTCGGGACCTCTAGCATAGAAGTCCAGCAGTCTACCACTGAGCCACCGCACTCCCTCGTCAATGAAAAAAAACAAGACATCAGACACACAAAAAGGACTAAAGTCAGAAACCAATTTAAATGCGAACAGATGAAAAGCTAGATCTTCATACAAAGAAAAAACGATACACCGGATAGAAGATGCAAGACTGAACGACCTAACACCCCTAGGGTGAGGTCATAACCATGGGGAAAAACAGAATAAATATTCTGTAATACATGTTAAACTCCCAAGAAATTTAATAAAAAATTTCAATAAAAATATCTAAAAAGCTTAAGAGTTTAACAGGAAGGGTTCATGGAAGGATAGGGAAGGAATATACTTAACAAACAGTGGAATAATCATTATCAAAAATGATGACGTCGGGTGTATGTCCCGAAATTGGGAAACATGAAATAATTTTATAATTATTATAAAGTTACAGCCCTGAACGTCTAAAACCACCGTTGAACACTTCCATCATCCAATAACAACCTTGGATCCACCAATTCTTGCAATGATTTGTGTCTGGCATCCTCAAAAAAGGAGATTTTAAAGCAAAGATGTCAGTTCATTGTTGCTGACTTTAGGGCCAAACAAAGAATGATGTTTGTGCCAATCTGGGTCACTTCCTGACGGCTGTGCATGTGCGGAGAGTAAAAGTATGGAGGATCAGATAGGACTTTTAATTTTCGGTTTTGCAAGCACATTTTGGGGATTGGGGGGTTCAAAATTTGTGTTTGACCCTTGATAACTTTTGAGTTTGCACAGGCTAGTCTGGGCCATTGGGTTATAGTATAAAATATACAGGGAGTAGCATTACAGTGGAGCCCCCTTAATTGGATATCTCTTAACTGAATAATCCTGTTAATTGAATATAATTTCCCAACACAAAACCATTTACCATACCTCCAGTACAAATTTAACCTGTTAATTGAATATAGGTTATAGAGTAATCTCCTGTTGATTGAATAAAAAATCTTGCAAACTCTTGAGAAATTACCATGACCCTCCTCAGTTTTCCTTTGTGTGTAGATGCATTTGGCCTCAGTACATCCAATACAGACATTTAATTTATTATATCTTGTTTGACAGAGCTCGTGGAGCTCTGTCAAACAAGATATAATAGAATAAATGCTAAGTTTATCTCTAGAATGCAGGAAATTGAGACAATGCTTGTTAATTGAATACTCCGTTAATTGAATAATTTTCATTGGCAAAGTGGCTATTCAATTAACAGGACTCCACTATACTGGCCATTGTAGTATATTTTTTCCCAATTAACAGATTTTAACCCATTAAAACACAATATCAAAATTTGTTATTTTAATTTTTTTCCCTCAATTCGTAGAACAATTTCAATAAAACCATATCATGTGACACCGCCCCACCCCCCTGGAATGAGCTGGATTGGATTAGCTTGTTGCAATGAGGGGGGGGGGGGCACTTGATATGGCTTTGTTGAATTTTTTAAAAAATAATTCCCACTGTATAATTTGTACATTATGTGACGGATGCAGCCGATTCATTAGGTAATATTAATCGCTCGCTTGGTGGAACCAAGATGCGTCGTTGTCTACTCGCAAAAATTAATAATTGCAGGTGCGATGGCATGTAAGAGTGACAGCTCACTTCAAAACCAAAGACTGGGTAATATAGGATTTTATAGATTCTGCCGCTCTGTGAGGTAAAGGGTTTAACAAAGATGAAACTCTGTTGCACCAATGTATTCTAAATGCACATACAAGTAGCCATACCCTATAGAAGCCACTCGACAAACAGTGAGTGAACAGTACTTTAACACATATTAAGTACAAATATTAAAAATGCTGTCTGAGGATTTCTATACAAAACATACAATGCCTAACTACATGTATAATATACAAATACATGATTAGTGTGTCCTCAGAGTGACTGACAATATGCATTTCCTGAACATGTGTGAAATATTTTTTCTTCCTCTTCACTACAGCAACAATTACACTGAAAAAGAAAGATTTAAGATTAGTAAACCCTCAAGGGCTTGGAGATTTTAAGCCTTTACCCAACGCAGATGATATCAAAATTTGTCTTACAATCAACATGTAGTTTGTCTGTATTAACTCCGCAACTCTTGTGTATCCGACCCCCCTGATACAGATGTTTGTATCGAGGGGTCGAATACAAGAACGTTCCTTTCGCGTGAGTTCTATTTTTTTTCTTTTTGTTCATCTGTACAAATAAATAGTCTGTTATATATTCTATATGTCTACAATTTTGACTTATCCTCAATATATTGTAAGATAAAATGATTATTACCATTATGTGGATGTACAATATGTATTGGAGTCTCGCTCGGGGCTCTAAGGGTAGATCACGACTCACCTTCGACTCATCGTTATCTGCCCTTAGAACCTGGAGCTCGACTCGGATACACATTTTGTACATCCACATAACGGTAATAATCTCTATTTATTCTTTTAAATATAATTTTCTTCAAATTTTTCCAAAAATTCCAACCAAACCATATCATGTGACCCCTCATTGGAACAAGCTCACTCCAAAGAGGGGTCACATGACATGGTTTTGTTGAAATTTTTTGATAATATTTTTTCAGCTGCTGAATTAGTATATTACGTGGGCGGATGTGGCCTATTCATTGGGTAAAGGGTTAAAACAACATGCAGCCAATACCCACAAGTTGGAAATTCAATCTACGAGGCACCCTTAATGAAAACAAAATTGGGCAGGAATGGTTTTCAAACTCACCAAAGACCAAATCTGGTAAAAACTGAATAACATTCACTTAAGTTATCACGCTGATATTGCCTACAAGTCAGGCATCACTTGTTTTTCGAACTCATTCAAGACGTTCTTGAGTAGAACTCAAAGAGACCAAATTTGGAGAAAATGGATGTTTAAGTTATTGTGATGACACCACCTGCAAGTCAGAAATTCAAACAAGAAAATAATATAAGGGGTCCTAACTCCTGAAAAAATTCAGGCAAGTCTGCTTTTCTAAGACATTCATGCATCAAAGACATTCTCAAGAGGAACCAATGGACCAAATCTTGTAAAAATAGGCCGATGAAATTGTCAGATGCGTACCCATACGCGCAATTAGTAGAAAGCTGTATGACGGAGGGCCACCATGGATGCTGACATAATGTACACCACATAAGGTATGGTTACATATAAAAATGGATTGGAGGAGTGTCTAATTTGATGGATAAAGGGTTAATATCTCCAGATCAAATTATCAGATTTACATAAAAAACTATACAACACAGCACATCAGTAACCTGAATAAATATATAAAGTAACATGACAATCGGATTGATATTTTTTGAGTTATCTCATGCCAAAGGGATTGGAGGAATTTTCAATTTGAAGGATAAAGGGGGTTAATATCTCCGGATTAAATTATCAGATTTACACCAAAAACTATATAGCTCGGCACATCAGTAACCTGAACACAATTATAAAGTAACTTGACAATTCAAGCAATATTTTTCAAGTTATCGAATGCTAAAGGGATTGGAGGAATTTTCAATTTGAAGGATAAAGGGTTAATATCTCAAGATCAAATTATCCGATTTACACCAAAAACTATACAGCTCGGCACATCAGTAACCTGAACACAAATATAAAGCAACTTGACAATCCAAGCAATATTTTTCAAGTTATCAAATGCCAAAGAGATTGGAGGAATTTTCAATTTGTAGGTTAAAGGGTTAATGTCTCAGGATTAAATTTTCAGATTTACACCAAAAACTATACAGCTCGGCACATCAGTAACCTGAACACAAATATAAAGTAACTTGACAATCCAAGTAATATTTTTCAAGTTATCGAATGCCAAAGGGATTGGAGAAATTTTCAATTTGAAGGATAAAGGGTTAATATCTCAGGATCAAAATAACAGATTTACACCAAAAACTATACAGCTCGGCACATCAGTAACCTGAACACAAATATAAAGTAACTTGACAATCCAAGCAATATTTTTCAAGTTATCGAATGCCAAAGAGATTGGAGGAATTTTCAATTTGAAGGATAAAGGGTTAATATCTCGGGATCAAATCATCAGATTTACACCAAAAACTATGCAGTTCGGCAAATCAGTAACCTGAACACAAATATAAAGTAACTAGACAATCCAAGCAATATTTTTCAAGTTATCGAATGCCAAAGGGATTGGAGGAATTTTCAATTTGAAGGATAAAGGGTTAATATCTTGGGATCAAATCATCAGATTTACACCAAAAACTATGCAGCTCGGCAAATCAGTAACCTGAACACAAATATAAAATAACTAGACAATCCAAGCAATATTTTTCAAGTTATCGAATGCCAAAGGGATTGGAGGAATTTTCAATTTGAAGGATAAAGGGTTAATATCTCAGGATCAAATTATCCGATTTACACCAAAAACTATACAGCTTGGCACATCAGTAACCTGAACACAAATATAAAGTAACTTGACAATCCAAAGAAATGGATACGGATGCCGGACGGACAGACGGACGGACAAAGGATGGACGAACGACGGATGGTCACCCCGGATGCCGGCATTATGTGTACCATACATAGTATGGGTACACATAAAAATTAAATAACATTTGTTCAAATTATCATGCTGACACTGCCTGCAAGATGGAAATTCAGTCCAAGAGGATATCTTCTGGAAAAAAATTCGGACAAGGCTGGTTTTCGAAATCATCCAAGACATTCTTGAGTGGAAATCAGACCAAATTTGGCAAAACATTTGTTCTAGTTATCGTGCAGACACTGTGACATGGAAAGATAGATGGACAGGAGGGTGGATGGCAAAACAGACAGCCATAACCTATGTTTTTGAGACAAAAAAATTGTTATTCAAGAATTTTGTTTGCAAGTGTCGTCTGCTTTTCATGTTCCAATCAAAACAGAATTATCTTATTTTTTATATTTTTTATCCCCTCTGTGCCACTCATCTATGCAGTTTCTTGAAGGTGTTTATCTCTGTTTTCAATTTACATTGAATGCATAGGAATAGTTACTGCTGGCTGAACACTTTTTGCCTGGGGTTGGGGGGGCGAGGAAGTGGGAGGGGGGGGGGGTGAACAGCCACATAATTGTGTTTGGCAGGTGGATAGTCAAACAATGGAGTCTCACAATTGCAAAAATAAACAACTGTGGAATTAAGGATTCCCAGGTTATAATTCATTTCAAACTTCTGAGGCATTTCATTCAAACTGCTTTCAACAAGGATTCATGAGAGGAAAAAAAAAACTCTCTTCCTCATCAAAAAATTCACGAAAAACTAACTGAGAAACAATATTTTTTTTTTGCAATAGCTCAAGTATGGTTTTATATATACTGACCTTAACATTGTCTTCATAAACGATATTTTTCCTTTAATAAAGCTACAAGATCAGTCCTATTGTTCTCCTCTAACACATTGAATAAGACATCCATTTTATCATTATAATCACCATGATGCATGTCTCGCCACTTAACCAGACCTGTGAGTATTTGTTTGTAAGTATTGTTGGGGTTGTCCATTTGAATTTGTTCTGTATTCTGCTGTGAGAGTCCAAGTTGAATCACGATGAGAATCCATTCAATTCCAAGATTGGCAGCTATATATGATAAGCCCTGATCTGACAAAACACCAACTGCAATTAGAAAAAAAACATTTTATCCTCTACCTAAGATGAAGAGCAGACAACAACTGCAAACTAAAGGCTCAAGTGAGCCTAAAATGATCACCTGAATCAAGGCTACAGGGAATGGAGGGGGGCATAGGGCATAGACAGACTTGAGAATAACTTGTGAATGGTCGTTGTGGTTTTGCATGTGGATTACTTTATTTCTAAAATACACGAATGAGCTGCAGGTTACGACAAAATAAAAATGTGCACTACATCCACATAAAATTAGAATGGTATGTCACTTATAGTGATTAACTGATGTTCGGCAATCGCATTTGACATCGGCCAATTTTAAGCCATCGGTTGACCATCGGTAGAGGTGTTTGAACATCGATCTGTGCTGATGGTTGCATGGAACGCCACTGGATCAAAATTGTTTGTATTTATGTTTCATTGACAATCTCATACACACAGTAACAAACTTAATAAGTTGCCACAATGATTGGCAGGAATCAAGATTGGCCTAATCTCATTCAATGGTCTGATCTTCCCTTTGATTTCTGCTCATGATACACATTCCACGTGTTGTGTGATGACTCCATGAAATGCGACATCAGCAGAAACAAGTTAACAGTGTAGCATCTTTGATCATTGATCAAAGACGCTGAGGCAAGCACTGAGTGAATGTCAGACAGCAGAAACAACAAAAGTGAGTAAATTAACACTTAATTACAGTTGCACTGAAATGTTTAGTATGGTGTCAGTATAAGTATTTTTTCTACAATACAGTATGGCTGCCATAGACTGGTCGCTTTACATGGGTGGACGATATTTTCATGGACGCAATAATTTTAGATTCCAAACTTTAATTATAGGAATAATCATCAAAAATTTAATTAATGAAGCACCAGTCCATGGCAACTGTACTGTATACCATGGTTTGGGTTCTATATCATTTCAAATTGTTCCAAAATCTATTATGGTTTTGGGAAGGGGGCGGGGGAGCAGATAAATTTGAAAAAAATGGAGATGACAAAATCACAGGCCTATCACTTTTTCTATCAGCATGGCAGGCCAATATGAACACTGATGCAATGACAACTTTAAGTAGCACAGCGAGGTCTTTAATCTGCACAGGGTGTGAATTTTGCACACGAGACTGCCATTTTATGCCACCCACACCCTCAAAACAAAAGATGGGACCTATATTGGTGCCCATTATAACATGACATAGACAGGGGATGGTCCGTTAAAAAATTTCTATTATGTGCTGGTTGTTAGCAACACCTCTAACTCCCCCCCACCCCCCCCCCCCCCCCCGAAAAAAAAATTAAAAAGATAAGATTAATAAATCAGCTGTAGTCCTATAGTTACACAAAACACAAAACGGGTCCCTTCCACCACCAACTGTTAAACGTTACTCATTTCCCTAAAGTGGGGACAATGTGGCCTCAAACATGTGTACATCGTCCTGCTCTTGAGTCACAATTATCGAAAAAAATTCATTTCACCATAAATTCAGAGAGAAAGGCCTGCTATATGATTGTCTCAAAATGTGCAATTTTCCTGCCTTTTCACACTGTGTTATGTGAGGTGTCATGTACCACTTAATAAAGCTGTGAGGCCCCGGTCTATCCCCACCCTGCCAACTATCGCTTGACGAATCAACAAATAAAGGCTTAAATTTCTTAGCCCCGGTTTTCAGACTTCCTTTTTATATTGATCTCAGTTTGTGGTACAGTAGAATCCTCTTAATTGAATATTCATTTTGCCAGTGAAAATTATTCAATTAACAGGAGTATACAATTAACAGGGATTTGGTCAGTTTCCTGTGTTCTGGAGGTAAACTGAGCCTTTATTCCATTATATCTTGTTTGACAGAGCTCATAGAGCTCTGTCAAACAAAATATAATAGAATAAATGCCTGTATTGGATGTAGTGAGGCCAAAAAGGTTGATAAATAAGGGGAATTTGTTCGTGTCACAGTAATTTTTTCGACATATTACAAAAATTTATATACAATTAACAGGAGTTTACTTTACAACCCATATGCAATTAACAGATCAAATTTGTACTGAAGGTATAGTAAATGGTTTTGTGTTTGAAAATTATATTCAATTAACAGGGATATACAATTAAGAGATATCTAATTAAGTGGGCTCCACTGTATATTGATATCCTGTCATTTTCACTCACTGGAATTGAATAATATGCGCTTTTACAACAGAAAACATGGGAAAATGAGTTTTAATTATCCCTTTTATTCTTTATATGGGACAATTTTAAACTTTATTTATAGTCAAAACACAGCCTACAAGATCAACATATATGGTAACCTTCGTAGAAAGGTTGCTGCTCATCACATGCTTTTAATTGAAGGACAAATCGTCCCTATCAAGCTCGGCCCAGACAATAGTTGCGCTAACATGAAGAACATTCATGTCATTGGCCCATGCCAATGCATGTTACTGAAATTTACTTGTTGCAGTTCATATTACGGGAGAAGAAGATTACCACTAAACCACCTCGGAAGGGAGTTTTCCGCCCAGTAATTAATTTCAAGTTTAAGGTAACAAGAGAAGCACAAGCAGTACTTGAAAGATTGCCAGCAGAGCCCTAATTTTTACCCTTAAATGTAAGTATATATCGGGTGTGAAATAAACACCCACAACTGGTGGCATAGAAATCGCATGGGGGGTGACCCTCCCCCACTCCCATCCGACAATCCCAAACCAACTTGTGACTCGCGATCTCCATCCCACCTCCACGATGCAATGATGGTCAACCGAGTGCCCCTTTAATTTATCAAGTTCCAGAGAAAGGTACTGTCACACACATACAGAGGCATTGCAGGGGGAGAGGGTGGAATGGGGTTGGGGGACTTGGGTGCAGAAAACCCTTTTTATATTTTTTTTTAATAACATAGAATGCAAATAAATCCCCAAAAGGCCACCAGAGAGCTCCATTTGATAGTAAATTTAAAAATTCTTCCCCGACAGCCTAGTATGCTGGTGCCTTTCATGCATGCAGCCTGTGTCAGAGGTACCTTTTCCATCAAAGTCGAACCACTTTTGAAAAATCCTGGAAATGCCCATGAGAGAGAGAGAGAATTAGTTTTCAAAAACTCATTTTATGGGTTAAATGGGCGAAGAGTTAGGCTATTGAAAAGTGATTATGCTGGAATGATAATTTCAAGTTAACACATCCACAAGAATAGGCTACTGAAAACATCAGAATGTTATACAATAATTGGTAGCTGTTTGATTATATGTCACTAATTCCCTGTGTTGACTGTCTCATTGAAAGATTATTGCTACAGGTTTTAATTCCTGAGAGAAATTTACACTCCATGGGTGTTTCCAAATCTGTCCAATATCCATGTACTGTTTCTGAGTTTGAACCAGGCTACTTGACAACCTCAAGCAAAATATAAGTTGCTGATGCATATAAGATCATGTTTGATTCCATTTATTAGAATGGGTCGATATGCATAGGAGCGAAATTTTGAGAACCAAAGGGAATATTTGACTGCCCATGCAAGTGTTTGAAATTTGTGAAAAACTTTCCCCTCGTGAAAAACACACATGCTTCCTGCCGTGTTCTTTCATACGTTATTGTGGAATAAATAGTTGAAACACACTTTCATTGTTTTCTGTTATTTGAGTAAGCTTTCCTTTATCCGTTTAACACAATGAGTGCAGAATATTGAATCACCCAAATGGCCGTCTTTCTGGCAAGTGGATGCACAAACCACAATATTTATTGTCTTTTGACTGCTTACGGATAAACAGACTATTTTTTGTACACACACGGTTAAACGGCAGTACATCACAGGTGGAGAATGCTTTTATTTATATATATACACTTTTTATCCCTAATTCTCAACTGATTACTTCTCGTACAACACCAATCATATTTACTGATCACTGATGGTTATGTGAGGAATGGGGGGGGGGGGGGGGGGGGGCTCATCATTGAATCCTATATTACTATAACCCCCACTCCCCCACAATGAAAATGATGGATTTTCCTTTTAATCAATATTTTTATCATTTTAACCCCACAACTAATGGATAACTGCATTCGCCTGTAGTTAAATTTCTGCACTAGGGCGACATGTAGCCTACATGTTTTAGGCTTACTCAAAAAAAGATTTGGTCCCAAAAACATAGTATATAAAGACCCTCTTTGGAAACTATAGCTTGTTCCATTCAGGAGTCACAGCCCATATTCCTTCAGGGAGGAAGTGGAAACCTAATTAAATTTGAATGGCAGTTGGAGGGCGGGAATTGACGGTGTATCTGTACACCCACTTTTATGGTATATGTACACCAAATAGTGTGAATGAATCTTATCGAATGTGAATAGCCCCAAAGGCCATTTCATTCTCAGAATCTCGCACGATTTCATGTTTACTTTCAACTGAAACTCCGGCCAAAAGAATACATTGGAATACTTTAGAGGGGAGGGAGGGGGTGAGGGAGGATGGAGGGGAGGTGGGGGTGTCAAACTTTTCCCTAATTGTACATCAATTGTACACAAAGGGCATAAACAGAGCCTACAATTTTCTATGAATGTAAGGAGATATAGAGTTTAGACTGTTAACTTGATATATTTCATTTCTCGTTTGTTGATTGGGGGGGTTGTGGGGGAGAGGGGGGGGGAAGCACATAATCTTGTACCCGTGTTGACTTTCAGGCTGTTCATTTCGAATCTCCTCACGAGGTATTATACCTTTTTGTTCTGAGTATACTGTTTTAAATTTTCTTCTCCCTTTGTTGTCTACTGGGTGTTTTATTCTGAATTACGATCATAGCATTAACGTATGTCGATGATTTGAAACATCGGGAAAAGGAAGGCCTACATGTCAAATATCAGCATGTCTGTCGCAGTATTTTTATTTTCGATTTAAAGTGAAATTACAAATTATATGAGTATACTGGCTGAACATTTCCATTCTCATAACAATGCTTTTAAAAACGTTTCAAAAGTCTTAGATCATTTCTAGGGAACTGCAAACTTCATCAAAGTGCGAAAAATGACAGTGATATAGTTGCCCGTGTTAAAAATCTGAAAATATTTATATTATTTCGCATTTTTTTTATGGAAACGTACCAATAGGTCTTTTTCAGACAATAATTCCCAGCAGAAAGTTTTGGGTTATTTTAGGCGTGAACCTGACATAAGGGCAGGAAAAAATTTGGTGATAAAGAACAAGTGAGAAAAATTTCCAAATATCCTTAGTGAAGTGGCCTAAAAATCTCCGACGAAATGTCCAAAATGCTCCTGGTCACTGTTTTCACAAATTTACAGCTTCGAGATGCCTACAACTCAAATTATATTAATTTTTAAAGATAATTTCAGGCCTCATAACCATTTCCCTGGGACCACTAAGACACCTCTTCATACATTCTCGCCTGGCGTAAATCAGTTAAGATAATCTGAAACACAACATTCTGTAGATCCAATGAATGGGTGTGTGTGTGTTGTGAAATAGAAAGATTGTGTAGTGTTTCAACTTTTAAAATATTTCACAGTTACCTGTTCGATTGTTGTGTCCCCTATTCAGTATGTGCTGCAGAAATTTTCATTCATGTATGAAATCTGAAAATTTGGGTCTTCGTCAAATTCCTGACACAGTCGATTGTTGGTGTTCAGCTCATCGCGAAAATGGCGATTTTGCACCGATTTTCAAGAGTTTTTATCAATGCATTTTTATTTAGTGCCATCGATCGGATCGCGATGCAGTTGTGATATGTTCGACATGCAATTACCATTTTTGTGATCCGAAACATACCAGCCAGTCAAGGGTTGGTAAACTAAGTCTCAGCTTGGCTTAGTAACCGTTATTGGATTTGGGTCTTGTTTTGGTGTGGCCGGGGAAGAGTTAATTTACTAGTACTTGGCTACCTTAACTGCATGTATTGAACTGATGTGTGTTTATCGTTCAGTAATTTCTTGTTCTCCTCTCTCATCTCAATTTGCACGTGGAGTGCAAGTCAATTTAGTACACTTCATGTATATAATCGCTGTTTGGTTTGAGTGATTAGGAGTCTTTTGAAGAGCAGCTGGAAGGTAAATTTCGTAGTTATTCCTTCTGGAGAATATTCAATTTTGACCGATGTAAACTATTAGTCAGGTTTGGGGGGATTCATGGAATTTTCTTGGATAGAATTCATGGTTAGTCCTTTGAATCCTCCCTCGTATTGACTGGCTGTGATATATCCCCCACCCTCCCCCATAGGCAGATACTGGAATATTGAGGAAATTTGTGTTGTAAACATGACATAGCCTGGATCGTACGCTTTGTTCATTACTGTCGACATTTAATTTCTGGTGAGGACCAGATATAGATGGTTGTTGGGGTGTTACGGTTGACTCCTTTTATTAGAATGTGGGAGATGTTACTGATTTTTATATATACGCACATTAAAATGTTGTACAAGTTGATACAATGAATTTCATGGAAGGCCAGCTCACCTCCATTGAGGTTTGTACTGGATAATTTATTGATTTTGTTGTGAGTGTAGAAATAGGCAGAGTGTTTTGGTAGCGGGACTCATTTGAGTGCGCATTGCCGGAACAGGATTGGGCACAGTGTTTTGGGTGGTGGAACTCCGTAGAGTACGCCAAACCTTAACTGATTACAGCTTACTTCAGCTCTCTTGGGATAAGGTAAACATCATAGCAGGTTTATTCGCACATTGTGCAAGATTGTTTGTTTGTTTGTTGGTGGTTAACATCACATATTTATGCACCATGGCTAATCGTGACACAACATGGAGATGAAATCAAGTTTAGTCAATCGTTGATCTACATGTTGCCCATTTTAGAGGACTTTCACCCCAAGCATTGGTGACTGGGTCCTATTTTACTAGTAAAGCAGAACTGGTTTACCACAGTAAACAAGTGCTGCTTACTTCCCGGGGTTCCCATGGGGAATTGTGGAAGATTGTACGAGTCAAGTGACATTATTGTGGTGAAGAAGTGTGTTAACCATAAAGGGGAGCAGTGCTTGTATACCTTGGTAGGCAATCCCCACTCACCATAACAAACCTACGGTGGTTCAATAGGATTAAAAGTCCTTTAGTGACCAGAGGGTATTGATTTTTTTTAAGTCCAGGTAAAACAGTATCCCCACGAGTTAAACTTTTCAAGTTTAGGGTCTTGTATGTATAGAAATTTAATAAAAATATATAAACATTCAATACAATCTTGTCTATTGAACCCCTTATATTTGTTAGCCCTTAGAGAATGGATATAGGGGAAACGTACCTGATTCTTTAGGCCCTTACGTTTTTCCAAACTGCTGCCCCCGCACCCACCCCCCCCCCCCTCTCCATAGGGACCCTCTTACTGTTTTGAATGACTTGTAGCACTGGCTTCACCCAAAACCTTACAAGGCACCGCTTGTGGTGTGAATTAAGGGGGCGGGATTAGTGGGGTCTGTTACAGATCACAGTACTGTATTACAGTGGAGCCCACTTAATTGGATATCTCTTAATTGTATATCCCTGTTAATTGAAAATAATTTTCAAACACAAAACCATTTACCATACCTTCAGTACAAATTTGATCTGTTAATTGCATATGGGTTGTAAAGTAAACTCCTGTTAATTGAAAAATAAATTTTTGTAATATGTCGAAAAAATTACTGTGACACGCACCAAATTCCCCTTATTTATCAACCTTTTTGGCCTCACTACATCCAATACAGGTATTTATTCTATTATATTTTGTTTGACAGAGCTCTATGAGCTCTGTCAAACAAGATATGATGGAATAAATGCTCAGTTTACCTCCAGAACACAGGAAACTGACCAAATCCCTGTTAATTGTATACTCCTGTTAACTGAATAATTTTCACTGGCAAAATTAAGAGGATTCTACTGTATCACTAATATTAGGTCAGATGCTATGGAGCTCGTTATTTGATGTCCCATCCCATTCCGCCTGCAACAGTTTTGAGGTACTTGTTGATATGTGGTTTAAAATCAGTGAAAGTAATTTTAAAATTAGTGATAGGCTAAAGGCTTGTTTCGCTGCACTGTATGCCCTGGTGTTCCCGGGGATAGCAACATGTCCAGGTAACAAGCAAAACACGACATCATATTGGTCAGATATGAGAGTAATTAATTTCTCCCAAAGTTCCAAAATGAGAGAGTTCATCAACTTGGGGTTGAGTATAGCTAGCAAGCGTCAGAAAATATTATCAACTCCCTTTCCTGTACATTTTCGGTTTGCTCAAGCTCTAGTGGCAAAGCTGTAACTTCAGCTATGAAAACAGAACTTTATTTCGTATTCTGACAGAGGTGATGTGATGAATGATTCTAGAGAATCCAGTTCTTTGTTGGCCCAGAAACTGCAGATGCCCTAACACCAACATAACTTAATTTAGATGAGGGCTAGGCCTAGGGCTGAAATGGTTGGCTCATTTTCACAACCGTCTAACCGAGAGCTTAGCCATAATGGGGTAATATTTAGTTATCCGTGGCCATTATTTCACAGAATATGGGATCATAACTATAGTAATGACAGAAACTATTCCACAGAGGTTAATACAAACGAATGTTGTTGAGTACTCGGCAACGTTCATTTGTGTACACACTACAGAATAGTTTATGCAATTAATCAGTACTTTTCTTTCAACACGAAAGGCCGCTTTTCCAGTCCAGGACAACGATACATCATAATTTCATTATTAAGTAGGATGGCTACTAAGTGAACGTGTGTGGTAGAACAATTAATATTTTCAACATGCAGCCTGAAGGCTGCACATTGAAAATATTAATTGCTCCACCCCCAAATAATGGATATGGACTATTCCAATTTCTGCCATTTAACTGGCATGGAAGATACCACCAGTGTTGAAAGGGTTAACAATGTCTTCAATGCCAAAGTTAAATATTTTGCAAAACATACATCATGGCTTCAAGGTTACATACATCATGGCTTCAAGGTGTAATCTATCCCAAAGGAGAAGTGACAGATTTACTATGTTTTAACTGTAGAATGCCGGTCGCTATCGATATTTTGGATAACCAGTTGATGTTTTTTCTAATCAGTTACATCCTTTGATGCATTTAAAGATAAGAAAAACTTTGAATTGAATTCTCTGCTGAATCAGAAGCCAGAGAAGATAAAAAAAAAAAGGACCAGAGTTATGTGCAATGTGGCAGTACTTTAAAGACCGGTGGATGAGGATGACACATGCTGCAGAATTTTGGATGTGCTGTACCTTTTACAGAGTGTAGTTTTAAGAACCTATCATGAGAGAGTTACAATAATCAAGGCGACCAGTAACAAAGACGGGAACAAGCTTGCTCTGATGTTTTTTGTGTCAATGAAAGGTCGAATTTTACTGATATTAAGTGGATGAAAAAAATGAATTCCGACAAATGTGCTTAACATGTTCATCAGCTCTTAGATTTCCATGCAGTGAACTATGAAACACATACAGAGGATGACACTTGTAAAAAAAGATTTCACTTTCTGCCTCAAAAACATAGCATGTAACCATTATTGATTTCAACAAACTTGTTCAACTGAATGGTCATAAACTATATTTTGGAAGCATAATTGAAAGTAGAGCTGTCCACGAGGGATGGCCAATCCCTATCCTAAAATGCCCTGATACTGCAACAAGAGCGGAAACAGGAAAATTTATAAGTTATTGGTCACTGTGACCTTGACCTTTGGCACACCGATTAATGATTGGCCCAGAACTTCATTTAGGGAGTGGAAGCCAGGGAATTTTTTAAGTTGAAGGTCACTGTGAGCTTGACCTTTGACACAATGACCTTAAAATAAATCAGGTTCTTCCTCTCACCATACCCAAACCACATGTCGAGTATGGTTTCGATCAACCCAGAGGAACTTTATTTACAGAGGGGAACTAGGAAAATTTGGAACTTGAGATGAACAGTGGTCTTGTCCTTCAGTATTATTTATTTATTTATTGGCGTTTAAGGTCATGTACTTATGCACAATGGCTAATCATGACCGTGACAGTTTTACAGGTGGAGGAAGCCAGAGTGCCCGGAGAGAACCGCCGAGCAACGACGAGCAGCTGCCAGCTCCCCAACATCATAACTCCACACTGCAACACAGGCAGGGTTAGATTGGTTGAAGACATGCGTACCTTCGACGTGCAGTATGCCTTAGTACACGGCGTCATCGAGCCCCCATGTGGACAACTGGGGTTAAGTTGTTCTTCAGAACAATGACTTCAAAATGAATAGGGTTCTTCCTTGCATCACTCCTAACCCATATACAGTAGAACCTGTCTTGAGAGACCGCCCTTTGGGCCACACAAAAGTGGTCTCTCAAGACAGGTGGTCTCTCATAACAGGTTTCAGGTTTTCTCAAGTCAGTGAATAACCAACCACAAAATTCAGAAATGGAGAAGAATGGATTTTTGTAATTACTTTGTAGTTGTTCTTTTTTATGAAGTTTTTGTAACAAATTGAAATGGACTGTTATAAAAATTATAAAAATAAATTAGTGTTGAAAATCTTCATTGAAGATTTTCAACACTAATTTATTTTTATAATTTTTAAAACAGTCCATTTCAATTTGTTACAAAAAGATTTTCAACACAAATATATTTTTATTCCTATCTGTCACATTTCAGGTATGTATGAAATTGTTTATTCAGCAATAATTCTAATCTTTTCACAGGGGTCTTATAAAAACATCTCAATCTGCAATGAGTTAGCAATTGAAACCCAATTAAGAGCTTTTAATACTTTTAATTATGTTGGTATAACCACAATGGATTTTCCAATTCCAGAACAGGTAGAAAGTTTTTGTCATGGTTTCAGTCTTCAAAGGGGCGGTCTCTCAAGACAGGTCCATTATGGCATAAAAATACAAGTTGGTACTAGGTCACAGTGGTCTCTCAAGACAGGTGGTCTCTCAAGACAGGTGGTCTCCCATAGCAGGTCCATTATAGAGTAAAACCAATCGGTGCCTGGTAGATGTGGTCTCTCAAGACAGGTGGTCTCTCAAGACAGTGGTCTCTCAAGACAGGTTTTACTGTATCAACCTTGGTTCCGATTTTATTTAGGGTGCAGAAACCAAGTTCTGACAAATTTTCATGTTCAAGGTCACTGTGAGCTATATCCCTTTGAATTTGTTTTTTTTTTTTGGTGGGGGGGGGGGGGCTGGGGAGGGGAGGGGGGGGTAGAGGGCAGGGGGGGGGGGTATAAAAATCATAAAATTTGAATGGCACCTTGGACTGGCCAGATATGTCTGTTACATCCAGTAAAGGGTAAAACTTGTACAGAACTCTCCACCTACTATCCCAATAACTTTTATATTACCTATTCCATCCACACAATCATCTTGTTTCTGTAAGAAGTCTGTAACTGCTATAATGTGGTTTGGAAGATCTTCATGAAACTCTGAAATAAACAATGAATTTATCAATGTTACAGAATGTAACATTTACATGTGTAGGCTTCCTCCCAAAAAAGGTTTTGGTTCTCAGGCAATCCCTCATTGAAATTAAACCCACTCACTGAAAGTTTTCACCGGCTGGCAGTGTCTTCTAAAATTAGTTTCAAATCGTGAGACATTAAATTTTTACCTTTTCTGACGATTCAAATAGAGTCAACTTATTATAATTTTGTAAACATCCAGTTTATTATGTTCTGGAGAGAAACATGCTGAACATGATACAGTTAAAACTAGAAGTCCTGTCATGAAATGCACACAAATAGCATGTTGATTTGCGCGTTAATCTACGCGTTATGACGATGGTATGGCTATCAAATTCTGCACATACGACCTGTGCACAAGCAAAGTTTCAGCCAATGGACCTCCGGGTAACCCGGAGGTCCATTGGCAGGAACATTACTTGTGTTTGCTATGGGTAACAAGGAGAACCTGCCATGCTTTGAGTGCCATTCGATATGGCAATTGCGCGCAATTCATACGCGCAATTAAGCCTAGATAAGGGCACAATTCATGACAGGACTTCTAGGTTTAACTGTATGTGTTTGCATCGGTGGGTGTTTTACACGAGTTGGGATGACTACGCCATTCCAACGAGTTATGCAAAATGCTTACCGATTCAAACACACATCATGTTCTGTGTTTATTACACATCACATGCATTAAAATTCATTTAAATAAACAAATTTTAATTCCGATGTTTAAACCCAAAGGTGAAGAGTCTGTTTGTTTTGTTTGATGCTGTACTGATCAAACAGATCGATAAAAAATCATAACAACCTTTTGGGAACCAGTGTTTGTTGAAATTCGCATCACTGTTTCTCTTCGGCTGGTGTCCATTCATGCTTAACCATTTGGTGGCTATTACTATAAGTAATATAAGTACAAATTTGGGCAGATTTGCAAAATAGCAGGGAGAAACTTTTTTAAAAGAAGTTCGAAGCATGTCAAGATGTCCGAAGATTTACCTAAATAAAGTGGGCCAATTTAGGTATAATGGGACCTGTAAAACAAGACGGCCACAGGACTGGGTTAATGTTCAAAAGTTGTGGTTGGAAATGATCAGGGTTTTTTTTAATATTATCTCATTTTTGGTTATTTTTTTGTGAATTGACTTTATTTTGCTGTGGGCATTTTCATTTTCACACAAACATGACAGACAATCGATAATTGTATAATGAAATTTAGAAACCTTTCAAAGAGTACTAATAATGACTCGATGTGAAAGGAACTAGTATAAACAGTGCTGGGAAAAAAGTTCTGACTTGTACATCACCAGGTGAACACAGAAACATTTATGTCATAGCGGCCATTCTGTTAAATACAAGGGTTTAAAGTTTAATGGATGTGTAATAATAATTCAAGTAATACAGACCACGATTTCAAGGACAATTGTAATTTTCATACGAACTTACAATATCATGAACAACACAAAAGAATTTCTGCCTCGTAGACCTGATTTCTGGAAAACCCAACTAGCTAGGTATATACTGTTCCTCAAGTGAAACAAGGTGCCACCTTGTTGCACTGAAGGGGTAGAGAGATGTGGTTCCTGTCCATATTTGTGACACTGCATGCATGTGTGTAGCAGTGTTCATTGATGGGAAGACACTCAACTCTGGATTACATTTATATGTAGATTACATCAACATCGTCATCATAATATCACCATAATTCATTCAATCATCAAAATAAACCTCTACTTGAGGAACAGAGGTCTGGACGTATGCAAGTCACATGGTTAACAAATGATGCCACAAGGAAAGTAGACTGTCAAGACGTCTATGCTGGTATAACCAGCAGTCTTTCAAAATAACTTCTAGATTTCTGAACACGAGATTTCAAAATTTCAGTCCTTCCTTCAGCTCAACATGGAGGATAATAAACAAAGGGAATTTCGCACGGATTATCCCAATCACTGACCAGTTATCACACTTCAATTAATTATAGGTGGCATCCCAGAAAATTAATTAATCTTCAACGCTGACCACATGTTTGTACAGAAAACTACACGAATTCCAAAGTCATGCTTTCTGTAGACTGTGCTAAAGGTTTTCGGGCTTTGGGCCCCTGTCGCCGTCATGGTCGACCAATCACGACTGAAAGGGGATGTTCTCATCCAGACATTATACTGAGTCATCATACCAAGTTACAATGAAATCCCTTAATAAACATGGCCTGTAGACTGTGCTAAAGGTTTTCGGGCTTCGGGCCTGTGTAACCATCATGGTTGGGCTTTCGGCCCCTGTAGCCATCACAGTTGACCGATCGCAACCAAAAGGGGATGTTCTCATCTAGACATTATACAGAGTCATCCTACTAAGTTACAATGAAATCCTTCCATATTAAATATGACCTGTAGACTGTGCTAGAAGTTTTGGGGTTTTGGGCTTGGGCAGTCGTCACGGTTGACAGATTATGACCAAAAGGGGGCATTCTCATCTAGAGATTATACAGAGTCATCCTACCAAGTTACAATGAAATCCTTTCATAAATATGACCTGTAGAATGTGCTAATGGTTTTTGGGGGCTTCGGGCCCTGTAGCCATTACAGCTGACCGATCACGAACAAATGGGGACGTTCTCATCTAGACATGACCTCAAACCTGCATATGAAATTTTGAGATGATCGGACAAGAACTACGGGGTGTAGCCTATGCTAAAGCAAAATGTGAACAGACTGACAGACTCACAAACTAACATATTTTCGCATGCATGATGGCAATTTTTACTAAGAGGTTGTGAGACAACGGAATTTTACCTTTTCTGATTGGTGTATATTTTTATTTGCATGTTGTTTGCAACCATGCATGAGTAACACTTTACCTAAAGAATTGGCCGCATCTGCTAGCATAATCTACAAAGTAAGCAGTTGCCAAAAAAATTAGTTTTCAAAAGATTACAAAAAAACATGAAATTGCACTGACCCTTTACCGTGAATCAGAACAGCATGTTTGGTGGTGTATTTCGTCCCTTGAGTGCAAGAAGGCTTTGCAATGCTAAAGCACTGCAAAGCCTTGTTGCACTCAAGGTACAAATTTATCAATTTTATTAACTTGGGTAAAATATCAGACATAAATCATTTAATTTTTATTTTTTTAAGTTTGCATTGGTCATAAAAAGAGAGCATGCAGCAGACAAAAGGACCATTTGGGAGGGCCTGAGAAACAGATTTTTAAATTTGTTTGGTCTTATTTGTTTGGTAAACATCCACTTTGCTCTGTTCTGCAGTCAAAAACTTGAATATTATGTGAATGGTAGACATTTTTTAAAACAGGTACATAAACATAACAAAGAATAAAAAAAAAAAAAAAAGCCATACTCCCGGATTCAAAAAATGAATTTTGTAAAAGAAATAGAGCTGAAATGGTTAAGGGTTTTTCTTGATCGATGATTAATCACGTTGATTAACCTCGGTTAACCGATTAATCACTTGTCCAAATAGATACCTGAATAACTGCCATACTGTTGATGATTTACAGTATGAACCCTTTACCCAACGTAACAAACAAAACCGACTAGGCTTATATACAAAAATCTCCATTCAAATTTATTATGTTTTCAATTTTTGTCTCAAAAACATAGCTTTTGACCCCTCATTGGAACGAGCTCACTGAGCAAGTTCCAATGAGGGGTCATAAGCTATGTTTTTGAGACAAAAATTGAAAATTTTTAGTAATTCATGAATTTATTTTGCAAGTATCGTCTGCTACCCGCAATGGGTAAAGGGTTAAGAATGACCATTTCCAGCCACTGATACAGTATGATGATCATGCAAACTAAACAAGTATGTCAGCAAGTTACTTGCATGCTTAACTCTGTCTCATATAATTGATGTGAGTCAGTGTGACAATGTTTGCCTGTTTCAGAGCAAGTTTGTTCCTTTGTTAACCTATATAATACAGTAGTTCAAAAGTTACGGTTAATCGATCAATTACTTTTTGGACCGATCAAGATGTTGATCATCAATTAATCAGTTAACTGTTTCAGCTCTAAAAAGAAATATATTTTTTGTTTGGCCTTACCTGTATCAAGTGGATAGACAAAGCATGCAGGAATAAGACAACCCTCTTCTGACAAGGGGCATTTTAGATTGTAAAAGCCTCGTTCACATGTCAGCTCTAATACTTCTCCTGGATACAGGTGCGGTTCTTCATTATGGCATATTAAACAGTGGGCACATCGCAAATACTGATCAATTCTAATAAACGGCCACTCCTGTAGCAGTACCATCATATCTGACCTTGTCTGTAACAGTAGCCACCATATCTCAGGAAGTTCACTGCCATAACCCCTCACTGATACGGAAACAATGTGGCTGTTTAGACTGACGAGCATGGAGCACTTGTTTTTTCTGGCAAATGTCCCATGTTTCCAATCAGTTCTGTCATAAACATGATTTTGAAGTCGAACAGACAACTTTTCAAAAAAATTAGGAGGACCTTTACTTGGAAAGTGCAGCTCATAGCTCAGTTCAACTATATTGGTCAATGGATATTTTGGCCAGAGCACTGAAAGATTTGACGGTTCCTCTCGAGGAAGAAACCATGGAAATTGGAGTATTTTTTCTGATCCCATTAGTGATGGTGATGTTTTTGTCTTTGGCACTTCAAAACAAAGATCAAATTTCAACATCATTGACATGAAAGTATCTAATGTGTCTAAAGACAGTTCAAAGTGGAGAAGAGTAAATTGAAGTAATTCAGTTGCCATTAAACCTTTTCCTAAGAACTCTTCCTTAAATAAATCAAACCGCTTCTTTGTTAGTCCTAGCATACCACCATACTCCTCAGAATAGTTAACCACCTCTCTAAAATCATGACGGAATATTGCACGCAACATCTCCACAAGAGTTTCTGGGCGGTGGAATACCATTTCCCTCAATTTGGGATTTTCATGGTACCATACAATCTCTCCAGTAGCATGTAGATATTTTAGCACTAAATTCAGACTTGACTCTGCCGAGCCTTCCAAACCAATCATCGACTGCTTCATTGACTTCATTACCTCTTCAAATATCTCTAAAGATTGGTTCCAGGTAAGCACTTTCTGACAGTCTTTTTGAATTTCTGCCAAAAACCTGTACCATGACTTTGGTAAAGGTTTCTCATCTGTTTCTTTGAGTTGTGAGATCAATTTGTCACGGAATTCATCAACACCTGTTAGATCATCTGCACAACTTACAATGTGGATTGTACTTGGCAGGCGTACTCTTGTCATAAAAGTCCGTTCTAGTCTATTAACTTTTTCCTGTATGCGTTGAACATCGAGATCTGCAAATTTCCCAGACTCCCTAACCTGTTCACTTTCTAGGCGTTTTTGCCACTTCAACAGTTCCATTTTCAAATCGGTTAATTTCTTATTCTCATCAGTGTGTGCATGTTCTAATATATTGGATGTGATCTCATTTATTTCTTCTGAAGTGCAAAGATCAGCATGTGTACCGACTATAACAATTTCCGCACCAGGTGCTCTATCCATTACAGCACATATCCAACTACCCATGCGATCATCATACTCATCTGCCCTGTAAACAGAGAACATGTACATGTATATATATATATTGGTCTATAGTCCCAACTTTTAAACACAAGAATCTCAATTAATGAAGATATCTGTGAAGATGCCACTGCTTGAATTTAATTTTTTTTGTCTGTGCAAAGCAAGAACCTGACAAGGCATTGTGCTGGGTTTGAGCCACTGAACTAAAACTCCCAAGTTTATTGGAAGCTGGCCCTAACAAGAGTTGATCCCGGGTCTACGGCACCAAATTGATTATCCATTAATGCCATGCCACCACACCAACTGAGCTAATGGCAAGCCCACTAGCTCAGTTGGTATGGTGGCAGAGCATTTACATGTATATGTATATTTCCCCTTAGTTTTCACCACCACTTTATGAAAGTTAATTCCCCCTTTCCCACACACACACATATTCACATCACTAGGGTAGGGATGATACACCAAATTCATGGTACGATATGTATCTAAGTAAACGAGTAACGATACAAATGTATCTAGATACGTATCTTGATATTCATCCTGGTATTGAAGCTACAGTTAAGTTCACAGGGACAATGAGGGAGCCAGCAATTCATAGTTGGGGAGCACAGACACATTAGGAAGGAGGGGGATCAACTTCAGTCCCCCCCCCCCCCCCCGACTTTCCCATATTCTATCATGTACTGCACTGACTGGTCACATGTGTCTGAGCTCATACCCTGGCATAAGCCCATCCCTAACTTTACAAATGTGAGTTACCAAGTGACCCCTTCGAGTCTTAGCACATCCTTCTACTTTTCAGTTTTAGAACAAAGATGATTTTAGTCACAGACTCCGGTAATGACGATGAAAATAGGTAAGTAGTCATCTGATGATCACGACAACTAACCTTACAAAATACCTGGTTCATAAAAAAAAAAGCTGTAGTGCCCTGCTCCCGTAGGTTGCTCTTACACTTCATGGTTCGACTTCCACTTTGCAATTTTCAAATCGATTCACCTGAACAAAAATAGGTTGTGGAAGATGATAGATGATTACAGAGAATAACTGGTGCACATCAAGGGGGGCTAATTAATAGGCACCGACATCGTAGAAAACCTGAATGAAGTTTTGACAATGGCTTTGAAAACACTTGTAAAATGGTGGCTAACAATTTATCATTTCGCATAACCAACAGACGTTCATAATAAATTGGTGTATTGTTGCACTGTTTAGAAGTAGTTTTACCATTTTTGAATCGGAATGTTGGATGAGCACATAAAATATTGAATCGCACAATGCAAGCGAAAGTTTGGTGATTAGATCGCACCTACAGTTAAAACCAAAAGTCCTGTCCTGAAATGCGCACAAATAGCACGTCGATATGCGAGTTAATCTACGCGATATGACCATAGTAAGGCTATCAAATTCTGTAAATATGGCCTGTGCACAAGCAATGTTTCAGCCAATGGACCTCCGGGTAACCCGGAGGTCCATTGGCAGAAACATTGCCTGTGTTTGCTATGAGTAACCAGGACAACCTGCCGTGCTTTGGATGCCATTCGATATGGCAATTGCGCACAATTCATACGCGCAATTATGCCTAGATAAGCGCACAGTTTGTGACAGGACTTCTAGTTTTAACTGTACATGTAGGAGATCTTGCTTCGCAAACAGCGATGCGAACCCAAACAAAAAATACCCTGATTTAAGAATCGGTATTCCGGTGTACCCAGTGTTATATGCTGAATTGCAGGTATTTGAGTTCGCTAAATCACCCAAGCCTAAAATATGATGCGTTGAATGTAATGAGAGTGAAAAAGTTGAATTTCATAATTGGTGACTGACCTTTCTAGTGGTATCGCGATCCGAAGAAGTTTGGATGTCTGCACCGGTACCCATATCGTGGGTTGCCCTATCGGTATGTATTGGAGTACCGGGATATCATCCCAAGCCTACATATCACAAAAAAAAAACAATCCTGTCTGCTAATGCTGAGCTCAATGCTGACACAATTTAATTATTGCTCTTGCATTTTTAAGAATGCTTGGCTTGATGTAGCTGCTGTTGGGGTGAGAACGATGGAATTTTGTGATTACCTGTTCAGCCTTTCTGACGATTCATCCCATGTTATGGACAGTATCTTAACTCCTTGTCTTTTTTAACCCTTTACCCAGCATAACAGCCAAAACTGGCCAGCGCTATTATCAAAAGTCGCCAATTTATTTTCATTATTTTTTCAGTTTTTGTTGCAAAAACATAGATTATGACCCCTCGATGGAACGATCTCATCGAACTCATTCCAATGACGGGTCATAACCTATGTTTTTGAGACAAAAAATGAAAAAAATTAGTTATTCAAGAATTTTGTTTCCAAGTGTTGTCTGCTTTTCATGTAAGGTAAAGGGTTAACTGGTAGAGTGCTAAATTATTTTTGGCCATCCAATCTTGTACATGTCTTCGCCTTGTTACAATTTGGTATATGGGCATTCTCCAATAAATTGTAGTTAAACAAGGCAAAGCCTAACAAACTTAATGATACGATATCAAATATAAATGCAGTACGTGGAGAGTACATTGTCACTAAATCACCTGTAGAGTGGAGATTCCACCCAAGCAATAATTGTAAATTTGTTGCAAAGCATAACAAGCACAAGCAAAGTTCCAGCCAATGGATGTCCGGGTTTAACCCAGAGGTCCATTGGCTAAAACATTGCTTGTGTTTTTTGTCCATGTGTACAAAATTTGAAAATGATACTTTGGGTGATAACTCCACTCCATGAGTGATTTAGTTCCAATCCACTCTTCACATACTGTACAAAGCACACTGACTGAATATGCGCCTTCAAGATGTGGTCCCTGCACCAGTTGAGCGAGCTGAGCGTTGTGGCTACCCATCTACGTTCCGATTCTTCCCATTCAAATCTGTTGTAAAATTCCCCATTAAGTTGGATTGGGAACTCAAAACACGAAAATAGGAATATATATCAAGCTTTTGCCCTTAATACCAGCTGCATTCAATAGTACACGTATTTCCTTACATTTGGGCAGAGTTTATTGATCCAAACTATGATTTATCCTTTACTTATCGAGATTTGAACACGGGTGAAGCGTCAACAGTGCTTAGATATCGTCCATGTTTTTTACCAAAACAAATATCGATGGGGAAACATCAACTCCCAATAAAAAGACCCCACGCAATGATCATAATCAACTTCCACCACGCAAATGAGATTGTATTACCGTTTCTGCATTGCCTTCAAGTCGATTCCCATGGATTCTGATAAGCGCGGCAGATGCCCCCGGCGGTGTCAAAATGCCATGGCAGCCATACTGAATTGGTTAGCTGGACCAAAATCGAAGCATTGTCTAGACATCCACAATTAACCCCTAAAATTATGATTTGATCAAATAAGTGGTTCTTTAGTTATTGGATGGAAACCAAAAGTTAACAGACGGACGAATGGCGAATGACGGATGGACGGACATGGAGAAAACATAATGCCCCTGAGAGGATCAGGGGCATAAAAAGCACTCTGACTACCTTTTTTCAACAGCAACCAACTCCCATGGATTCTTGAGTAGAAGAGGACCTAACAAAACATTGGCACAAAAGAAACAATAGAGGACTAGACATCCTGAGAGTTCTTATGAGAAATCACTGCATCTGATATCATCATGACCAACCACTGGACAAACACAAGGAAACAGAATGTGTAAAAAATAATATGTAGAAATGCCAAAATAAATCTACACATATAAGGCCAAACAAAATTAAATAATTGATTCTCAGGCAATTTTTTTTAAAAATGAATTAGGGAGGGCGGTTTTTATTTTTATTTTTTATTCCTGATGGAATAGTCGCCGATGGCTAAAATCCAATTGTGTGAGTGCCTAAGATTAAATACTAGAACTTCCATGTTGATTTCATTTAAGGCTGTCACGATTATGAATTTTCATAATCGATTATTTTGTCATAAAAATCGATGGTTATTCGATTATTTATGGTTAATATTTCTGTCTTGTTTCCTAGGACTGCGTCTATGATATAACTTGGTAGGGGTAAAAAATTAAAATATCCTAATCGTAAATGAAGCAAGCGAACACCAAACCTTGAAAAATTTGACAAAACAGAATCTACATCACATAGATTCAAATTTCAAATCACAGAAAAATGCATACTAAACTCACTAATGGCCCCATCCACGCTCAATGTGTAATGATTATGAATTTAGCCTTAGGGAATGTCAAGTCAACAAAGTATTACACATGGAAATGAAACTTCTGGTTGCGATACGTCGGAGAACAAAATAAATCATCATACTTTAAAAATAACATGGCATTTTGAAGTTTTTCCCTCCTTACTTTCCGTATATTAAAATTGATTATCAAGTATCAAATTGATAAAAACAAAAACAATTCAACACTTGACGATGTCTTATTGGCAAGCAATACAATGCAGCCATTGACAGAAAGGCATCATTGAGTGTTATGTTATTTTTGTTAAATTGTTATCACCGCTAATGGCAGTGAGCCAGTGATGCTTGAACCAGAAAGTTCGGCCCATGAATGATAATGATTCAGCCCCTGTTCAGTGTGAAAATGCTTTCCCTTGGAGGCTCAATCTTTCCAGGGATTAATTTTATTTATTTACTCATTTATTTATTGGTGTTTGACACTTGAACACTATGAAAGCTAGGGTCAAATTCAACTGATCACGCATACGATGATGACTGGGTTTCGGCTAACTTTAACTTGCGTAGTGCCGCGACTTGAAGCATATTGGTTTTATGTTTTAACCCTGTTCACACACACATTTGTTGTCGAAATAGGTCCTTTATGTGAAACAATAGCATGTGAATCAATATTTCCCCTTTGTTTAACAAAAAGGTAGTATGACAGCACATGTCCAGTCAAATAATCGATCATTGAAATAAATCGTCGATTATGACCTCAATCGACGGTTCATCGATTTTTCGATCATTTGTGACAGCCTTAATTTCATTGATAGTTTTTTTTGGTAACAGTGATCATACAGCCCAAAAATCAATATAGAACAACTAAAATGTCAGGTCAAAAATAATATAATAATTGGCCAGAATCAGACCTTTCAAAAATGAAAGTGTCAATATGACACTGTAGCTCAACTTTTTAAGACATGTACATGTGTAGTATGTGACACAGCAATGACAAACATCTAGGTAATGACCTGATAACAAAGGTACATATAAAGTATTGTAACGGTCTGTACATAAATACTGACCGTAGCCTGTAACAAATGTATAGGTAAAGTATTGTAAAGGTGGGTGACAGTCAGATGCTAAACTAGAAAAGAAATCTTTGAGTCCCAGAGTGGGTCTAACTGAACACCAAAATATTTGTTCTCATAGCACAGTGATAACAAAGGCACCCCAAACACACTCGTTCATGTCCCAAGGCGAAAACAAAGGTAAACAAGAAGTTTCGTGAAAATCAGTTCATAAATATGAGCTGTATAGAAGTTGTGACAAAAAACTGATTGGACCTAATTTTGGTACGAAATGGCCACTGGCAGCCATCTTGAATTTTGGACCGCACCCAGAAACACTCGTTCTCGTCCCAAGGTGATAAGAAAGGTACTCAGGAAGTTTTGTGAAGATCAGTTGATAAATACAGCCTCTAGCCGGAGCCGAACTGACATGAGCTCTTACAGTGTATAAGTAGCACTGAATAAATCAAAGTTCATGTAATTTGCATAATTTCTGCACGAGAAAAAACCCTGTACTATATGTGATGTATTCCATGTTACTAAACATTCCTACAAAAATTTATTCAAATCAGAACTTTCATACAGAAGTTCTGTACAAAAGACTGATTGCACTAATTTTGGTACAAAATGGCTGCTGGTAGCCATCTTGAATTTTGAACCACACCCAAAAACACTCGTTCTCATCCCACGGTGATAACAAAGATATTCAAGAAGTTTCGTAAAGATCGGTTCATAAATACGGCCTCTAGCCTGAGCCGTATAGAAGTTGTGTACAAATAACTGATTAGACCTAATTTCGTTACAAAATGGCCACTGGCAGCCATCTTGAATTTTGGACTGCATCCAGAAACATTCGTTCTCATCCCAAGGTAATAACAAAGGTACCCAAGACGTTTCGTGAAGATCAGTTCATAAATACAGACTCTAGCCCGCGCCGTATTGACATGTGTACTTACTGTGTGTAAGTAGCACTGAAAAAATCAGAGTTCATCTAATTTGCATTATCTTGTATTATATGTGATGTACCCCATGGTACTAAAAATTCATACAAAAAATTATTCAAATCAGAGCTTTCATATGGAAGTTGTGCGCAAAAATCTGATTGAACATAATTCTGTACAAAATGGCTGCCAGCGGCCAACTTGAATTTCGGATCGGACCCAAAAACACTCGTTCTCATCCCATGGTGATAACGAAGGTATCCAAGAAGTCTCGTAAAGATCGGTTCATAAATACGGCCTCTAGCCTGAGCCGTATAGAAGTTGTGTACAAAAAACTGATTAGACCTAACTTCGGTACAATATGGCCACTGGCAGCCATCTTGAATTTTGGAACCCACTGGCAGCCATCTTGAATTTTGGACTGCACCCAAAAACACTCGTTCTCGTCCCAAAGTGATAACAAAGGTACCCAAGACGTTTCGTGAAGATCGGTTCATAAATACAGACTCTAGCCCGAGCCGTATTGACATGTGTACTTACTGTGTGTAAGTGGCACTGAAAAAATCAGAGTTCATCTAATTTGCATAATTTCTGCACAAGAAAAAAACCTGTATTATATGTGATGTATCCCATGGTACTAAACATTCATACAAAAAATTATTCAAACTTGAATTTCGAATCGGACCCAAAAACACAAACACTCGTTCTCATTACACGGTCATAACAAAGGTACCCAAGAAGTTTCGTAAAGATCGGTTCATAAATACGGCCTCTAGCCCGAGCCGTATTGAATTGTTGACAGACGGACTGACAGACAGACAGGCGGACAACTGGCCATGGCATAAGCTCAAATTTGGCTTCCCCAAAGTTGAGCTAAAAATGAGGGTACCAGTGTAAAAGTCAACATTTTCCTTATCCAAGTTTTGTATTCAATCAAAAGTAAATAATAGTGGGTTTATAAACATTTGTTCTTTTACAAATTATTGGAGAGTGCCTGTTGGCACCCACCAATAATTTGTAATAAAACAATTTTTGATGAACAAATTTAGACCACTAAAACTAAGCTTGCTCTCAACCACTTAAATAAATAATTATTTTGTACACACATATGAGACTCGTGTCTCATTTTGCGAAGAGAATATCAAAACTGTATCAATGTATACGACATATTGCATCGCAAATCGTGATGTCATACCGCTAAAATCATACCCTATGATAGTTTTATACATTTTGAATTTTGCCTCCAAAATAAATATGATGAACACGGGCCGAAAAAACGAATGCGCCAGGGCATGAGAATCCAACGATTAATTTTCTTTAGCCTAATATAATGAAAATTATACAATTCATATTATATATAACACAAAATATCAAATAGTGATCAATTAAATACAAAATTATGACAAAAAGTTGAAGAGCATGAAAAAGATACTTCTGTCTGGAATGTTACCGAAAATAAAAAGGCAGAGAGTCAGCAGATTTATTTCTTCTTAGTAAGATAGTGTTATATGTTTTTAGTGGATTTGGGGAATTGTAATAACATGTAATGGGTTAGATAACTAAGTTAAAGAATATTCGCATCTGAGAGAGTGTTTGGCATGTGGATAGATAGCTAAGTTAAAGAATATTCGCATCTGAGAGAGTGTTTGGCATGTGGATAGTGAGTTACCGATATTCAGAAATTGCATCTGACATTGGCCGATTTTAAGTCATCAGTTGACCATCGGCAGAGGTGTTTGATGGTTACATGGATGATGGAATACCACTGAGTCAAAATTGTATTTATGTTTGATTAACAATCTCATACATGCAGTGACTCAATGAAATGTGACATTAGCATTGATCAAAGATGCTGTGCTGTTAACTTGTTTCCACTGATGTCGTATTTTTATTTTAATACACACAGTGACATACTCTTGAGGTCAACAAACCAATCAACCTCACCGTACTGTAAAATTAACCATGTTCTATGCATTCTTAAACATACTAATCCTTTTGGTTGTTACTATCTGACATCGGCACTCACAATTGGCAAGCAGATGACGTTTGCAAATCCTAATCAGTTAATCACTACATGTGGTTCTATCCTATATTGGTTCACGTCAGCAACTCACTAAAATTGACATCAACTCAGTGAAGGTAGGAGATTCAGTGACAGTGTACGTAATCTTTGTGCCTTCTTCGACTCAAACATGTTTATGGACAAACATGTTACAAATATGTGCAACAAGGCTTTACAAAAATTAAACAGATAAGACAGTTCCTTACAAAAGACTCCACAAAAACTCTAGTTCATGCCTTTGTAACTTCACATTTGGATTATTGTAATGCCTTACTGTTCAACCTTCCACAATACCAGTACTCTCGCCTGCAGAAAGTATTAAATGCATCAGCCCAAGTGATATGTCAAGTATCACGATCTCAACACATCATAACTGTTTTGATGGATTTGCACTGGCTGCCAGTAAAGTACAGAATAATTTTCAAAATGTTATTATTAGTTTTCAAGACACAAAATAACATGTCACCAGCCAACTTAGAAGAACTCATCAATACCAAGAATGCGTGTCAATACAACGTGAGGACTGACGGTAAAATGCTATTACTTGTTCCAAAACGTTGGTGTAAGACATTTGGAGATACAGTTAAAACTAGAAGTCCTGTCACGAAATGTGCGCTTGTCTAGGCTTAATTGCGCGTAGGAATTGCACGCAATTGCCATATCGATTGGCATCCAAAGCACGGCAGGCTCTCCTGGTTACTCATAGAAAACACAGGCAATGTTTCTGCCAATGGACCTCCGGGTTACCCGGAGGTCCATTGGCTGAAACATTGCTTGTGCACAGGCCGCATGTACACAATTTGATAGCCTTACTATGGTCATAACGCGTAGATTAACATGCAGATCAACGTGCTATATGTGCGCATTTCAGGACAGGACTTTTAGTTGTAACTGTAGGTAATTCTCATTTGCTGGTCTTCACTTGTGGAATAATTCACCAGATCATCTAAAAAGACTGTCAAATGTCAACATTTTCAAGAAAGATCTCAAAACATACAAATGTATCTATTTCAAAAAGCCTACAAGTGATGTTCTGGACTGTCAAATAGAGATAGGCATTTTTTCAACTTTCATGTCAGTTCCGGTTTCAGATTCATTCAAAGAGTCAAGTTTTTGGTTTTGGTTTCGGTTTTCATTGTACAAACATAACAATACATTGCATTTGCATATCAGAAGATGTACATGTATTTGGCGCCAGTCACTGTCATAGGGACTCCTTTTCCAGGGCAATACACCTGTGTAATAGCCTATACCGGTACTCTGATTTCCTGAGCACAATGTATTTGCCTAAATTATCTCAAGAGTTTCAAGTTTGAGAAAAATTATTTTTGCCTCAAGTCTTTTGCAAAATTAGCACCCCCCCCCCCCCCCCCCCCAATACCTGTGTTTAGGTTAATCCAACACAACTTAAAAAAATATGCTGACCATAAAAATTTTATCGAGTAAAAGTCGCTCTTAGAGGTCATTGTAACCCTAAATTTCCATCCAACAGTGATTTTGATGCTAAAGCTTGCAAATTTAAGTGCAGAAATAAATATATTTGTCATTATAAATGTGGAATAAGTGACAAATTCCAGTTTTGCAAAGCAAATCACGTTTGATAAACAGATGAACATTTAAACCACGCTGCGTAAGAAATAATTTTGTCACCTATTTTCGCAGTAAATGCCACAATACCAATTAGTGCAGCTGTTCTGAAAAAGGGGTATCGCAACTCTGAAGTTTGAAAACAAGGTTAACTTTAGGTTGTTTCTCTCTTTGTTCTGGGAAGTGAAGACCTGATTAGAGTTTTTCAACATTCAAGTTGAAAACCACGACAATGGGTTTTCTGTAATGGTTTCGGTTTTTGTTTTCATAACAAAACAAAAACCGAACTGAATTTTTGGTTAACCACCCATCTCTATCACGCTGATGTCAAAATACTGAACTATCAAGTAGCAATTATTTTTCCATAATGAAACAAGGAATTTAACCAATTCAATCTTGTTTGAGAGAGCTCATTGAGCTTTGTCAAACAAGACTAAATTGGTTAAATTCCCAGTTGCATTAAAGGAACAATTTGCAGGTTGAAATATTGAAACAGTACGGCCGCCGTGGACTGGTCACTTTCCAAGGGTGGGCAATATTTCCAGAGATGCAATATTAGATTCCAAACACTAATTATAGGAATAATCATCAAAAATTTAATTAATGAAGCACGAGGTTCAACCCAGGGCTTCCTAAATTAAAATTCTGCTGAAGATGATTTTTATTACCTAGTGAACACATGCGTGAACATCACACTGTCAATGCATGGATTACGACCAGTCCATGGCAACTGTACTGGAAGAGGGTTAATCCTTTACCCAACGCAGACGATATCAAAATTTATTATTTTAAATATCATTTTTTCAAATTTTTCAAAGAATTTCAACAAAACCATATCATGTGACCCCTCGTTGGAAAGAGCTCGACGAGCTCATTCCAACGAGGGGTCACATGATATGGTTTTGTTGAATTTTTTTTAAAAATAATATTTTTTCAACTGCTAAATTTGCATATTACGGATGCAGCCGATTCGTTGGGTAAAGGGTTAAATGTATTATGAGTTTTTCTGAATGAAAAGTTTTCAACATGAATTTTTTGCAACCCTTTACCTAATGCAGATGATATCAGGTTATTTTTTTCTTCAAATTTTCCACAATATTTCAACAAAACTATATCATGTAATCCCTCATTAGAATGAGCTCTTTAAAAAGATTCACCTGCTCAATTGTAAATTACGCAGTGGTTTACCAATTCACTACATGTACATGTAGGTTACTGGTTAATGTACTAGCCTTCTGTTCTTACTAAGACTGGACTTATTATGGAGTTCTGTAATATTAAGAGGATATTACTTGGATTTTATATTATCCTAGATATCAGCTTTAAGTAACATGTTATCAGCCGGAGCAGTTCAAATTCCACCTGCGGCAACCGCCTTGCGTCATTGGGCAAGACACATCACCGCCTCATTGCCCATGTGGGGGCACAGTGGCAGTGGGTACTAAGGCATACTGCACGTCGATGGTGCAGTTGTCTTCAACCAATGCTTACCCTGCTTTTGTGGAGTTAGTATGTTGGGGAGTCTGACAATTGCTAGCCATTGCTCAGTGGTTCTCTCTGGGAACTCCAGCTTCCTCCACCTGTAAAACTGTCCGATGCAAGGTGACTATGGCTGTTGAAAGTGCTGTTAAACACCCAATAAATATTTATTTATTGGGGTTTAATGACACTTTCGGCATCCATGGTCACCTCATATCAGACAGTTTTACGGGTGGAGGAAGCCAGAGTACCCAGAGAGAACCACCAAGCAATGGAGAGCAACTGCCAGACTAGCTTCACATAAGCATGATTAGCATTCGTTGAAGACAAAGTGCTCCATTGATGTGCAGTATGCCTTAGATACAGTGCAACGATGCTACAATGTGGGCAATCAGGATTAAGTGTCTTGTTCAGGAATACAACACAGCTGCTCCAGGCGGGGATAGAATTATTGATCTTTCGGTTTGAAGTCCAATGCTGTAACCACTGAGCTCCCATCAAGACTGATATAAAACCAAAAGAGTAATAGCCTGTTTATTGTCTCCCATTTTTTTCAAAAAGCAGGAGATATTAAATTCGGGGTGTCCTTCCGTGTTTTTCATTTCCAGACTCTAACTTTCCTTACAGTGACTGGATTTCGATAAAATTTGGGTAGCAGATCACTTTCATCAATTGTGGGTCCAAGTTCGAATATGGCCATTTTCCGCACATATTTAATTAGGTTGCTGAAATTTGATTGGCTGACGGTTTCCAGACTCTAACTTTCCTTAAAATCAACCGATTTCAATGAAATTTCATATATGAATTACTTTTATCAATACCTAGGTCAAGTTCGAATGTGGGAAATTTTGTACTGAAAATCTGTCCGTCTGCCTGTCCGTCTACTCATGCATCAACGCACCTCAGACTAAAAGCCGTATTTATGAACCGATCTTCACGAAACTTCTTGTGTATCTTTGTTATCATTGTGAGACCAGAATATGTCTTCATCATTACTTCTTTTACTTCTTTCGCAACTCTACAAAGTCAGACTCTCCCAGTACCATATACAGACCACCATATTATCTGGACATCACTTCCAACTTCCAAGGTTTCATTAACTTCCAATCAAAAGCTTTACAGGTTGGTTAACACTTTTCACATCAGTTTAATGTAATATGTCTTATCATAGAGTCTTAATTTTTAGTGATTCTCAGTTATACTCCATATCACTTTACTTGCTTTGACAGTGACCTCTGTGAAAATAAATCTGATAACCACTTTCTGAAGCACTGTCTGTTCTGTCTCTTCTAAATAACTTCCACATGCAACTCAACCATATTCCACTGGATGCAATAATTCCTCTTGAAACTGCTGCCCAACGGGAGACATGAATTCACTGAATTTGCTTGTTAATTCTTAACCCGCTGAGTATTTTTAAAATATTTTTCATCACATCTAGTCATGGCTGCTAAGAAGCAGCCATGACTAGATTTGATGAAAAATTCATATAAATTTAACTCAATAAATCATTGGTCAAACAGATAATCCAATACACAAGAGAAAATTTGGATAAAGGTATCCAAACTATACTTATTTTGCTGGCAACTATTCTTTGTACTGGGCAGAAATATCCGCCAGCAGCATGCAAGGAATTAATTAAATGGTTATATTTCAAAGCCACACATACATCATTTATATTATTTAATTTATATATTTTTATATTTTATTTATTTATTCAAAACAGTCAAATCTATCCGATTAAGTTTGGATATAATCAGGCCTTTAAATTCATCTATTTTGGGGACACCGTATTGCCCTAATTTGGGCACATTAAAACCAGAAATAACCGTTTTATCCTGTTATGTTTTATTGTCATACCTTTCTCTGTGTTTCTATGGTCATATTATGATGGAAGTTATTCTAAAATGTAGAATAGGTACATAGAATTTATACATTTTTCTTGTTGCCTTCACACCTTAGAATTCTAATTTGGGGACACCTGTAAAATGTGTGAAATTGGGGTAATCTGAAGGCCTGATATAACTAACCTTCCTTATTCACCTTGCTTCATGTAATCATAATTTTGGAGTCCCTGTCCTGTTTAGGGGATTTGTTTTTAATATTCTGACAATTTTCTGTGGATTTGTCACAGTTCAATTCAATCATTGAGTTTTTATATAAATAGGAACAACTCTCAGGAGGCCTTTAAATTTGCCAAACTCGCGAGAATCAGTTTTATTCTCGTGAACTCTTGCTGCAAGAATCAATTTTTGGTTTTAATTAATGATCTGGAAAAGAAGATTTTTAAAGAAATTTCCTTATATTGCACTAAGTCCCCCCCCCAACCTTCTCCCCCCAACCCCAACTCCCTCCCCCCTCCCCCCCCCCTGGGATGTATACTAAATATCAAAAGACTCTAATTGATGGTTCTGGAGAAGAAGATACTTTTTTTTAATTTTAGAAAACAATTTATGGACGCTATCAGCAAAATGCCCTTTGTGGTGCCCCCTAAGGGTGTGGCAACTTTATTTGAAAAAACTTGAATTGACATATGATAAGGAACATGAATATCAAATTTGGTTCAATTCGGCCCAGTTGTTTATGAGGAGAAGTCAATAATGTAAAGTTCACGCCAAATGGATGGATGGACACCGGACAGAAAGTGAGCACTTAAGCTCCCCATGACTTTCAGTCAGGTGAGCTAAAAATATAAAGAAACAGAGCAAAGTTTAAGCAATTTTGTTGCTGAGGTGAACACACATGCATAGGTGGCAAAAGAAGAAGCTCACTGGATAACTCTCCAGTAACTTGTATCAGTGGAGTTAACCCTTTACCTAACATGAAAAGCAGACGACGCTTGCAAAAAAAATTCTTGAATAACTATTGTTTTTCATTTTTTGTCTCAAAAACATAGGTTATGACCCCTCATTGGAATGAGCTCATCGAGCTCGTTCCAATGAGGGGTCATAACCTATGTTTTTGAGACAATGAAAAAATACTGAAAATTAATTGGCGATTTTGGGGAATAGCGCTGGCCGGTTTTGGTCGTTACGTTGGGTAAAGGGTTAAACTTGTATAACCCAATTTGGTGTACATCAGACGAGGCTGAAATAAAATAAGTCTCCAGCTAAACTTGGTATCTAATTAAATAAGACTTTTGAATGATTCATTTGATAATTACCTGTAATTTGAGAAATCAAATACTATCACATGTAGAGCTTCGGGAGTGAGAAACATCTGATGAGCTGCAGAGTAGATGTGATGGCCACCGAAGTCTAGGATCTGTACACGCAGTACAGGCTCTGGTTCCCATAAATGACGTTCGAGTACCCAAGTTCTCTCATGCTCAGCAGTAAGTTTCGAATGACCAAGAACTAATGCATTCCTGAGACTTGTTTTACCAGCCTTAACAGCACCAATCAAGATCATTTTTCGTCTATGCTTAGCTTCACTGATTCTCAGTTCCTTTAAAAACTTGTACAAAGGTGACACACCCTGGTCACAAATCTCCTGGGGAGGTCTTGTTAAATAGTTATCATGAAGAAACAGTCGTCCTGTTTTCTCTAAGGACTCTAATCGATCTATAAACAATGGAAGTTGCTTTAAATTATTAGAGACAAGGTTGAGATCACTCAGCCTCTTTAATTTATAAATTTTGTCTGGAATGCTTTGTAACTTGTTAAGAGCGAGGAGAAGTTCTTCCAAATGTTTGCAATCACACAGTTCATTAGGCAAGACAGTGAGCTGGTTATGAGTAAGATCCAACCTTCGTAGATGATGCAACTTTTTAATATTAGTCGGAATCGATTCCAGATAATTGTCACTTAAATCTAATTCTTTGAGACTTTTCAACTTGAATAATTCATCTGGTAATCTTAGTAAAGCATTTCTAACTATCAACAAAACCTCAAGTTTTCGAAGCTGACCTATTTCTGTGGCAATTTCCGTGAAATAATTACCACTAAGATTCAGACATTTCAAATTCTCTAAACAGAATATTCCTACAGGCATAGTTGCACATAATTTTAGTGAACCAGACAAGTCTAGAGTATGTAGTGAAGAACAGTTACAGATATTGTGAGAAATATATCTCAGATAGTTGCCTTTAAGAGTTAATTTCTCTAGCCTACTTAGTCGACCAATTTCATCAGGAATTGTACCTACTTGATGCCAGTTCACAGTAAGATCTTGTAAAGCAGGAAGGTCACATATGCCCTCTGGAATTGTTGTAAATCCACCTTTTGGATAGAATTTCCTTGAAATATCAAGATGGGTGAGTTTTTTACACTTAGAAAGTTCATGCGGCACAGTTTCAAGAATATTTCCACTCAGATTAAGATTACTCAAATTTTGAAGGTATCCAACATCACGAGACAAAGTTTGAATATCATTTTCACGTAAATCGAGATCTTCTAGTTTCTTTAATTTAAATATGGATTGTGGTACTTCTTCAAAGTAATTATACCCTAAATTAAGATGAACAAGATCCTCACACTGTTTGAAAGAAAGAGGAAGTTTAGTTAGATGGTTTCCTTTAGCACTAAACACTTTCATCTGAACGAGTTTTCCAAGTGATGTTCCACCTACAGGAAAGGAGAGAAGCTTCATAAATGGAAGGTACAGCTCATCTAACTCCCACTCATAGAGAACCCGAGGAATCCATCCTTTATACTTTCCTTCTGGGACATCCAATATTTGCCCCTTCTTTGGATCCGTTACCAAGTACTGCTTCAGTGCCTCGGATGCCTGGCTACTGGACATGTTTGATGGATGCAGTGGTCACCAGTTCAACCTAAAAACAAAAAAATTGTACAAAAATTTAATGGCTAAGTTGGTCAAAATGTAAGGGAAATCATTTGTTTGGGAATTGTAAGCACTCTCAACCCTGAGGCCTTTCTAGTATTTTTTGAAAACATTAACTACATATTGACAAACTCAGCAATACACAGTAACATGTAATATTTATTTATTTTTTTTTATTTATTTAGTGGTGTGTAAGGTCACATATTTCTGCACAATGGCTAATCGTGACCACAACATGGAGATAAAGTCAAGTTTAGTCAATAGTTTATACCCATGTTGTCCATTTTAGAGGACTTCTACCCCAAGCATTGGTGACTGGGTCATATTTTACCAGTAAAACAGAGCTTGTTTACCACAATATACAAGCACTTCTTCACTACTCGGAGTTCCCACAGGGGCAACATTCTGTTCTGGAATATTCTGCCTTTTTGATTGACTTACACAAACAGACCAGTTGCCATTTAATACAATACAGGAGTGGAGGCTGTGAAAAATATTGACATTTCAGTGCAACACCACACCATCTACAATGCTTTTGCATTACAGATGGTGCTTTGTTGCACTCAAGAGATGATTTACTGTTGTATAGGTGGGAGGTTATTCGAAAACACAGGTCGGTGTTGTCGTGTAAAATGAACAAAAACCACAACCGTCCCTGGCTACATGTATAAAGAATCACAATATAGTTTTTTTAAATTGTATATAAAAAAAGTTGGTCTTTATCGTAAATATCGTTTCTGTGATTGACATGATAAGTTTGATAAGTGACGTACAAGTACATGTACAGAATTTGCTTCTGAAGGCATGCTTTCAACAGTGGCAGTGTTCTCACCGCCCCACAAAATAACCCAGGTGGTCTCCCAGGCAGCCCCATATACTTATCACGCTGTGGAAAAATCAATATTTTGATTTCTGAAAACACACATTTATCATCTTTCAAAGATCTATTCAAAAAAAAGTATGATTTCTTTTAAAACCTACATGTACCCTGAATGAATGTATTTGTATATTGGGGTTTAACAACACTTTTGACATGCAGGGTCACCTCGTATTGGACAGTTTTACAGGTGGAGGAAGCCTGAGTACACAGAGAGAACGATTGAGCAACTGTCAGACTCCTCAAGGTACATGTACTAACTCCACACAAGCAGGATTAGTATTGGCTGAAGACAAGTGCACCAAGACATACATTAAGCCTCAGTACACAATGTCACTATGCTCCCCCCCCCCCCCTCCCCACATGGGCAATTGGGGTTAAGTACCTTGTCCAAAGACACAACGCAGTTACTCCTGGCAGGTTTCGATTTGAAGTCCAATGCCGCAACCACTGAGCCACCGCGTTCTCGCCTTGAATGTATAAAATCACAAATGGGTAATTTTCTCCAATTTATTCAAAATTATCACAACTCATTTGAAGAAGTATTTCATCTGTAAATAATATTTTTGCAAATGTTTTAAAACCAACTGAAATGTATGTTTTAATTTTTTTTAATTGCAAATTTCGACCACATATAATTAACTCATTGCATGCTGCGGGCGAATATTCCTGCCCAGCACAGGGTTTCTCTTGTTACTGAAATAAATATAAGTTGGGGACATTTAATCATATTTGTCCCATGAAAATTGAATGGATTGTTTCACGTATGATTTCTTATGTTACATTTAGATTAATTTTCCATGAAATCTAGTCATGGCTGCTTTACAGCAGACATGACTAGATTTCATGAAAAATATCTAGAAAACACTCAGCAGGTTATATAATTAAGAGTTAATAATTGGTAATTTGTCATCTAATACTACTGTTACCTTTATATCAAATAAAGTTGTATTTTTGATATATTATCACTTCCAAACAACTATCCTGCATCCTAAGTATTTCTATTATCTTATAAAATAGTTTCAGTTTGAATGTTCAACAGAAGGGAAGCCATTTAATGCAGGTAAAATGTTGATAAATTTAGTACAAAAGCTAACATCATTGTTGACATTTCACAAAAGCTTCTATTAATAGACCAATTCATAATGATTTGTTTGGGTTTTTTTATTGTAATGAACCAAATGTGTGTCTTTCTGTCACAATTCATGTTTAGGAAATGACAACAGCACAAAGATTTTTATAGATATTTCGTCATTTTTGTAGTTATCTAAGTAATGATCTAATTGATCGTGTATAGGTGTATTTAGATGTACATTCACATAATACATTGTGGTGGTCTATGATTTTAATTTCTGTTTAACCCTTTACGCAACACAGACGATATCAAAATTTATTATTTTAAATATCATTTTTTCAAATTTAAAAACAAATTTCAACAAAACCATATCAAGTGACCCCTTGTTGGAACGAGCTCGTTGAGCTCGTTCCAACAAGGGATCACATGACATGGTTTTGTTGAAATTTTTTTTTAAATTTGAAAAAATGATATTTAAAATAATAAATTTTGATATCGTCTGTGTTGCGTAAAGGGTTAAACAAAAATTAAAATCATAAAAAATTTTCAACAAAACCATGTCATGTCATCCCTCGTTGGAATGAGCTCGACGAGCTCGTTCCAACGAGGGGTTACTTGATATGGTTTTGTTGAAATTTTTTGAAAAAATAATATTTTTTCAACTGCTGAATTTGCATATTACGCGGGCAGATGCGGGCGATTCATTAGGTAAAGGGTTAACCCTTTGAGACTCTAATTATCCTGATGTTCAAACATCACTGGGAATTCAGTTTCTTCAACGTTTTTCAAAATGCGACGTCAAACGCCGGAAAGTACAAAAAACAAGATATTTTTCACATTATTGATTATCTGGTTGAAGGCTAGATTATTTTTGGTGGTCTGAATTTGTTATTCAAAACTTGTTTTATTACAAATTATTGGAGAGTGTCCACAGGTGCTCTCCAATAATTTGTAATAAAACAAATTTATATAAACAAAATATGATTTGGGTTTGACTGAATATGGAATATAAGCAAGGAAAGAATTGGCTTTTTTTCTGGTATTCTCATTTTTTGAAAGCTCTGATAGTGATTTCTAGAACTTAATCAGAAAAGAAGTCTTGACTGAAGGATTATATTAGTATTTTAAGCTGCGATAACATTTGGCTCAATGGTTGTCACTGAGCACTATTCTGGAGAAAATAGCAATTTGAGGTTAAAACTTTAAAAAATTGAAAAATAATAACAAAACAAATGACCACAGAGTATCAATGTGCTGTTTGATTTCATATGTAACAACACATACAAAAGTATCAAAGGGTTAACTGGTTGAGTGCTAGAAGCCATTGTCATGGCTCTACTGAAAAGTGTTAGAAGCCACTTCAGTGGCTTTACACTGGATGTATTAGCTTGCCATTTGCTCAGGAGAAGAAATGAAAGTGTCAATGACACTGTAGCTCAACTTGTCAAGACAAAGACATGTACATGTATAGTATGTGACACAGCAATGACAAACATCTAGGTAATGACCTGATAACAAAGGTATTGTAACGGTCTGTACATAAATACTGACCGTTGCCTGTAACAAATGTATAGGTAAAGTATTGTAAAGGTGGGCTACAGTCAGATGCTAAAGTAGAAAAGAAATCTTTGAGTCCCAGAGTGGGTCTGACTGAACCCCAAAATATTTGTTCTCATAGCACAGTGATAACAAAGGCACCCCAAAACACACTCGTTCCTGTCCCAAGGTGAAAACAAAGGTACCCAAGAAGTTTTGTGAAGTCTAGTAGAAGATCAGTTCATAAATACGAGCTGTATAGAACTTGTGACAAAAAACTGATTGGACCTAATTTTGGTACAAAATGGCCACTGGCAGCCATCTTGAATTTTGGACTGCACCCAGAAACACTCATTCTCGTCCCAAGGTGATAACAAAGGTACCCAAGAAGTTTTGTGAAGATCGGTTCATAAATACAGCCTCTACCCTGAGCCGTATTGACATGTGTGCTTACATTGTGTAAGTAGCACTGAATAAATCAAAGTTCATCTAATTTGCATAATTTCTGCACGAAAAAAAAAAAACTTACAATATGTGATGTATTCCATGTTACTAAACATTCATACAAAAATTTATTCAAATCAAAACTTTCATACAGAAGTTCTGTACAAAAGACTGATTGCACTAATTTTGGTACAAAATGGCTGCTGGTGGCCATCTTGAATTTCGGACCACACCCAAAAACACTCGCTCTCATCCCACGGCGATAACAAAGGTACCCAAGAAGTTTCGTAAAGATTGGTTCATAAATATGGCCTCTAGTCTGAGCCGTATAGAAGTTGTGTACAAAAAACTGATTAGACCTAATTTCGGTACAAAATGGCCACTGGCAGCCATCTTGCATTTTAGACCGCACCCAGAAACACTTGTTCTCGTCCCAAGGTGATAACAAAGGTACCCAAGACATTTCGTGAAGATCAGTTCATAAATACAGACTCTAGCCCGAGCCGTATTGACATGTGTACTTACTGTGTGTAAGTCGCAATGAAAAAATCAAAGTTCATCTAATTTGCATAATTTCTGCACGAGAAAAAAACCCGTATTATATGTGATGTATCCCATGGTACTAAACATTCACACAAAAAATTATTCAAATCAGCGCTTTCAAATGGAAGTTCTGTGCAAAAATCGGATTGCACCTAATTTTGTACAAAATGGCTGCCATCTGCCATCTTGAATTTCGGACCGGACCCAAAAACACTCGTTCTCGTCCCACGGTGGTACCAAAGGTACCCAAGAAGTTTCGTAAAGATCGGTTCATAAATACGGCCTCTAGCCCGAGCCGTATTGGCATTTGCACTTACAGTGCTGAAAGTAACACCAAAAAACATCAAAATTAGTCTAATTTGCACAATTTACGCATGAGAAAAAAACCCGTATTATATGTGATGTATCCCATGGTACTAAACATTTATACAAAACTTTATTCAAATCAGAACTTTCATACAGAAGTTCTGTACAAAAAACTGATTTTTGCATCATCGGTACAAAATGGCCGCTGGCAGCCATCTTGAATTTCGGACCGCACCCAAAAACACTCGTTCCCGTCCCAGGGTCATAACAAAGGTACACAAGAAGTTTCGTAAAGATCGGTTCATAAATACGACCTCTAGCCCGAGCCATAGCCAATTGTTGACGTACGGACAGACGGACAGATGGACAGATGGACAGATGGACGGACGGACGGACGGACGGACGGACGGACAGACGGATGACCGGCCATGACAATAGCTCAAATTTGACTTCGTCAAAGTTGAGCTAAAAAGTAGAGGCTCTAAAGAGCCTGCAACAGCTCACATGGAACTACATATAACAAGAAGGACGTCAATGCCCTATAGCTCACCAACATTCCTCTTTGATAGAAACTTTGGGAAACACAAGAACTGTATCAAACAGGCTCATAACATGTGACAAAGCTTACCAAAACACAACCTCTTAAAAGTAAAAACACAGAAACTGACATAAACACTAAGTTAAACATGAAATTCCGAGCTAACAGAAAACTAAATGCAACTAAAAATGTCAAGAAAAATGTTTAAAATGAAGAGTATGAGGGGTTAATCATGGAACAATGATACTGAGGAACATGTATGATGAATATAAGTGCCATGGGAAGAGAAGGAGCACAGCAGCTGACCTAAACACTAAGTTAAACATGAAATTCCGAGCTAAACAGAAAACTAAACGCAATTAAAAATGTTAAGAAAAATGTTAAAAATGCAGAGTATGAGGGGTTAAATCATGGTAGAATGATAATAAACATCATATAGCAGCATTATAAAGGCCATGATATGGAAATAGGATGAGTAAGTGACCAAAACAGAAGCTTTAACATTATTGGACATGTACGCTGACACCGACCGATCGAGCCATGCCATAAGCTCACACAACTAAAGTTGGTGAGCTAAAAATGTGATTTCCCATAGGCTTTCCACAGCAACTATGAGCTGCAATTGTGGCCATGTTTGCAACATTACATCAACATTACATGAGGATCATTGGTAGAAGGTGCCCCAGTCCTCAATCATGTGAAGTTTCAAAACATTTTGACTTTGTAGTTTCAGAGGGGAAGATTTTTGCAAAATCCATCATTCAGAATCAGAGAATGTCTCTGGTGGCCATATTTTCCAACCAATGGGAACAAAAAGACGATCGTTTGTAGAGGACCTCCTATAGACCATTCCAGCAAAGTTTGTTTCACGTTGGCTCAGTGGTTCCAGAGAAGAAGATGAAAATGTGATTTCCGACAGAGTTTCTATATTAACTATAAATCGCAATTGTGGCCATGGTTGAAACACGATCAATATTAAATGAGGATCGTTGGCAGAGGCCAGGTGAGCAAAAAATTATATGAAATTGTTTGGTTACAAATTATTGGAGAGTGCCTGTTGGAACTCTCCAATAAATTATAACAAAACAAGTATTTATGAACAAAGTCTTACTAAATTAAGGCTACCATTACTAGTAGTGATCTATCTTTAAAAAATCACGTTTGAAAAATAAATTAGCACTCAACCAGTTAACTCTTTACCTAACATGAAAAGCAGACGACAAAATTCTTGAATAACTAATTTTTTTCATGTTTTGTCTCAAAAACATAGGTTATGACTCCTCTTTGAACGAGCTCAATGAGCTTGTTCCAAAGATTGGTCATAACCTATGTTTTTGATACAAAACATGAAAAAATAAAGAAAATTATTTGGTGATTTTTGTGAATAGCGCTGGCCAATTTTTCCCATTATGTTGGGTAAAGGGTTAATTTGAAACCTTATTGTGCTGAATTAACTTCAGAATATCAGTACTTCTTCAAAATTTATCTTAATTAACTGGTTGGTGGCACGATGGCATTGCGGTAACTGGTTCTCGTCAGATCACCAAAGTTAAGCACTGTCAAGCCTCGTTAGTCCTTGAATGGGTGACCATCTGAGCAATCGATTTGGATTCCTGCATTGAGTCCTTGGGCAAGGCACTTAACTCTGATTGTCCACATGGGGGCATGATGACGCCGTGTACTAAGGCATACTGCACATCGATGGTGTGCATGTCTTCAATCAATCTTACCCTGCTGCAGTGCAGAGTTACGATGTTGGGGAGCTGGCAGCTGCTCGTCATTGCTCAGTGGCTCTCTCTGGGTACTCCGGCTTCCTCCATCCATAAAACTGTCACCCATACGATTTGACCTTGGCTGTTAAAGTGTTGTTAAACATTAATAAAAAAAAAATAAATAAATATTACCTAACTGGTTGAGTGCTAAATTATTTTTCAAATGAAGAAGTCGTTCCAATGGGGGTGACATGATATGGTTTTGTTGAAACTTTTTGAAAATATATTTTTTTCAACTGCTAAATTTGAAAATTACATGGGCGAATGCGGCCGATTCGTTAGGTAAAGGGTTAACTACACTGCATCCACTGTTCTGGTCAAATATTAGTCGCTGCACTTTCGAACAGATTAGTAGCAGGGATGATATAGAATTATTTGACCATAGGGATTATGCAGTATTTTTAATTTCAAGTGGGGAGGGTCCAAAGGATCCAACAATGGCACTCCCTGCCACCACCATCAGCACAGACATATAATCTCATTTATATTAGGCCAAATAAAAAAAAATAATTGATTCTCAGGCAATTTTTTTTTCAAATCAGTGAGGGAGGGAGGATTTTATTTTTATTTTTTTTTTTTTTGTGTAAAGGGTTGAGTATACTCAGTAAATCTTTTTGATGTCTTTCCACTTGAAAAACAGAAAAGGTTGTATTTTAGTGGTTATAGTATATCTTTTATAACTAACTGCCGTAACAACAGCTAAAAGGATTTGTATTTTATTGTTCTTTTTAATGGTATAGATCTGTCAAGCATCATGATCCATTAGAATAGGCCCCAGTACCCAATGCTTGGGGTAGGAGTCCTTTAAAATCGGAAACATGGCTCTAAATGATTGGTTAAAGTTGAGTTTATATCGGTGTTGCGGCCATTGTTAGCCATTGTACAGGAATATATGACCTTAAACACCAGCAAATAAATAAATAATTAAATCATGATCCAGTATATCAAAATTTGCCTTGTTACAGTTTATGGTAGAGTGCCTCTGGACACTTTCCCATAAACTGCAACAAGAAAAACCAATTTACTGCAAACACAGCTAAATAATTATATGTCGAGAAACGTGAAAAAATGACCATTTCAAGTTTTCTCAAATTCTTTAAAAAACATGACACAATAAAAATTTCTAATGAGGAGGTTCAAATCCAATGAGGAGGGCTGAGAATCAAAACTTTATTTTTTTTTAGCCTTAATCATAATTTTTCATTAATCCTTTTCTGATGTTAGGCCTACATTTTATTATCGGTCATTCAAGAATGATAATTGGGCTGGTGGATCTGAAGAAGATGATTTTAAAAGATTATTCCTCATATTGCACTAAGATTGTTCCTCATATTGCACTTAGTTAAAATTTGGGATCCCTTAGAGAGCCCAATTATCAACCGATGGACTTGAGTTGAACAAATTGAATCCAACCCCTGTACGGATTCTGTATGCCATATATTAAATGATTTTGATTGGTGTTTCTGAAGAAGAGTTTTAAAGATTATTCCTCATATTAGAAAGTGAAAATTCAGGCACCAATAGGGAGCCCAAATATTAACCCAGGGACTTGGTTTCAACAAATGAGATTTAACCTCCCTAAGGATGCTGCATACCAAATATCAAAAGATTTTGACTGGTGGATCAGAAGAAGATTTCTAAAGATTATCCCCCATACTGCACCAAGTTAAAATTCGGGCCTCATAGGAAGCCCAAATATTAACCAAGGGACTTGATGTGACCAATCTTGAATTTGGCCCTCACAACAATGATGTATACCAAACATTAAAAGATTCTGACTTGTGGTTCTGAAGAAGAAGATTTTTAAAGATTATTTCCCATATTGCCCCAAGTTAAAATTTGGGCTCCTGTATTGAGCCCAAATATGAACCATGGGGCTTCATTTTAACAAACTTGTATATTATCCCCCTCCCCCCCCCCCCCCCCCCCCCTGCACTCAACCCCCTACTAGTATGGATGTTGTAAACCAAATACCAAAGATTCTGATCAGTGGTTCTGGAGAAAAAACTTTTTTTGAATTTTTGCAAATATGCTGACTACAGAACACCCAGACACAACCGATGGAAATTTCTTTTTACCATTCCATTCTACTGGTCCTAAGAATGCTTCATACCAATTAACAGTTCATTGTTTCATGTGGTTTGGGAAACATGGGTGTTTGAAAATATTTCTATTTTTAGCTCCTGGGATTCCCAGAGGACATAGGATTTTTTTTTTTTTTTGCATGACTCAAGTACTTATGACTCAATAATACCACATACCAAATTTGGTTCAAATCGGACCATCGGTTCTGAAATAGAAATTTTTGGTGGGGCCAAAAATCTTGCCCCCTCCCATTACAAAGGCAAATATTGATCCACAAATTTGAACAAACTTGATTCTACACCTCAAAAGGAAGCTCCATACCAAATAACAAGTCCTTGTACCCACTGGTTCTTGAGAAGATCTACAAACAAATTTGGAGCATTCCCCCCCCCCCACCCCCCCCCTTTGTGGGGTTGGGCACATTGATTTGAACAAAAAGAAAATGCGATGTCAAAACAAGCAATCACCTAAATTTAGCTAAAATTGGTTCAGCGGTTTAGGAGGAGAAGGTGCAAACACCATGTTCATAGACGACAAACGATGGATAATGGATGACAGGCAGTGAGTGATCACTATAGCTTGTTATAACTTTCAGTAAGGTGACCTAACAAAAACATGTTAACACAAATTTTTACAATTTAAAATTGACTAAGTCCGAGAAAAACATGAAAATACACAGCAATTAGAAGTTATGGACCCACAATCTGCAAAAAAAGGTGTCCTAAACGCTAATTTTTACAACAAAAAATTTACTGACTTTGAGCTGAAAATGTTTGGGTAAATTGGGAAAAAAGTCAAAGTATTAGGTTGAATCGTGTTGTGATAGCCTCTACATGTACAACCTACATATGCAGTATCAAAGCTCAGAGCCCACTTAGCTTTGCACTAATTGTTACAAAATTAAACTGCATGTACATCTGACGCCAACAATGACGGAGTCACCATAACGTCACCATTTCATTGAAGTAAGCAAGCTAAAAATATGTCCATTGTGTATTGTATTTTTAATCGTAGGTGACTGCCCACCTACAGTAGAACTAGACCACTGCAAGGCTTCAAGATTCAATTAGGATTTGAATCTTCCGTGAGATTCAATTTAATTCAAATCCATCGTCGGGTATTCGAAATTTCAAATCCATGGCATAGTTTTGTTATAGTTATTACAATAGAATCCTCTTAATTGAATATCCATTTCGCCAGTGAAATTTATTCAATTAACAGGAGTATACAATTAACAGGGATTTGGTCAGTTTCCTGTGTTCTGGAGGTAAACTGAGCATTTATTCTATTATATCTTGTTTGACAGAGCTCATAGAGCTCTGTCAAACAAGATATAATAGAATAAATGCCTGTATTGGATGTAGTGAGGCCAAAAAGGTTGATAAATAAGGGGAATTTGGTGCGTGTCACAGTAATTTTTTGGGCGTATTACAAAAATTTATGCACAATTAACAAGAGTTTACTCTACAACCCATATGCAATTAACAGATCAAATTTGTACTGAAGGTATAGTAAATGGCTTTGTGTTTGAAAATTATATTCAATTAACAGGGATATACAATTAAGAGATATCCAATTAAGTGGGCTCCACTGTACTATGATGTTTTATTGATGAATTCCCTCCAATACAGTTGTCAAAAACTAATATATGATCACAATACAATAACAAGGTACACGAACATTTTTGTTTGTCTTAAAAGAATTGTAATCAGTACTCACTGAGTCGACGACTGTTATCTTTAAATCGTCACAGAATTACAATATAGTAATAAAAGCAAATGTGACTCACAATTCCTTCTGTTGGAACTCACACGCCTTTACGCATTACACAATTTATTTACATTACTATTACATCACGGCATGAACATGTGCTCACATGCCATGACTATTAATTGAAAGCCCCACAGAATGTGACTAATCCAAAATACGAAAGTTAAAATGGCAGAAATTTGTTCTCTTTTCAATACACGAAAAATATACATGTAAAGAATGTTCGGCGCGATCGTGTTCTGTTTGATGCATCAATAATGGGAGCAAGAGTTGAACTACTAATCATTTTGTTGCGATGTGTTCCAGTTGAATTGAAAAAAATCATTGATTGCATAATACTCACATGCCTGTAATCGTATCAACCATCTTAGAATGATATATTTACAATGACACTCCCAATATTACATTTGTTTTTCATTGCCGTCATGAAAAATCGTGCAGTTCGCTGACTTTACTAGGTATTTAACACAACGTCTGATTCGATTTCAATCTTCCTTCTATTCGGTAGTTGATTCAAGCCAAAAATTAGGATTTGCAAGGGCCTAAGAAGAATGTTAATTACTGTGTACAAACATGATCCATCTTTGTCCATGTGTGTTATGAATCGATTTGACAATAAAAAATAACAGCGCATGATACACCTGTTATTAATTACAATAGGGAACCACACAATATGAGTATACATGTGTACTTGTCAGGTTACATATACTTGCCACCAAAAAATCATGAAAATTGCTCAAAAGTCCAACATGTGGAAAATTGCCTATATTTTGATGAATAAAGTCTCATACCTCTGGTATGACAAATCGGACAGCGACACAAATCGAAAGGGAGATTCCTTCTATCAACATATACTTGCAACCAAAAAAATCATGAAAATTGCGAAGCATTTTCAAGTTATTGTTCGACATGTGATAAATCAAGTCCCATAACTCTGGAATGACTAATCGAATGGCAACACCAACCAAAAGGGAGCTTCCTTCCATCAACATAAACCACCTACCAAAAAATCGTGAAAATCTCTCGAAGCCTTCTCGAGTTATCGTACGGGTAAAAAATCAACAATTTTCTAAGTAATAAAGTCCCGTAACTCTGGAATGACTAATCGAACAGCGACACTAAACGAAAAGGGAGCTTCCCTCCATCGATTTACACCACCTACCCCAAAATCACGAAAATCTCTCAAAGCATTCTTAAGTTATCATACGACATGTGACCGGATGGACGGACAGACGGATGGATGGACGGACAGACAGACATCGGTATACCATAATACAAACCGTTTTTTTTCAAAACGGGCGTATTAAAAACACAAAGTAAACAATTAAATCAAATGAATAAATATATTTATACCATGCTCACCTATTTTTCTACCTGTGAAAATCCTGTATGTTAAATTAGAGCTTTTAATCCCACTACCAGTGTAAAGCTTCTACTGCGGTTAAAACGGTTTCAATGGGAATTCCATTACAACAAATTTACACCTATAGTAGGAACTACATCCAACTTGACCTTTGACATGACCCATTGTGCTGACTTTGATACATTCACACTTTGCAATATTTCTAGTATATACGGCGTGCAATGACTAAAGTTTACAATACCTAAAATTAAATATTTTTAAAAAAATTTAAGAATTGTTAATAATAATTTGACCGATGAGCAAGGTAAATTCAATCAACTTTGCCGATGTGTCTTGCTGTCAATCAAGCATTCACATGCAGCCAGAAGTACTGCCCACTGGCGGAGATGTCAACAAACACATGTGCTTGCGATTGTCATTTTTTCTGCATTTTAAGTGAGAAAGTCAATTATTTATTAAGAGCATGGTATAAATAGAACAAATAGGTACTAGGACCGGTCATCAAATTTAAACCACTTGTGGAATAATGGTTTTACATGTAACTACCCTTATCCTGCTCGTGGTTTAAACCTGATTTATTCTATATATTAATTAAATGCTTTTCATATATTTTATTCAATAGGAAACTCCATTTAAATGGAGGCAGAGTTTAAAATATTATGAGAGTAACTCGCATATTTTTGCCCAAACGTGTGCATGTTGACACAAAATATCAACCACCAAACTGACAAAAAACTTTCATGTTAGATTTTCTGGGATTTTTAGCTGAAACTGATCTCACTCCTGGAGGGATTCAGGCATTCCATGTAAACATTTAGCAGATTCCTAATCGTTTAACATATCAAACGAAACATCGCAATTTCCATACTTAAATGCTGAAGCCTTAAAATTGTAACAGGGCAATTTCATAATGACTGAAAAATTTCACTTCAAAGATAAGTGAAACTCATCTACGGGATAAGATGTCTTTAAGATGCAGTACCTGCGCTTCAGAATAAACCCCTATATGGGCTTCCAACACACAACCAGTTAACCTTTTACCCAACACAGACAATATCAAAATTTATTATTTTAAATATTTTTAACAATTTTTCAAAAAATTCCAACCAAACCATATCATGTGAGCCCTCAGTGGAACGAGCTCAATGTGCTCATTCCAAAGACGGGGTCACATGATTTGTTTTTTTTTTTAACTTTTTTGAAAAAATAATATTTTTTCAACCGCTGAATTTGCATATTACGCAGATGGATGCGGCCAATTCGTTAGGGAAAGGGTTAACCCTTTACCCATTGTACAGAGTATCAAAATTGTATATTTGAAATAACATTTTTTCATTTTTTTCCCAACATTTCAACAAAATCATATCATATGAAAACAATTTGAAAAAAAATATTTAAAATAGTAAATTTTGATGAGCTCATTCCAATGAGCAGTCACATGATATGGTTTTGTTGAAAATTTTTTGAAAAAACTGAAAAAGTAATAGTTAAAATTTTTAATTTTGATGAGCCTGTTCTAATCAGGGGTCACATAACGTTTTTTAAATTTTTTGAAATATAATTTTTTTTCAACTGCTGAATTTGTAAAGTACATGGGCGGATGTGGACGATTCATTAGTTAAAGGGTTAATAACTCTTACCAGCTGATAAAATACAGTATTTTTACAGTCCGGGTATCAAATGGGAGGTAAGATTTACAAGTTTACCTTAAGTTAAATGTTGGCAAGTGCATGAATAATCTCTAACAGACTGCTGTGTAATGTTATAAATTCCTTATAAAACACAGTAAGTCATATTATTTACAAACTTACGTGTAAGAATTACGTCACAAAAAAAGTTTCAGTTTCAATTTTAATGTCAACACCCAACAAGGACTATAATGTGTGAAAGATAAGAGATGATGTAAGATAAATGAGTTATATATAGATACAAAACACACAACTCTCATTAGGGTATTTTCTACATTTAAATAGGATTCTCAATATTTCCCAACATTTTTTAAGACCCTACAATCAGCTACAAGAGCCAAATTCAAGGATTCTGACAAGTCTCACCTTACTCTCGAAAGCCTAATAATAGTACAGGGCAAAATAATACTACAGGGTGGAAAATTTCCTGAAAATTAATAATACTACAGGGTCGAAAAATAGTATGGGGTGGAAAATTCCAAGATGTGAGTCAGCCGCTATGCTCAGAGCCATTTTTATAACACAGAAGTCTGATGCTCTTGAAGTGGTGAAGGGCTAAATTACTTTCGGTTATCATAATTTTCACATGGATTTGACTTGTTGCAATTTATGGGAGAGTGCCTACAGGCACTCTCCCATAAATTGCACCAAGGCAAAACTTTATAGACTAATTAATTCTGTTTCATAGATGGTATGAAGCACATCCACTGGGTACTAGGTCTTAAAGTTATGTTAGCAGTACTTCAGAATAAAGCCCAAGTATGTGCTTCCAGCTCTCAACCAATTAACATTTCCATTGCATCCTGTGTTTGTTTGTACGTAACATGTACCTTACTAGTTTGTTTTGGTGAACTTCTTGAGATAAGCGGCCGCTCTGCACATTCGATTGCTAAAAATTAATAATCATATGGGTCAAATAAGGATCATACAGGCAGAGATTTTGTTCGAAAAAGAATAATCATACATGTATGATTATTAGGCACTTAAGAGTTATTCATCCTAACTAGAACCCTCCATTGTTAGCCTCTCACCTACTTCCCTTTGAGGGAAGTGGGAGGAGGGAGTAATGATGTGAGGGTCCAAGTTAGTACTACAACTGCACAATCTATAGCACAGAAAACTATATACCAGTATGTACTTATGATTACGCGATTTGTCAACATTTCTATCTCGTGAATATTCAAGGCCTTTCAAGGTCTTCTGGCCAATTTTTCAGGATTTCAAAGCCTTGAAAGGCTCAGTCAGTCAAGGCCATTCCTTGAATTCAAGGACCCGCAGGTGCTCTGTAAGAAACCTGTGTAAACGTTTGCTCGTGGAGGCCAGGCCTGGCATTCTTAAAAATGTAGGAGGACTAAAAATCACCCTCCTCACATAGCCTAGGGGAGCGATTAGCTCTCTTCAAGCTTACAGAAGCCAAAGGTAGCAACATGAAGTTGTACTACAGTGGAGCACACTTAATCGGATATCTTTTAACTGTATATCCCTGTTAACTGAATATAATTTTCAAACACAAAACCATTTACCATACCTTCAGTACAAATTTCATCTGTTAATTGCATATGGGTTGTAGAGTAAACTCCTGTTAATCGTATATAAAATTTTGTAATATGTCAGAAAAATTACTGTGACACGCACCAAATTCCCCTTATTTATCAACCTTTTTGGCCTCACGACATCCAATACAGGCATTTATTCTATTATATTTTGTTTGAGCTCTGTCAAACAAGATATAATAGAATAAATGCTCAGTTTACCTCCAGAATACAGGGAACTGACCAAATCCCTGTTAATTGTATACTCCTGTTAACTGAATAATTTTCACTGGCAAAATGGATATTCAATTAAGAGGATTCTACTGTATTAATGAATTCTGGCTAATGGACATTGTACATTTTATTTGGTGCTGCTAACCAGGTAGTCTCTGTGAGATGGCTACACTGCCCCTCCAACACATCCGGGCCTTGGTAAGGCCCAGAGGTGTGGGAGGGAATGTGTGGCCATATTGCAGAGATCACTAACATAGCAGAGATCTGAAAACCTGTGGGTTTTAGGAAAAGGCTGTTGTGATAATCATTACTTTCTGAGGTTAGGAGGGCTATTTTTTGCCCTCCTCAATTTTTACAAGGCCAGCTGTAGGCATGCGAATAAATCGCTCTCCTGAAAATGCCAGGCAAGATCTATAATAGAAGACAAGATCTATAATAGAAGACTGAAAACTATGATTATGATGGGGAGAAAATCTGAGATGCATGTGAAACAGATACCGAGAAGAATCAATTACTGGCACTTTTCTATCCTTCAAGGTCCAATATATTGGATCTATAGTTGACATTTTGTGCCCAAATTAGACTTATCTGTAGGTTTGCCTCTTTTCTAACCTTCAGCAGCATTCAGGAATTCTTTTGGGTGTCCACAGGGGTCAAATATGGGACCCTTTTCAAATAGCATTTGGGCCTAATTTTTCCCCAAATTTCCCAATCTCAGTCCAGACTTGCAGGCTTGGCAATTTCAGGAGAGCGATTTTTTAGCTCTCCTTACTGCCCTCCTGAAAGAATTAAGGAGAGCGAAAAATTGCCCTCCTAAATATTTTGGTCTGGGATGATTGAGATTACATGTATTATGCTCACATTAAATTTTTGTTGTAAAGCAAAAATGTAATTTAAGTTCGAAGTCACATAACATCACGTAATTTCATTTTGAAACTGGTTTAGTGGTAAAAGGTAATGGCTGCAACTGTGTTTGGGTACGTACTTTGTATACCCAAAACACAGTTGCAATCATTTGAAGCAAAATGGGTCACAGCAATATTTTTTTTCTGTCAGTTTCAAGTTCAACAACTGACATCACAGTTTGAGGGGTAATTATTCAAGGAATACTACCATTACTACTATCCTGTCACTTGAAGCACTTGCACCAGGATGTGACTGTAGCTTCAAGCAGACCTGTTGTCCAAGAAAGTCATACGCCTACCACTACCACCTTCAATCCCCCTTGGGGGTTGAAGGTGGTAGTGGTAGGCGTATGACTTTCTTGGACAACAGGTCTGGGTACACACACAGGTCTTGTCAAGTGTGTGTTCGGTTGTTGAGTGAGACATCTAGATGTCTAAGAGATTTCGCTTTACCTTAGTAAAGTTAATAAAATCACTGATGTAGTCTGTTGGTTTCAGTTTCAATGAGTTCATTCAACTGGATACTTAAAATGCTGTGTAAAGCTAATTGCTCTCCTAAGCTGATTGAGGAGAGCGATTTTTTGCCCTCCTGCATTTTTCAGAATGCCAGGCCTGGGTCACTTGAACAGAAATTTAATGCACAATTGATGTTCTAAATAGGGTAGTCATAAGGCTTCAGAAAACCATTGGTTTTCTGAGGCCTTGTGGCCACCCAGTTCAGGACACCAATTGGGCATTAAATTGAAATTGTTTACCTAAGGCCTCACAAAGTAGAACTTCTGTTTCTCAGGCCATTATTTGTAAAATTACATGCGGGCGAGCGGTTTGTTATTTTATTTTTTATTTCAGTAATTACTTCTTTGCCATCAAAAGTTCATGTTCTTGGTTCAAGTTTTAGGCCTCATAATCTGCAGAATAGCATTGGTGGTGATGTATTTCATCCCTTGAGTGCAAGAAGACTTTGCAATGCTTCTTGCACTCAAGGGACAAATTCATCAATTTTTTTAGCTTGGGTAAAATATCAGACATAAACCATTTAATTTTTATTTTTTTTAAGTTTAAATTGGTTATAAAAAGAGAGCACGCGGCAGCCAAAAGGACCATGCGGGAGGGCCTGAGAAACAGATTTTTATTTTTTTAGGCCTAACAAAGCTTCTTTAAAAGTATAAGGACAGTTTAACCCTTTACCTAACATGAAAAGCAGACAACACTTGCAAAAAACATTCTTGAATAACTAATTGTTTTCATTTTTTGTCTCAAAACATAGGTTATGCCCCCTCGTTGGAACGAACTCGATGAGCTCGTTCCAACGAGAGGTCATAACCTATGTTTTTGATACAAAAAATAACGAAAATTAATTGGCGATTTTTGAGAATAGCACTGGCCAGAAACAGGTGCTCCTATAGCAATTACTGTGAAGCCTGTTTGATTGTGTAAAAATCACCGGGGGCAGGGCATAGTCTCAATTGCCATGTATATGTAGTAAGCGGTGAAGTGAAAACTTTCAAGTGAGTTTAACATGTGAAAGTAGTTTGAGATACATGTGTATATAATCACAATCAATGTGCAGAATCTTTCACTCAATTAGATCATGGTAATATCATGAACCATGTGAATGCTGAGAAATACTCTTAGCAGTAAGCAGGCAACTTGATCAATATGTATAGTATGAGTGAAAATAAGATGCAGCATAACCACAAACTAAATATCTCACTGCTTCTGTGTTGATAACACTAGAATCTGACATCAGTTTCTGGAAAGCTCTGTAAGGTTTCCAGAAACTAATATCAGATTCTGGTGTTATCAACATAGAAGAAGCAGAACATATAGTTTCTAGTGGTTCTGCTGCAATTTGTACTATAAATTGTAAGATTAGCAATACAGTGTAGTGCAATCCACATGGTATTGACATGTGTACTTACTGTGTGTAAGTCGCACTGAAAAAAACAAAGTTCATCTAATTTGCATAATTTCTGCATGATAAAAAAACCTGTATTATACGTGATGTATCCCATGGTACTAAACATTCATACAAAAAATTATTCAAATCAGACCTTTCATGTGGAAGTTCTGTGCAAAAATCTGATTGCCCCTAATTTTGAACAAAATGGCTGCCAGCGGCCATCTTGAATTTTGGACCGGACCCCAAAACACTCGTTCTTGTCCCACGGTGATAACAAAGGTACCCAAGAAGTTTCGTAAAAATTGGTTCATAAATGCGGCCTCTAGCATTTGCACTGACAGTGCTGAAAGTAACACTAAATAAATCAAAGTTAGTCTAATTTGCATAATTTAAGCACGAGAAAAAAACCTGTATGCTATGTAATGTATCTCATGGTACTAAACATTCACACAAAAAGTTATTCAAATCAGAGCTTTCATATGGAAGTTCTGTTCAAAAAACAGATTTCTGCATCGTCGGTACAAAATGGCGGCTGGCAGCCATCTTGAATTTCAGACTGCACCCAAAAACACCCGTTCTTGTCCCACAGTCATAACAAAGGTACCCAAGAAGTTTCGTAAAGATCGGTTCATAAATACGGCCTCTAGCCCGAGCCATATCCAATTGTTGACGTACAGACGGGCAATGACAAAAGCTCAAATTTGGCTTCACCAAAGTTGAGTTAAAAATTAAAAAAAAAAATAAAAATAAAATCCTCCCTCCCTCACTGATTTGAAAAAAAAATTGCCTGAGAATCAATTCATTTTTTTTAATTGGCCTAATAGTCATCGAAATGTGTTGGATAACCTTTGGATACATTTTTTTCTTTACATTTGTTTTGGTTTTTAATGGTTTTATTCCAGTAGAAGTTATTTTTTTGACTGATAATTGTGTAACCATAAGTTGAATACAGTTAATTAGATGTCAATCATTGTTTGCTGCTCAGGTTTATTATTTGAATTTTTATCCATTATTGTAGTTATGGACCCCATCCATTAGAAGTTGGCAATTATCGTAATTAACTCATAGCAAGTTGTGCGCTTGTTCATAAATATTATTTTGTTATCAGGTATTAAATAGAGAGTAATCGCTTCACTGGACTGGTTACGTGAAATAATTCATGAGAGGTGAGGGACGTTGTACAAACATGAGTGCGCGAATGTGCACGAGTGTTTTACAATATAGTCCCTCGCCTCGAATGAATTATTTCACTTAACCACTCCAGTCAAGCGATTACTCTGTTTATTACTTTCCATTATTAACGATAATTATATTGTTTAACCCTTTACCTAACATAACGGTCAGCGCTATTCTCTAAAATCGCCAATTAATTTTCCTTATTTTTTTATTTTTTGTCTCTAAAACAAAGGTTATGACCACTCATTGAATGAGCTCGTCGAGCTCGTTCCAATGAGAGGTCATGACCTATGTTTTTGAGATTTTTCATATTAGGTAAAGGGTTAAAAAAACTATGAAGTCCCCATTACATCCACGGCAAAGCATCTTCATTTGCTCGCACAGATACATGACACAATTGTTGATTGCATAATTCACTTGTGAAGTTATCGTTTATAATCAAACCCAGAAATCCCAGTGAATCACACTTTGGAAAGTAATAAATAATCTTTAATATTTGTAATTGGCACCCCACCAATTTAGAACTAGGCCCTTGTCAAGGATAACTAACAACAGCAAATTATGTGCTTGCCCTCGGTAGCTACCATAGGAATATTATTATTTCGTTTTCAGAAAGATGATCAAGTGTTGATGCCACAGACAGTTTTCATTAACAGCTTTTGAAGAGTACCTGGATAGATCAATTGGGGGTTATTGTTGTTCAAAGTGAGATCCAAGTCACTGGAGATGATGGGAGAGAATAGGAAAGGTTAGGAAAGAATGTGCCAAATGTGTAACTTAGTTGCAACAGAGACCATGGAACATTTCATTTTGGAAGGCCCCAAATATTTGCCTGGTAGAACAAGACTCCTTGGGGAAAAATGGGATGGAAACATGAAGGATAATTAGACGAGGAATGACATAGGGAAAAGGGTCAATTTTATAGTTGGGGAGATCAAGAAGATGCCATTGGGTGGAATTATGAAACAGTTTTTGATTGAATGCTGGGAGATAAGGAGGGTGAGCAATATGGTGGGTTTTTGGGTTAATGTAGGCTTCCTCATTAGAGGACCGCGACAAATCAGCAGAAGGCTGAAGATTTATTATTATTAGGCCACACAAAATGGATCTTCTGTTTCTCAGGCCATTATCTGTAAAATTGCATGCGGACGAGCGTTTTTTTATTTTATTTTTCATATCTGTAATAATTTCTTTGCCATCAAACATTTATGTTCTTGGTTTATGTTTTAGGCCTTATAATCTACAGAATAGCATGGGTGGTGGTGTATTTTGTCCCTTGAGAGCAAGAAGACTTTGCAATGCTAAAGCATTGCAAAGCCTTCTTACACTGAAGGGACAAATTTATCAATGTTTTTAATTTGTGTAAAATATCAGACATAAATCATTTAATTTTTATTTTTTTTAAGTTCACATTGGTTATAAAAAGAGAGCATGCATAGGCCTGCACGGTATATCAGTAAACCGATATATACCAGTATTCAAACCAATATTGATTGAATACCGGTGTAATTACAAACATATCGGTTTATCGTCATTATTTATTTACCCACAATTTAATTTTCAAGATGTCGTTGAGTTTTTTAACTGTACCCCCGAATGAATAATATTATCCTTTATCCAAGGAATCGTCTGTTTGTGTCCTCGTAATATACAAATTCAGAAGTTGAAAAAATAATTTTAAAACATTTCAACAGAACTATATAATGTGACCCCTCATTGGAATGAGCTCGTTGAGCTCGTTCCAATGAAGGGCCACGTGATATAGTTTTGTTGAAATCTTTGGGGAAAATCTGATAAATTAATTTTGAAAATAATAAATTTTGATATCATCTGCATTGGAAAAAGGTTTTTCGAACCGCATCATCAAGGCATGCTAATTCGTTCCGACTGTGATGCCTCGAGTCTCGATTATGGTACTTGTGTTCATATATCCAAACAGTTTTCGATATACCGGTATACCGCGATATTTTTTTTTAATACCGATACCGGTATTCAGTTTCGAATATCGTGCAGCCCTAAGCATGCGGCAACCAAAAAGGCCATGTGGGAGGGCCGTGGAAACAGAGTTTTATTTTCTTTAGGCCTTACTTGCTATTGGTAACAAAATAATATTTGCAAATAACAATTCTGGGTTATTTCACTTATGAACTAAGAGAAAATTCTGCACTGCTTCACAAGTATTATTTGTTACCACCTATTGAAAATTGTCTCCAGTACATTTCAATAGGGATCAAAGTAAGTGGTATTGCATCACATTTCGCTATGCAAAATTCAGAAAAAGCTATGCGATCATTAAATATGCATAGCGAAACGGCGATCCACGTTCTCAAGTTCTATATCATGGTGGATCTCAAAACAACCAGATGGCTTATTAGTAACAGCTTAACTACTGGGGTGATCTTGCTGTAATTTAATACACAGGGCTACAGACGTCTGAACTTGATCGTCCGTTATACTACAATCATTTTGTTTTTATTTTTAAATGTTGGAAGTTATTTTCGAAAAGTGACTAAACAAGAATAATTACTGCTGTCTAATAGATCTTTTTGAAAAAAATGAAGACAAAATATCATCATTTTCAAGGAGTTTTAGACGCTAACACACACAGTACGTAGCCAATGAATTTGACAAGATGGAGAAGTTAACAAAATTTGGTATCTGAGCCCATAATACATTGGGAGATTGATCTATTGGACCTGTCATCATGTCATGTGACATCCATAGTAACCAAAGCGACTCCCTAGCAGTGGGGAAAGTTCTGGGCCGATTTTGACCCAATTTAGTACATGGACTCAAGATACATTTGGAATGTCAACCTATTGGGGCACTGACAAGGTCATGTGATTCTCAGCAACCAATGTGACTCCCTAGCCCACAGCAAACTACTGACCGATTTCAACCAAATTTGGTATGTGAACTCATAATACATTTGGGAAATCGACCAACTGGGCCACCGACCATGTCACGTGACATCCATAGCAACCACCACGAGACCCTAGCAACAGGGAAGGTACTAGGTAGAAGTTAGCCAAATTTGGTATATGGACCCATATTACATTTGGAATTTGACCTATTAGAACACCGACTATGTCACATGACTTCAATAACAACTAATGCGACTCCCTAGCAACAGGCACTACTACTGGTCAGACTTTAACCTAAATTAGGTATATGGACACATAATGCATCGGGGATTCAACCTGTTGGGCCGTTGACCATGCCATGTGCCTCCCATAGCATCCAATATGACTTCCTAGCAACGGGAAAACTTCTTGGTCCATTTTGGTCAAATTTGGTACAGTGGAGCCCACTTAATTGGATATCTCTTAATTGTATATCCCTGTTAATTGAATATAATTTTCAAACAAAACCATTTACCATACCTTCAGTACAAATTTGATCTGTTAATTGCATATGGGTTGTAGAGTAAACTCCTGTTAATTGTATATAACTTTTTGTAATATGTCGAAAAAATTACTGTGACACGCACCAAATTCCCCTTATTTGTCAACCTTTTTGGCCCCACTACATCCAATACAGGCATTTATTCTATTATATCTTGTTTGACAGAGCTCTGTGAGCTCTGTCAAACAAGATATAATAGAATAAATGCTCAGTTTACCTCCAGAACACAAGAAACTGACCAAATCCCTGTTAATTGTATACTCCTGTTAATCGAATAATTTTCACTGGCAAAATGGATATTCAATTAAGAGGATTCTACTGAACATGGAACCAAGAATACATTTGGAATTCAACCTATAAGAGTACTGACCCTGCCATGTGACTTCCATACCAAACAACGTGACTCCCTAGCAACATACAACTTACTGGAACAATGTACCGGGTAGCCAAATTTGGAATATGGATGAATAATGCATTGGGATTTCTGCCTATCAAGACAGTGACCATGACTTATGAATTTCATAGCAACCAACATCACTCCCCAGCAATGCTCGAACAACAGGGCTAATTTTAACCAAATTTTGTATAGGAACCTATAATGCACTCGGAATTCAACCTACTGGGCCACTGACCGTATATCGTGACTCCCATAGCAATCAACGCGATTCCTTAGCTATGGCATACCAATGGGTTGATTTGGGTCAAATTTGATATTGGACCCATAATACATTGGGAGAACCGGCCTATTAGGTGACTGACTATGTCATATGACTTTCATAACAACGAAAGTGAATCTCTAGTAACTGTGAAAGCACAGGGCCACTGTTGACCAAATTTGATATATGGTGTCATAATACATGAGAAGTTTGACCTCTCATGGTTCTGACACATGTCGCGTGACTTCCATAGCAACCAACGTGAGTTCCTAGCAATAAAATTTTCGCAAAATTTGGCTTCTTAACCGATTCCACAGTGCTATCGATTTGAGGAGTGCTATCGCACTTGCACTTTTTCATGCTTCTAAATTGGAAACAAGAAGCATTCTTTTTCGCGGTTCTCTAATTTTCAAGAAAATAGATTAAATAACTGCACAAAGATTCAAGATTCCATTGTGAACACTGATTAAAACCCACAAATGAGGTGGTAACAGTATGGCTGTAAACTGCTGTGTCATTTTAATTAATGCTGACAGTGGAAGAACATCTATATAAGTTCATGCTTTTTCAACACGTTCTTGTTTTGAATAAATGTTGCAGTTATAAGATTGGTCAGAAAACAAAGTTTCACATAATGATATTTACTACTGAATGAAGTTTTACAACTCGCATTATGTGGTGCATATACTGAGCAAACAAATCGCAGTGCTTCATCACATGATTCATTTAATATTCAATGAAGCTATTGTTTATAGTTTGTCTAGCTTTTCATTGGGGGTTGATTCAGTTATGCAGGTCATGGAACAACCGTGTGTAACTGTTCAGAGTACACTTCAAAGTTTTTTAGCACAATAACAAAATGCAGAAATTTCCTATTAGACCACAATGACAATTCACACCTTTGAACACTGCTGCCATATGCAATCCCATCAAGTACTGTTATGCTGTCTTTTATTAGTACCCTGAATGGATTAGAGATGTGCGATATATCGAATTTTCGATACGATATCGATATTGTTCCCATATCGAATATCGTATCGAGCACAACTGAAAAATATCGAACCGATGATATCAGTTTCCGTTCCATAACAATAGGTGAAGTTGGGAATCCCTGTGTTACTTATGCAGTCACTGTTATTATGGCAGAGTGAATTAAGAGTCTGTGGTCAACGTCTTTTGAAAGGCTGGATAAAAAAAACTTGCAAGTGCAAGTTATGTGGCATGGTAGTAGCTTCGATAACAGCAAATACTTTGAATCTCAGATCACACATTGAACATCACCACAAGAAAGAATTCGTAAAAACAAGGAACAATATAAAAACTTCAGCAGAGAAACGGAAAATGGTTAGTTTCATAATCTATTTATAAATTATATACAACAGATTGATAACATTGGGTTAATCCCGTTGACAAGCCTAACTCAGTTTTCAGTTGAGTTGTTTCTCTATATTAATTTTTTTCATTTCAAGCTAAAGAGAAATTCAGGAAACTTTCGTAATGTTTTTCAATCATTCTGTTTTATTTTAATTTTTCATTTGCAACAGAAATAAAATTCGGAAAACTTTGTGTCTGTCAATCACTTCGAAGTTTAATTCAGTTTTATTTTTAGAACATAAGGGAATGTCCTGGTATGCAATATTCAAATAACATTAGTTATTTATTCCAGATTTACTGATATTTTATCAATTATATCATTATATATTGAAAGTAAGTGTGGAAAAAAGAATTCCCATTTAGTACTGTCATATACACTGTCAAGTAAAACTAGATAAGTCAAATGGAAACAATAAATCGAAGTCACATTGTTGTGTTCAACTCCAATCGATTGGGGAATACTTTTTCTACATCAAGGCATCCCGTTGAATATTTCCATATTTTGCGCTACATCTGTGGTGTTGGAATGTTAGTCCTTGTGTGGAAACATTATATTTTTTTATAAATTTCCCATAAAAATGAAAATAAGAATTATTTTTGGCTATGAAATGTGTATATGTCTTTCTCAGATATATAATGAATTTGTGGTTTACTTTTGGTTTCCATATTTTAGACTTTGACGCCTGTTACGTTATTTTTTTTCATTAAGATTTCAGATCATCATACTAGTCTTTTAGGATTAAGAAGAGTAGCCTTCCCTGAGTGGAATCGTTCAGTCCATCTGAAAGAGAAGCATGCTGTTTCTTGACAGAAGGCTTTCACAAATGGCATATTCTTCCAAAAATAAGACACCTAGGTTGTTAAAAAAATTAAAATAGGTATTTTCTGGCCTAGTGCTAGTGTACAGAGTGACTAACATGTCTTGATAAAATGTTCAGTAAGAAAACAAGGTCGACCACAACTTTCATAAATAATGGAGGCATTTTGACCTGATTTGTATTTCACGTGTCGGAGGTCTTGATAAAAATGAAATGCTCTCGATAGATTTAGAACGAAAGTATGCATTCAATCAAATGCACATTACCTTTGCTGACCTATTTTAACTGATCAATAGACTCAATATTATATAACTTTTATTAGTTCTCCAGAGTGCCGTAGCTATGGGGGGGGGGGGGGCTTGGGAAAAGGGCCTGCATTATTACAAATATCAAGTCAATAATTCTTATAATCTTACCACAGAAGCCTGCAAATGGGTATATTAGATCCTACAGCACTCTGTTCACTCATACTGAACTTTCTGCACAAAACTAATATAGGTGTAATCATACTGTAATGGAATAATTTTGTGTTCATAATTAATATTGAATATCGTATCAATATCGAGATATTTGTGAGAAAAATATCGATATCGGTATCGAAGTCAAATGTTCAATATCACACAACTCTAGAACGGATCCACCTCAGCGCACATTCGTGCTGAAATCTTTCCTAGGGGAACAAGTTGTTTGGCTTTCTGAAGCGAAAGAAACCATGCTCTGCAGGCTGGTTTGGGGCTCCTGTGATTTAAACTTCCCCAGGAAAGCTTAAAGATCAGAGACAAATCCAGGCTTGTCATTTTGAGGCGGGCGATCATCCCAGTCCGCAATCGCCCACCTGAGTTCAAAATTCCGCGGACGGTAAATGTTTGCCTAACCCCATTTTCTGCGGCCCATTAATTCAGCCGAAGGCACCTCAAAATCAGTCGTCTCAAACAGCAATTTCTGCTTATATTGAAGGAGGTAACAAAGCGCAATTTGAGAAGTTTATAGTGTGTCCGCGACAGTTACAGTAAGTAACTTTCCAAATACGAGCGAGAGGTCTACCAATCCAAAGTTGTAATTATTAGTTATAATATTGTACATCAGACTGTGACAAATCTTGTGTAACATGCGATTACGGGATGTCTTATCCCTCCAAGCCAGTTCGCCCCTGACTATTTGCCTGGGACGTTTCATCCAAAAACCAAAGCCGGGGCAATTCGTCCCACAAATCTGATTGATTCGCCCTAAGTTATCGGCATCTGGCAGTGAGCACGGTGCACTGCCATGGTGCATCATGTAATGTAATGTATATATACAGGCTTGGTTATTTGGATGCAAGATAACTATAACACTCACTGTTAGTGTCATGGGAAACCTGGTATCTTGCATCCAAATATTCGAGCCTGCATCTATACATTACGTGATGTACATCATAATTACACAAACCATGCACCTTAAAATGATATTAGTTGTATACCCAGCAGACTGAAACAAAATGGCCTCCATAAACCATAAATGCCCCTCCTGGGGTCATTTTAGGTGAACCCAAAATGGCCCTCCTGGGGTGATTTGAGGCAAACCATAATGGCCCTCCTGCAATTTTCAAAATGACAAGCCTGCAAATCACATGATTTTTGCATTTTTTTTTCTTTCCCTAAATTTGAGTACTAGTATTTGCTATCATAAATAAACATCTTCAATATTCCAATTGCCAAGGGAGATGCGATTTTCATGAGCTTATTTTTTTGACCTTGGCATAGTATAAAATCAGGAATCAGGCACTACCGCAAGGTAAATTCTAAACAGAAAACTTATGAAAAATATTTTCACTCTTCTTGAAAAATTAAGAAGAGTGAGTGCAAGATTCATGCTTCTTGTGATTTTAAGAAGTGTTGTTTTCAGCTCTCCTCATATTTTCGAATCAACAGTACTGATACTATACTGCGTAAAAAAACGTGCAGATTTTCGATGCTATCACATAACGTCCCCACCAACCAATGTGACAAGGCCAGAGACTGACCTGGGCATGCGCCAGTGCGTATTTGGCTCTGAAACATCACTACCTGGCTCTTAAATCTCAGAAATAGGCTTCTCAGTTGGCGCGTAACTTCTCAGATCATATTTTGATATTCTTTCGATGGATAATCGAGAGAGACACTCTTACATGTATTATATATATGATTATCATTTATCATTGTTGCAGAGTGCTTAAGTTAATACTTCAAGTCTTAATTACCAAACATTAATCTTCACTGTGGTTTCTGATCAAGTCTTGGCTGCCTAAATAGGCAGCCAAGACTTGAGCAGAAACCACAGTGAAGATTAATGTTTGCTGCAGTGTACTAAATAAAAATGATGAGAGCTATTACATACTTACAGTGTGTATTACAAACAGCAGTGTGACTCCGTAAATTGAAATCTGGCGCATGAATTGAAAAAATAGGCTCCGAGGCTAGAGCGTATTTTAAATAGTCCTGATCGGTCCCTGCAAGGCAACCTATTGTGTTGGTTTTAACAAAATTTGGTTTATGGAATCACAATACACAGGTTATCCACATTGGTCTGTGATAATATCTTATAAATTAATTCTCCTAGCAACCACAGTGACTCTCTTGCAACAAAATCTTATACATAGTTATTGGTATATAGTCTTTATTACATTGTGTATCCAAGTAGGCGAGTCAACAATAATATCACATGAATTCCTTGCTACCCTGTCCCATCCTGATCACCCAGAAAAGTGCAATCTTAAGTACATCCCACTATATGCAGTTGTAATACAATGGAGGCAGCCCAGTATTAGTTCAGCAATCTGAACGTAGTAGCTACCCCTCTACGTTCAGATTCCTCCCATTTAATTCTGTAGAAAAATTCCCTATCAAGTTTTTATGGGAACTCAAAAATAGGAATATACATCAAACTTTCGCCCTTATCACCGGCTGCATTTGATAGTACACATATTTCCTTACATTTGTGCAGAGTAAATTGATCCAAACTATATGTTATCCTTCATCAGTGCGCCAATTTACCACACAGAAGCATAAAGAAGCACACAGAGGCACAAAGAAGCACACTGAGGCCCATAGAACCCCACAGAAGTGTATGAAGGCACCTCGGCACAATATGATCGACGAACGCAGAAAAAAAGTGCTCGAACAAGAGCCGCCGGTGACTGTAAAAGTATCCCACCTTCGATCGGAACTGAAGCACAAAGAAGCACACACAGGCACAAAGAAGCACACAGAGGCACAAAGAAGCACACAGAGGCCCATAGAACCCCACAGAAGTGTATGAAGGCACCTCGGCACAATATGGTCGATGTACGCAGAAAAAAGGGCTCGAATAAGAGCCGCCGGTGACCGTAAAAGTATCCCACCTTCGATCGGAACCGGCGCTGTCTGTTTGCCGATTTGTACAATGGGCTAGTAGAGACTCATCAAATACAATGGTGTTTTAACGCTGAAGGCATTTTTTACCCACTTCCACGACACTGTGTCCTAATAGAGTGAAAATAACTTCAGAGTGAAATCAAAGCAGCCGATGTGCTTTTAATTCAAATCTGACTCAGTAATATTACAAAAATTCCTTCGAAATTATACAGTCTACATGTAAAAAAGTATAGCTTTGCTGCATATTAATTTCCCGTAAAATAAAAGCAGCTGAGGCATTTTTAATTGGAAATTATTTGCATCGTGGTGATTTTTTAATACGTATATTTGAATTCATTCGTTCATTCTGTGTTTATTCATCTTTTAGTTCTCCCCATGAGGAGCCATGGTCAATTGATTAGCTCAACTTGGGTTTATATCCGTGTTGTGGTCATAATTAGCCATTGCACAGAAATATATAAATTCATTCATTCATTTATTCATTCATTCATTCTGTGTTTATCTATTTGTTCATTCTGTGTTTATCTATTTGTTCATTCTGTGTTTATTTATCTATTTGTTCACCATTATTGTTAATTTGTTGGTTTTTTCCACTTTTTGGTTTCTAATAAATCGTAATACGAATTTGATGCTCGTTGTTATTTATCACGATCAGGGTTTTAATCTACCCACGGAACCCAAACGCCGGAAAACTCAAACATAAATCGTCAGCAAAATCATTCAGCTAAGTTGCCTTCGAGTGTTTGTGATCCAATAATATAAGTCGATGACTGGTTACGATTTTCTGATATTTGACATGTCATATTGTCAGATAATGCGACATACCAAATATCAGAAAATGATAAGTTTGAAGCACGGACTGATGCTAAAATTAATTTGAATGACCACTGCCCTTTTTGGGAAATTACTTACGCAACACACGTATTTTCTCACACAATTCAGAACCGATACTCGCGTGTCAGTTCAATTTTTTTAACATACCCTGTCTACTTATGAAAAGGGCAGCGGAAGTTCGGGACAGGCAATGCATCCATGTGAAATCATACCAAATTGAGGAACATTGACACAACCACTAAAACATCACAGTAATTTGTAAAATAAAATATTAGGACACAGTGTCGTGGAAGTGGGTAAAAAATGCCTTCAGCATTAAAACATCATTGAATTTGACGAGTCTCTGCAAGCCCATTGTACAAATCGGCAAACATATAGCGCCGGTTCCGATCGAAGGTGGGATACTTTTACGGTCACCGACGGCTCCTGTTCGAGCCCTTTTTTCTGCGTACGTCAATCATATTGTGCCGAGGTGCCTTCACTTCATACACTTCTGTGGGTAGCTCAACTTTTGAGCTTTGTTTGCAGTTTATATTTAAAATCGGATATTTATTGCTGCAAACAAAGCTCAACGAACGAAGCGATTTTTCCAATCAGTTGCATGAATTGGGAAACATGGCCACATTATTGTTCTTCATGAAAGATAATCGCAGTATTTGACAAATATACAACACTTCGTGTAGTTTACACATTACTAAAGAAAGTGTTTTGGTCATTGTGATGTAAAACTTCAAAATATCAAGAAATCTACTTTTTTATTAATCGAATCGGCACCGGAATTTTTAGGTGAATTCCGTCATCAAGGAATTCCACGATTGACTGAAAAATTGGTGTAGGGCTGCAGAGCGAAACGAAACAGCTCAGCAGCGTGCATACCTGTGAATTGGCCACTTCGAAAAAATGAAGTTTACCATTCAAATGAACCCACTAATTCATATTATGACATACATAAATCATATTACAGAGGGACTTATCTGTAATATGAATTATATCTGTCGTAATATGAATTAGTGTGTTTTAAGATTCTGTTTATGTTGATTTTGTGTGTAGCAATCGGCCTTTGATCTGGTGTATTTGCTGAAGAAATCTTATCTTATCTTATCTTATCTGAGGTGCATTATCAAACGATCAATTGTTAAAGCCACTTGACACTGCGTCTACCCCCCCGCCCCCCTCCCCTTGATACATTTAACTGCTTGAAAATGAAGGTTCACTCCACGAGAATAAATGGAGGGGTTAAAAAATTGCAAGCTGAGAATGGCATACATTCGTTCGACGCTCTCAATGATTTCGTTGCAAAATCTGAACCTGTGCATTTCAGCCCAAATGATTTACACGAGAATAAAAAGGGACTCATAATTACGATTAGATAAAAATGAAAGTGTCAATGACACTGTAGCTCAACTTGTCAAGACAAAGACATGCACATGTATAGTATGTGACACAGCAATGACAAACATCTAGGTAGTGACCTGATAACAAAGGTACATATAAAGTATTGTAACGGTCTGTACATAAATACTGACTGTTGCCTGTAACAAATGTATAGGTAAAGTATTGTAAATGTGGGCTACAGTCAGATGCTAAACTAGAAAAAAATCTTTGAGTCCCAGAGTGGGTCTGACTGAACCCCAAAATATTTGTTCTCATAGCACAGTGATAACAAAGGCACCCCAAAACACACTCGTTCCTGTCCCAAGGTGAAAACAAAGGTACCCAAGAAGTTTTGTGAAGATCAGTTCATAAATACGAGCTGTATAGAACTTGTGACAAAAAACTGATTGGACCTAATTTTGGTACAAAATGGCCACTGGCAGCCATCTTGAATTTTGGACCGTACCTAGAAACACTCATTCTCGTCCCAAAGTGATAACAAAGGTACCCAAGAAGTTTTGTGAAGATCGGTTCATAAATACAACCTCTACCCTGAGCCGTATTGACACGTGTGCTCACATTGTGTAAGTTGCACTGAATAAGTCAAAGTTCATCTAATTTGCATAATTTCTGCACGAAAAAAAAACCCCTTACAATATGTGATGTATTCCATGTTACTAAACATTCATACAAAAATTTATTCAAATCAGAACTTTCATACAGAAGTTCTGTACAAAAGACTGATTGCACTAATTTTGGAACAAAATGGCTGCTGGTGGCCATCTTGAATTTCGGACCACACCCAAAAACACTCGCTCTCATCCCACGGTGATAACAAAGGTACCCAAGAAGTTTCGTAAAGATTGGTTCATAAATAAGGCCTCTAGTCTGAGCTGTATAGAAGTTGTGTACAAAAAACTGATTAGACCTAATTTCGGTACAAAATGGCTACTGGCAGTCATCTTGAATTTTAGACCGCACCCAGAAACACTTGTTCTCGTCCCAAGGTGATAACAAAGGTACCCAAGACATTTCGTGAAGATCAGTTCATAAATACAGACTCTAGTCTGAGCTGTATTGACATGTGTACTTACTGTGTGTAAGTCGCACTGAAAAAATCAAAGTTCATCTAATTTGCATAATTTCTGCACGAGAAAAAAACCTGTATTATATGTGATGTATCCAATGGTACTAAACATTCACACAAAAAATTATTCAAATCAGCGCTTTTATATGGAAGTTCTGTGCAAAAATCTGATTGCACCTAATTTTGTACAAAATGGCTGCCATCGGCCATCTTGAATTTTGGACCGGACCCCAAAACACTCGTTCTCGTCCCACAGTGATACTAAAGGTACCCAAGAAGTTTCGTAAAGATCGATTCATAAATACAGCCTCTAGCCCGAGCCGTATTGGCATTTGCACTTACAGTGCTGAAAGTAACACCAAAAAACATCAAAATTAGTCTAATTTGCACAATTTACGCACGAGAAAAAAACCTTGAGTATATGTGATGTATCCCATGGTACTAAACATTCATACAAAAAATTATTCAAATCAGAGCTTTCATATGGAAGTTCTGTACAAAAAACAGATTTCTGCATCGTCGGTACAAAATGGCGGCTCGCAGCAATCTTGAATTTCGGACTGCACCCAAAAACACTTGTTCTCGTCCCACGGTCATAACAAAGGTACCCAAGAAGTTTCGTAAAGATCGGTTCATAAATACGGCCTCTAGCCCGAGCCGTATCCAATTGTTGATGTACGGACAGACGGACAGACGGATGACGGGCCATGACAAAATCTCAAATTTGGCTTCGCCAAAGTTGAGCTAAAAATCCTAGGGTGCTGTGGATTAAAGTTACCACTGTTTTCGTTGGCATCAGCGCCAGGCCTGTTATAACACGTCTTTTGAATTTACCGGACTATAAATTGGAAGGATGTGGTGAGGAATAATTTGAGGGGTAAAACGGATCGAACGGAAAGATAAAATATGCAAGGAATCAGGAGAGCCGAAAGAAATGATGGGCGAGGGGGGCACCTTTCCCCAGGCAAATACATCCACTAGAGTAATAAGTTTATAACAGCAGTGCTTGGGGTACATATTTCATTTAACCGTAATTGTAATCAGCTTATTACAATAGCGGTTAATATAAACCTTTTCATCAAGAGCTATTGTAATAAACTTGTTACCATAGCAGTTGGCGTGAACTTTTTCATCAATCGCAATTATAATAAACTTATTACAATATCGGTTGATGGCTCAATGCAAACATTTTCAACGACCGCTGTTGTAATAAACTTTTAACCATTACGGTTGACGCACACATTTCCACCAACCGCTATTGTAGTGCTGCCGTGGTTATCCGGATAACTGGTTAACCTGTGGTTAAAACTTTGACCGGTCAAGAAAATGTTTTAACCGGTTAACCTTACATTCACTATACTCACCGTATATGTCCGTGTATAAGTCACCCCCGTGTGTAAGTCGCACCCCAAACTCACACCTGGAATTCCTCCCTTTTGCCTAAAGCCCACGTATAAGTCGCATCCCCCCTCCACCCCCCCCCCCCCCCACCCCCATTTTTAAATATATGCAGTCAAAAAGAATTAGTTGCAAGTTACGTTTTGCCAATTTGGGGCAGTTTGGAATGCAACGGAAATGGTAAGTTTTGACGGGTCACCACGTGGTGAATAAGATAAAAGAATAAAGGAAAATTATTACTAAAGATTTAAAAAATACTCGCATTTATTTGTTTTTTGTCGTTTGTTTATCATCCCAATGTCTTTCTTCATCCCTGTCAAGAAAATGCAACGCTCGTTTGTGACTGAAAGTTCATAGTTTCAGAATCAGACCAGCATTTGCACCGTAACCTGCGCAGTTGTTGTGATTAAGTTGGTTTTTCCGGAACGCGAGAATGTTCTGGAAAAACCAATAAAAAATACAACAAATGCGCAGGTTACAGCGCAAATTGTTTTCAAATTGTTGTCCCACTTAAGCATTGTTGGTGCTATTGAAACTAACTTTACTTGGTGCATGTGTGCGTAATTTATAACCGGACATTTCACATCAGTGAATTGGAGTTCATGGAATAAATAAATACGTCTCTCCAGGTATTGCTGGCAAACATTTAATGTGTTATTTATTTTTTCGTTGTTATTTTGATGATTTTGTATTTTTTATGGTTTCATCCATATTGGCCCCACAAACCTGTTGATTTCCGGTACACGCACTGATGTAAACATATGGGCGATTGAACAACAACGACTAAATAGAATACTTCTTTATTATTATTTATGGTCAATGTAAATAACATTGGCCGGCCCGATATAATAGTTACAGTTGAAGCAAGAACACACTACAAATATAGGTACCTTAAATGCGGTTAACCACGATCAAACACGCTGGTTAACCAGTCAGAAAAAAGTCTTAACCGCGGCAGCACTACGCTATTGTAATAAATTTATTACAATAACGGTCAATTCGAGTGTCTGTCCTGTCCTTATTCTAATACGTTTTTTCCATCAGTTTGAGAATAAGCTAACTGTGCATTTCTTCGACAGACAAGCCAGCTTCATTCAAGATTTGATATCTTTATCCACCACAGCAGCAAAAAAGAATAATGAAATTGTCTATATGGCTGATTTGAAGTATTTTGCTCCGGACAATGGCTGAGAAAACCATACAAATACGGATGTTATTGGCACCTGCTCCTGAAGTCTGGCTCATTTTGTTCTTTCAAATACATCAACATTTGTACGGTTACAATTGTGGTTAAAATATTTGTAAAATACCATATGACCCTAATAGGTGGAGCACCGAAGATGAATTTGGCGACAGATAGGAGACCAATTTCTTGCAATTAAAATTTTTTGTTTAAACTTTTTCGACACTTAACTTCTGAATGGTGTGAATCAACATTCGGTTCATTTATGCAGTTTGGAGAGTCTGGAATGATGAGATCTGAGGGACGATCTGTCACATTTCAATCTAAAAGCCCATGAATGAAGTGGGAAAAGAATCCAATGAATGAATTACACGAACTAAGTAAACATTTTTAATAGCTTTATGCCATTGTGCAATTCAAGGGCTGAGAAAATGCTAATTAGCTGCTGGCAGCAATTTTGCCGGTGCCGGTGGAATAGTCGATTGGCTTTTTCTCAGGAGCCTGTGAAATAGCCACTTCGAAAAAGTGAAGTTTACTAATAAAATGAACACGTAACTGCCCCCCCCTACACCGACATGACCACCACCACATTGCGCTTACATGCTTCCTTTGGTGCTGTCTGTAGATCTCAAGCATATCAACATATCTTTTAATCACATGCACCCCACCTCGTGGTTTTATTAAAAAGGGGTAAATAAAACGTCTGAAGTAAATCTAAACAACCAGAAAATCAATGAAAATATTGTAATTCTCTCATACATTATGTACACAAAATACGCATCATGTCATTCTTGTAGAAACGCTCAGATATCGCTCCCAGGATGTCCTAACATAAAAGTTCTTACTAGGGAGATCCCCCAGACCCCCCCCCCCCCCACCCCCACATACACACACAAATGGGAGTGACCTCCCTCCTCCCTAGTTCAGCGATCTGAACGTAGTGACTACCCCCTTACAAGCGGTTAGCCACTACGTTCAGATCGCTAAACTACCTTGTCCTTATCCTCCCCTAGCTCTGGCCTGTGGCGATTGGGAGATGCCTTCAGCATCTCGACCTTGCTCCCCATATCTTACTCAGGACCCTCTAAATTGAAATACTCTTGCCTTCTGCCCTCGAAGAAATACCCCCCCCCCCCCCCAACCGGTGGCGGTGCCATAGAGGGGCTTTGGTGCTGCCCCCCCCCCTTTCCCTCGGACACCCAAAATCAAACTTCAAATTACTATCTGACCGTGGTTTTCCCACCCAATGTCACACCCACAAATGGCACACAACACACATGTCATTGTTGTAGAAACGCTCAGATATCGCTCCCAGGGTGTCCTAATATGAAAATGTTTCCTGGGAAGATCCCCCAGACCCCCCCCCCCCCCCCCCCCTTAGTTCAGCGACCTGAACATTGTTGCTTCACCCTTTCGTTAAGATCACTAAACTGCCTCCTCCCTTATTCTGCTCTAGCTCAGGCTGGCGGTGTTCGGGAGATGCCTTTGGCATCTCGACCTTGGCCCCCCCCAAATTGAAATGCTGGCTCCGGCACGCCCCCTCCCCCACACACTTTCAAAAGGGTCCCGCAAGTTCAGTGAAGTTGGCGTAACAGGATAAAACTGTGGCCAAAACTTTCTCTACCCGGACCTGACTGTGTCACACAAAGAGCTCGCATATCCAACATTTTACTATTGTCATTTTATTTTTATGACATATTTTAATTGTTGTGTAAATGATTTAGAAGAATCATATTCTTTTGTATAAAAGTTAAACCCGAATATCTTCATATATTTAGAAACACAAGGCTCGAAAATTGTCCCGTTTTGTTGTGTGAGATTATTAGGAAATGCCAGTCCATTTCAAATTGCGGAATTCCATATTTTGATTATTTTCAGCACGCGCAAACCAAAAACGTCACAAATGTCTGGTATTTCCCAGTTTGCTTGTTTTGTTTTGTGAGAAAAATTGGGGGTCCATTGATTATAATTGTCTCTCATGCATGAAATGCATCGTGCTCAGCCGTCATTTTGTTCAAAAATGTAGAAGGGATGACCAGCTTCAAATTGGAATCAAAATTACATTGTCAATGCAGGTATTTAGTGCTTTTAACACGTCCAAACCGTTCATACCGAAAATCTGTTACAAATGACTGCAAGCAAAAACGCGTTTAGTCTTCCAGCGGAGAATAGCATGTAAATATCAAAACTATAAAATTAGCTATTCTCCTCTGGAATTCCAGCTATTCTGTGGGGTTCTATGGGCCTCTGTGTGCTTCTGTGTGGTAAATCGTCGCAGCCTCCTTTATTTATCGACATTTTAAAACGTTTGAACCGTCAACAATCACTTTGACTTTTAAAAAAAAAATTCAGTTGAAAATAAATAATTTATATTGTGTTATTTTTGCCATGTTAACCATAACAATCAGTCCTTTTGTGAGGGACAGTCTAGGTCAACATAGCAGAGGACAGTTTGGCCAGTGGACGGTTTGGATCTAATTCGCTCATGCCAGTAAACGGAATTTGACGATTGGATATACAACTTTACAAGTTACAACGAAATTAGGTAATAAAGGACTTGAAATATTGTCCACCTGTTATCTTAAGTAGTTTGTGCAATAAATACACATCTTACTAGATGAATGTGTTTGGAAAATTCATGAAGATGGCTTGTAATGTATTAACTGAGCTAGATGTGTCATCATTACAAACATTTGTAATGTCCCTCAAAATAATGACTTTCAATCGACCATTTTTATTCACTTCCGGTAATCGAGACCTTTGATTCGTGGGATATGAATTTGTGTACCGAATGTGGTTATTGGCTCAGTGATTAGCGTCAAGTATTTTATTTCTGGCACCTGACTTAAGTGTTTATATTTAAACAGTTAAAAACATGGTAAAACTTCGCCGTAATACCACAAAGCCTCACGTGATGTTGTGAAATTTATTATTGGTTTAATTTTAATAATTACTAAATTAGCTATGATCGTGTTTATCATTACCGCACTGGAAATAGCACAGACCTTCGGTGCTTGAAAAATCGATACCCCTACGCCTCCATTGAAGTTGAACTGGAAAACGCGTTCAGGACCTGAGCGGCTCTGTTTTCCAACTTCAAACAGGGATTGACACTCCGTGAAGACGAATGGCCTGACACTGATAATGTTTGAACCTCTCCCTCACACACTCAGTAGCGAATCCGGGGGGAGGGGTACCCCATAAAAATTACAGTGCCCCCCCCCCCCTCAAAATGGGAAGATTAAGGAAATTTACCCAACCAGATAAAATATCGACGGTAATGATATGGATACAATTTCCGTGAAGTCCAAAATTATGTTGACGGTGGCAAAAAATATCAGTTTCGACGTCAACAGTTTTATGGGTGGAGGAAGCCAAGTACCCCGAGAAAACGGGTCGTACGAAATACAGCAAGTCCCTAATAAGCTGCTAAGTCCCCTCATGTACTAATTACGGGTAGGTCTACTTACCGAGAACAACCGAGAACAAATTAAAATAATAAATAAAGGCAAAAATAAATATTAATTGTTAGCATACAGGTGCCCTATATGGTATATAAAATAAGAAAAAGCAGATTTAAAGCTTTTAGACCGACTCAGTCTGTGGAGATGGGGATTATTTATCAATTTCGGATTCGCCGCCAAACCGAGAAGAGGCTACTTACCGAGAACAAGATTCTGACTGTTAATTGACACCGAGAAGAGACTACTCGCCGAGAACAAGATTGTTAATTAACACTGACTGCGTCTAGTTTCATTTGTTCTCGGTAAGTTCTCGGTGTAAATACAAATTTAAATTTGTCTGTTATTTTGTCGCCTATACTGGTACATACAATTCCCATCACCATTTACCAGGGCTTTGGACCTGCAAGTCATACATGTAGACTTGGCTGGTTTAAAATTGTTTGTTCTTTTGTCGCCTATACTGGTACATACAATTCCCATCACCATTTACCAGGGCTTTGGACCTGCAAGTCATACACGTTGACTTGGCTGGTTTAAAATTGTTTGTTCGTTTGTCGCCTATACTGGTACATACAATTCCCATCACCATTTACCAGGGCTTTGGACCTGCAAGTCATACATGTAGACTTGGCTGGTTTAAAATTGTTGTTCTTTTGTCATGCATACCGACCGGTGCGCATTTCTGTGTAGTGATCAGTGGTGCCAGCTGTCCCTGTCTTAGGTTGTTCCATATTTGGAATCTTACCCGTCATCGGAAACAGACCTGCGTCACCTAATATACTCACTTATTTGTGAAAGTGGACATTGTATGGTGTTCACTTTATGGTGCCAGCTGTCCCTTTCTTAGGTTGTTCCATAATTGGAATCTTACCCGTCATCGGAAACAGACCGCAAACAGACCTGCGTCACCAACGTCCCGCGACTTGGACCCCCACTTACACCCGCGTTTCCTGCTAACGCCACTACTCGTCTTTGAGTTCTTCACTCGCTTTCACTGGCCAGTTTGTTTTGCCACGACTGCAGTTTTGGGAATAATTAATCGACCGTCAGTCGATGTCAGTGTGAAATTTGGTTCTTCAATGACAGACTCTAATTGCCTGAGTCTTCTGTCTCGTCTCTCGGATTCCAGATTACCCCATACAACATTCCTTGGATACAGTCCTTTTGATCTCACGTGGATGTTTTCCATTGCGGATACCTTCCTTTATAATATGTGTTTGGGAAAACGTAAGCCTCTGGTAATCGCATTCTGACTGTTTGGCGTTGCCGTGCACACTGCCCTCTTCAGGATACGGGCCAATATACTCGACAACTGCCGTACTCAAGTCTGAAAACCAAGTAACTCGTTCTTTGTACACCGGCTGACGTAGGAGAGAAGCATGACTTTCTGGTGACTTCGACAACCTGTGAACGATCCGGCTGCTTGTCAAATGGAACAAAAGGCTTCCTAACTTTCTTACCAAACAAATCACCTTTCTTTTCAATGTGTGATAGACCAGCCTCAGACTTGAGAGAATATGTTTTATTAACCGAAATACTCTTTGAAGACCAGGCACCACAATCTGTATCTGTATTGGTACGTCACAGGATCCCATCTGGGCTTTAACGTGACGGAACGGGAGGGCGCCTCAAGATGGTTTCAGATGTCCGGATAGCGCGGATCTGAATGCTTCCGGTGTGTTTTTTTGGGACTATATTGTCCTCTAGCTGGTTCCAATCACCAGCAGTTCTTACAAAGAACGAGTGTCTGTATTGTTCCGACTTAGTTGATGGAATTACTACTGCTTTGCTGTTGTTATGTGCTGATGCTGTCACGATATTTTTGGATATGCAGTCATCGAATTTCTTTGCTCTTACATGTCTTTTTTGTTTGTGTTGTGTTACGAATTCGAAAGGGTTTATGGCTGGTATCCGCCCCTCAACCACTTTGTAGAAGAAGATTAGGCGATGTATCTGTCTCCTAGACTGTAGAGGTGGAAGGTCCAGGCTGTTTAGCATTTTTGTCATACATCCTTCGTCTCTTGAGTGGTAGTCTTTGGTGATAAATCTTTCTCCTCTTCTTTGTATTCTTTCTAATTTTGTAGTTTCGTCTTTTGTATAAGGGTCCCAAATAATGGCTCCGTATTCCATAATCGAACGAACGAGGGCAATATAGGCTGTTTTTCTACATTCTCTAGGACAATGTTGGAGGTTTCTGCGGAGGAATCCTAGGGTAGAATTAGCTTTTTTGCTGATGTTATTTATGTGTTCTCTCCATTTAAGATCTTCTGATATTTGTAGTCCTATGGATTTGATGGTACTTGTTCGAGAATGTGGCCATTTAGTGTGTAGAAACGATGGCTTTTCTTTTTGAGGCTGAGGATGTAGGATTTTTGGGCATTGAACCACACGCCCCAGTCTGTTGCCCATTTTTCCAGACATTCCAGGTCTTTTTGTAAGATGGAATGATCGCTTTCGGTGTTGATTGTGCGATATAACAAACAGTCGTCTCCGAAGAGTCTGACTGATGATTTTACTGAGTTGGGTAGGTCGTTGATGTGACATAAAAAAGTAAGGGTCCTAGGACTGTCCCTTGTGGTACTCCTGACTCTACTTCTGCTTCGTCCGATAGTTCCCCTTCTAGTGCTACTCGCATTTTTCTTTCCGTTAGGAATGATCTGAGCCATGCTTGTAGAGGACCTCTGATACCATATTGTTCTAGTTTATAGAGGAGTCTGTCATGTGGAACTGTGTCAAACGCTTTCGAGAAGTCAAGGATGGCTATATCTACTTGTTTTCCTCGGTCAAACGATTGGAGCATATCATGGATGGTGACCACTAGCTGAGTTTCACAGGAGTAACCAGATCTAAACCCGTGATTCAGTGATGTTAGAACTTGATGTTTATCCATGTGATTCAGCATATGTCTGCATATGATGTGTTCAAGTAGCTTGCACGGTACAGATGCCAGAGAGACTGACCTGTAGTTTTCAGCCGTGTGTTTATCTCCTTTTCTGAAAATGCAGGAGATATTGGCGTTCAGCCAATATTTAGGCAGTTTACCATGGTCTATTGAGTGTTGGAATATGACTGACATTGCTGGTGCTATGTGGTCTGCACACTGTTTTAGCACTCTGTTCGGTATGTTGTCTGGGCCCGAGGCTTTTGCTGGATTTATGTTACGCAGTAGTTTGGCAACACCATCTTGTCTAATTCTGATATTTGGTATGCTCTGTTGTATTTTTAGGTGGGTGTCTGGCATACTATCTACTTTATCTCTCGTGAAGACTGATGAGAATTGTTTTATCAGAATTTGTGCTTTTTCTTTGCTGTTATTGATCAGGTGCCCGTTTCTTTTGAGTGGTGCTACCCCAATATTATCTTGTTTTCTTGATTTTATATATTTCCAAAAAGGTTTGGTGTTATTTTTTTCTAAGCCTTCAAGTTTGGCTGAGTTGATGTAATTTTGTTCTGCATTTCTTATTTGTCTTTTGCATTCTTTTTGGAAATGTTTGTAGTTTTCTCATCAGAATGAACACTATAACGTCCACGTTCACGACGCTGCTTATTTTCCATGTCGCCCACACAAAAGAAAACATTTTCTTTAATACGTTGAGTTATACAAGGCCCACATCCTCTGACTGTGCAATTGTATACAAACTGGTTACACTTGGAACAAACCCGTTATTCAACCCATTTTCTGATAGATTCTTGTACGGGTGATGGACAACAGATGACAGAAAAGTAAAGTTGTGACTGGACTCTTCATCAAGTGATTCACAATGAGAGACATCCGACAACTCTTCGACACTTTTTTTCAAGAACTGAATCCGAGATGTTCAGAGGAGTGGCCTCTGGAGAATCTACAACAACTGAATCAACTGATTCACAATGAGAGACATCTGACAACTCTTCGACACTTTTTTCAAGAACTGAATCCGAGATGTTCAAAGGAGTGGCCTCTGGAGAATCTACAACAATTGAATCAACTGATTCACAATGAGAGACATCTGACAACTCTTCGACACTTTTTTCAAGAACTGAATCCGAGATGTTCAAAGGAGTGGCATCTGAGGAATCTACAACAACTGAATCAACTGATTCATGCTAACAATAAACTTTTATTTCGATCCTTATATATTAATTGGTTTTGTTCTCGGCAAGTAGTCTCTTCTCGGTTTGGCGGCGAATCCGAAATTGATAAATAATCCGCATCACCACAGGCTGAATCGGTCTAAAAGCTTTAAATTTGCTTTTTCTTATTCTATATACAACATAGGGCACCTATATGCTAACAATTAATATTTATTTTTGCCTTTATTTATTATTTTAATTTGTTCTCGGTTGTTCTCGGTAAGTAGTCCCACCGCTAATTGCAGCAAGTCCCTTTAAAACACATGATTTTTCAAAGCACTCACAAAATTTAACATCAGACATGAATTTGCAAAGGACTGTCAAATGTGTTTATTATGTGCAATTATAAGTATATATCGAGCATTTTCATCAATAAATTTGGAACTTTTTTGACTGTGTTGTAGAATCGCTCCAGCTGAGAGGAGCTTCAGGTGGTGAGTTGTATTCACCATGACGCACGATCGCCTTTTGACTGATTGATGTGAGAGTTCAATACCTGGTCAGTTAGTAATGTGAATGTTCAGCTGTAAGCACCTATTTTGTTGACTGTGTGTCTAGATATTTCGTACTGCTGTGTGCGGTAAACTCGGATTATTGTCGTACAATTTTGTCACAGATTTTCATATTTAAAATGTCATTTACTTCATACCATTTTTCTATATTGGAATGTCTTGAAAATACAACAATGGCGTCGCCGACAAAAACTACACCCAAAGCCTACCATCAACCAGATGACAAACAGCTTGAGACAGCCGACGTACAATCAGAATTGACGAAAATAACACAAAGCCAAGATCGTTTAATAACAATGATGGAGATTATGGCAACAGGGCGAGAGATAGAAACACTGGGGATAGAACTGCTGAAACAGAAATTTGGAGAAGTTGATGGGTACATGACCAGTCTTACAAGTTTGAGAACTGACATGGAGCTGAGAATGATACAATCCCAACTATGAGAAGTAAACGAGAAATTGAACCATCTCATGATGTCACAAACTAATGCATGTTCTGTTGGCTCACCTCCTCAATTGTTTGACAATAAAGTATCAGATGCAGAAACGCCTCACGTTCCATCAAATAACATTCGTGAGCCACAGCCAGCACAGCCATCAACGTGCACAAGGAGTTGGTCAGTAAAAACTGGTATACAGCATTTTCAGCAACAACAAGCACCAGTTTCTTCATTGTCTGAAGCTTTCTCATGTTCACCTACATTTTCAGTCTTATGGGGACATCACCTCGTCATGAAACTCAGCAACTACAGCTCACTCCACCTTCACCAAGAATGCAGTTACCTGCTGCATCAGTTTTGGGTGAGAGAGGATCCACATATGTGCATAAACCTGCAAACTATTTCAACCCCTATAATGATGGTTCATATCCCGACAATAGAAGCTTTGATGAAAATCCGATCTCTGAGGAAGCACTACATGTTCAATCTCATTCCACAGAAGAAAACAGCTTAGTTCAGGAAAAATCATCACAAAACCATGGACGGGCGAAGAATATTTGTTATTCCGCAGTCAAACCTGATACATCGGTTGCTTTCAATTGTTGCTGTCCAAAATCATACCCAGGGCATGGGAAGTCTTTGAATGACGCAGAATTGCCCCAAAAGCCAGAAATAGTTTCTTCTCAAAATTTAGTAAAAATGTATTCCAACCCAATCCCGTCTGTGGGTATCTCTGTTGGATATGGCGTTGGAAATCCAGAGTTATCAACTGGAAATGAAGTACGGCGACCACACTATAAAATCAGATCAACCAATTATGAAAGATACTCAAATAACAGAGAGAAAATAAAAAAGTTGGTGTAAACAAAAAAATGCTGAAATCATTTTGAATAGCATGGTCGTTATACCAAGGTACCCCACAGTTTGGAAAGGCAACAATGACTGGGATAACTGCCCAGAAGCTAAACGCAAAGATGAATATCACCCAATCTTCTCGAATAAATTCCGAGATACAGATAATGATGTTGCTGCCTACACCATGCGTACGAGACTCTAAGTGAATGTGCAGAGCCATTTATTGAAAATATCCCCGGTAAATAAAAAACATTGATGAGGTTATTAGCTTCATTACTGACATTTGGGTTTTTACCTTTCTAATGAATGGAATTGCCAGGGTATTATTTCAACCGTTATTTTGAGCTGAACAATGGGGTTATTCGCTTCATTGTGAAATTGTTCCTATCTATTTGAGTCTATACATTTATTAGTCTCTTTAGTTAGAACGTTCTGGTTTTCAGTTTTTTGTATGAATGTGTTCTTTAGCACTTTAGATTAATATCCGGTTTGTTAAATATTGCACCGTTTTGCACTTCGTTTGAAGCACAGCTTTAAGCTCACCCTACTTTCATTCTACAGACATTACTTGAAATTGATTGTCGACGTTTATCACCAAACCACTCAACTACAGTATTGGTGGTATCTTTGTATTTTGTCCACCACCTGTCATGCAACTGACGTTTGGTGACAAACAAATAAATCTGAGATTTGTGTAATAAATCTGACATCCACATGAGACTTAAAGTCTTTCTATTGTTTGGCGAAAAACTAAATGTATCAGAAACTATTTTGTGAATTATAATACAGGTTCGAAATTAGTTGATTACACAAAACATACTCAACAGGTTAGAAATTGTAGTTCAATTCATTAAAATATCGCAATAATTATTCTAATAGCTGGTTGCTGCATCAATGTAACTTTCAGTTTATTAAAACATATATCTCAATTTATTGTTTTCCGTAAGTTCTCTCAGATATTGATTCAATGTTTATGGCAAATCGGTATTGGTAATTTTCATTTCTACAAAATTACATGTAGTTCAGTTATACAGGACATTTCACTTCTCAAATACAGTCTTACCTCAAGCAATTCCACAAAATTGGTTTTTTAGTTACTCTCACGAAATCAAAAACAGTGAAAAGGTACTGTATTAATAGTGTTTCTATCCAAGTTTTCTCTGCTACTGCTATGTTTCTAAATTTCACTATTTAGAAATGTTTGTTCGATTTTTTGTGGAATGACAAAAACATATTCTTGGCTCTAATCATCTTATAAATGAAACTCCATCTTGGCTATACTCTTCTTAAATACCTCGATTTTTCCTGGTTAACATGTGGGCGTTGTGTGAAACTTTTTGTAACACTGCTCAGAACTTTTTGAGCCAATTACCACTTTAGTTGTCCTCATATTATTTTTGTAATCTTTGTATATATAAGATTTGAATACAGAAGCAACTATCCAGTAACTTTTTATTTAGTGAACATTTTTGTGTATGTATGGGTTCTCATGTTCTTAGTTTTGTGTATTTGATGAGGTTATTTGCTTCATCGAATGTTGTACTTTGTAAATAGATTTACATACAAATTATGCCTAACGTCCCTTTGTCTTGTAAATGATGAGGTTAATTGCTTCATCATCAGTTCTTTACTTTCTAGCAGCACCTGAAATGTATATAATTCTTTCCAAACTAAAATTCAGTTCTTAAATAATGTCGGGGGGAATGTTGTAGAATCGCTTCAGCTGAGAGGAACTTCAGGTGGCGAGTTGTATTCACCATGACGCACGATCGCCTTTTGACTGATTGATGTGAGTGTTCAATACCTGGTCAGTTAGTAATGTGAATGTTCAGCTGTAAGCACCTATTTTGTTGACTGTGTGTCTTGATATTTTGTACTGCTGTGTGCGGTAAACTCGGATTATTGTCGTACATTTTTGTCACAGATTTTCATATTTAAAATGTCATTTACTTCATACCATTTTTCTAATTTGGAATATCTTGAAAATACAACAACTGTTTATCAACAAACACATCGGAAATTCGGATTGGCAGTTTCGTTGTTTATAATTATTTATTACATTATTTACTGAAACTGTAATTTTCAAAGCATGCTTCTCAATGATGATTTTCGTAAATTATTTTTTAAAGGGCGATGGAGTCCAAGGCTCCCGAAATGAAAACAGACAGATAAATGACGTCACGTGACTTCCCTGGCAACCAGAGCGCCCCCTTAGCAACGGGCTAACTACTGGGCCAATTTTGACCAAATTCGGTATGCGGACACAAAATGCATTGCAAATGAAAACAGACAAATCAAAGTTTACGTCTCGTGACTTCCCTAGCAACCACAGCGCCCCGTAGCACCGGGCTAACTACTGGGCCGATTTGGACCATATTCGGTATACGGACCCAAAATGCATTGCCAATGAAAACAGACAGATCAATGTTGACGTCACGTGACTTCCCTAACAACCAGAGCGCCCCTTTAGCAACGGGCTAACTACTGGACCGATTTCGACCAAATTCGGTATACGGACCCAAAATGCATTGCAAATGAAAACAGACAGATCAAAGTTTAAGCCTTGTGACTTTCCTAGTAACGAGAGCGCCCCTTAGCAACGGGCTAACTACTGGGCCGATTTTGACCAAGTTCGGTACGTGGACCCAAAATGCATTGTAAATAAAAACAGGCAGGTCAATGTTGACGTCACGTCTTTATTCCCCAGATTTTTCCTCAACGTAATGTTTTACATGAAACTACACTTGTGATACTCAGTCTTATTATTTTAAAGATGGTCTTTTCAGTAAAACTGCAATGGCATATTATCATCGTCCTTTCTTTTTGCACAGCACTGCTGTATTTTCTTGTCTATATTTAATTCACAAAACATGATAAGATTAAAGCAAGCTTGGACAGAACTTAAGCACCAGCTTGTTTTAAACAGGTAAAATATTAGAGTGCTTAAGCCGGCGACCCTTCTTTAAACATGATCAAATAAAAAAGCAAACAAAAAAGGAAATAAAAAAAAATAAAAAATAAAACAAGTAAGTATCAAAAAAACATTTTCAGATAGAATTTGAAAAGCATCTCTTTTAAAAGTTGTACTTTTATTTTACACACACGCGACTCGGAGATCGCCGTAATTGCTGTTCAATACAACAAAAGATTGTCAAGCATTTATTGCTTTTAAATTTGAAAAAAAACAAACAAATAAAAACAAAAATAAATAGTCAACATGCAGTTCTATGATAAAGTCTCTAATTTTTAATTTTTAACACTATTAGTGGTGTGTTTTGAGGGACTTGCTGTATTTTGTATCCGAGGGGACTTAGGGACTTATTGGAGACTTGCCGTGTTCAGTACAATCGCGAGAAAACCACCAATCGACGGCGTGCATCTGTTACACCCCCCAACGTACTAATTCCGTGCAAGCAGGGTTAGCATCAGTTGAAGACAAGTGCACCAAAACACAGCGCAATCATGTGGTTTCGTAGATGCCCTCTTTCCGTGATGTTTATATTTACCTCCAAATACTCGTAGTCACCTGTCTATCCTACACTAAGAAGTTTGCTGCTACCTTCCGGAATAAGAACTCTCCCACTCTCCACCTTCGAGTTGGATCCACTTTACGACCCACCGGTATAACTTTGCTTTTGCTTTCATTTAGTTCGAGTCTCCACTTGTTCCAATATCTCCCACCAATTGCCAGAATCAAAGTTTCGCTATCCCCTCTTCGCTTTCTGACACTAGCACCATGTCGTCTGCGAAAAATAGCCCTGGGATCTTCAAGTCCCCAACTGCTACCCCTCCTCTCTATGCAGGAGTTCATCTCCTAAATCTTTGATGTATACTGCAAAAAGAAATTGGCGAAAGGATATACCCCCTTTTCGGGCCTATCTCCATAGGCACACGTTTTGTTGTTATGCGAACCAGGCAAAGTTCACTCTGTACATCTCTATATAATGCCTTCAGAATTCCAACAAACTCGTCACCCAAGCCCGGGGCCTCAAGCTTTCGCCACATACACTCCCTCCATACTCTATCGTGTGCCTTTTTAACATCCAAAAAGGTCATAAACATCGTTTTCTTTTTGTCTTTCGCGGATTCTCTCATTTTGGATAGCGTCTAAAGATGGTCAGTGACTCTCCTTCCCTTCCTGAATCCATTCTGAATCACTCCCCAAAACCGTTCACCTCAATCACCTCCTCTAATCTCCTATACAAGACTTTACATAAAACTTTTCCAACGTTGCTACTGACAGAAATCCATTGATAATTATCCAACACATCCTTTACCCCTTTTTGTGATTAAAATTTATGTCACTTTGCTTTCTCTCCACACTTATGGGGCCTCTTGTTTTACTATGGCCAAATTGAATAGGACCGCTATTCTCTTACAGCGTTCCCATCCCTCATTTTTTAGGAACTCGTTAGGAATTTCGTCCACCCATCGATCCCGTTTTTTCCACTCCTTTATTTTGAAACCACTTTTCGTACCGCCCTAGTTTTAATTTCGCTGCACACGAAGTTCGATAAATTTTCCTCCACCTCATCCTGGCACTCCGGTGGGTTATTTTTTAATTTTGTGTCTCAAAGCAGAGGTTATGACCCCTCTTTGGATCTATCGCGTCGAGCTCGTTCCAATGAGGGTCATAACCTATGTTTTTGAAACAAAAATGTGAAAAAATTAGTTATTCAAGAATTTTGTTTGAAAGTGTCGTCTGCTTTTCACGTTAGGTAAAGGGTTAATACTCAGTACTCTGTGGGTTACTTCCTTATTCAGCCATTTCCAAAATACGTTCGAAATCGACTCCCACCTTCCCCTGTCATTCTTATCGTCCTAATAAGACTGCCACCCGCACTCTCCGATTATCGTCTTTAATCTTAATTATTTTATTTCGTGCTTGTTGGTATTCTTCCTTTGCTTTCTTCCCTTGAGTTTTCTACTCCCCCTGTTTGCAGTACATTTAACCCTTTACCTAACGTGAAAAGCAGACGACACTTGCAAAAAAAATTCTTGAATAACTAATTTCAACGAGGGGTCATAACCTATGTTTTTGAGACAAAAAATGAAAAAAATAGTGAAAATTAATTGGCGATTTTTGAGAATAGCGCTGGCCGGTTTTGGCCGTTACGTTGGGTAAAGGGTTAACTTTTCTATCCTTTATGACATTTTTCAGTTCTTCATTCACTCTGTACTCAAGTTCCCGTGTTGACACCGCTATGTTTCCTATACTTTCCTTCCCTGCCTCCACTAGGATCGCAACTGTGGCATCGGTCTTCTTCTGCACATTGGCCTCCCTGTGTTCATCCGCAAGCTTTGGTTTCAATTTGTCTTCGAATTTCGCCCGGTCAGCATCCTTTCTGAGTTCCCAAATCTCCTTAAAGCTTCCTTTGCTTATTACTAGGTTTCTGCCCCTGATCACTGTAATCAAGTTCTGATCACTATCCAACTCCCTTTTACCCTCATCGTCGACTTCTTCCCCTATCACCCCCTCCATAAATCAGTATTTGTGAGAATATAGTCCATTATTTATCTTCTATCATTCCTCTCCCAGGTCCATCTCCCCTTACACCTCGCGTCCCTGTTCAGAATATCTTCAGACCGAGCTCATTTGTGAAGTCCAACAGCTTCCTTCCATTCCTGTTGACTTTCCCCGCCATCTATGCTTTCTTCCTTATCACCCATGTGTCCATTGAAAGCACCCATCAAAATTGTACCGAGCCCTCTGTTTTCTAGTTCTGTGATATTCGACCTTAGTGTGGAGTATACTGAGTCATTCTACTCAGGTTTACTTCCCTCCACCACACAGTACACAATCCCAAGGGTAATACGTTTGTTTTTTTTAGATTAACCTTTACCCATCCAATTTCTTTCGATACCCCAGTTGAGGTGCTCACATCTGCCAGATCTGTGACCAACGACGGTTTTAAATCCTCTTTAATGTACTTGCCTACCCCTCCCCCTTTTTGTGACCTTCAATTCGCCCTACATCTATCCACAGACACACACTAACTTGGTCTACTCTTTCCTCATGTCTTAAGCACATCTCGCTTAAGCCCATGGCATCAAAGTCCTCTGCCTCGATCAATGTAGCAATTTCACTTATCTTTCGGTGGAGACCCTAGATGTTGCTATATACCCCACTTTCAGGGTACCGTGATTCGTTGGCTTCCGCCTACTGATCCTATTGTTTCCTGGCGGTAACCTTGGTAAACTCGTTCTCTCCCCTCGCTCTGTTTCATCTCACCTGTATCCACTCTTGCTACATTTGCCTCTGCGCCTCCCATCCCGCTCCTCTCCAAAAAAACGTCTGCTTCCTGTAGAATATTTTCTCCCAACACTTGTGCCCCAATTCTGCTAAGATTAAGCACATCACGCCTATACATGCTCGCGTGGCTCAAACACATTGATCGATAAAGGGTATTCGCAGGTTAGCACAGTAATCCCTCAACTCCTCATTCAACGTCATAATCCTTGAGTTATGTTCGTCCCCACCCCCTAAGACTGGAAGGACCCCGGATACCACTACTCTTGCGTTCCAACTGAGCAGTTTGCTGACTAAATCCCTGGACAACTCCACCAGTCTTACTGACTTTCTCTCCATGATATTGTTGGACCCCACATGAACCACCACTGCTGGATCCGATCTTGACCCCTCCACAATACCATTAACCCGATCCCTCAGATCTTCCACCTTCGCCCCAGGAAAACACAAGACATTCCGATTTGAACTGTCAGAACCACAGACCACCTTGTCAATTCCGCGTACAATGCTACTCCCTGCTACAACTAACTTTCTTCTATTCTCCTTCCTACTTCTCTCCCAGACCAATACCGTCTGCAACTCGCATCGTTTGGCGTGCCGTCGAACACTTCACTGTTCTCTTTACTTCATCTGTCCTATCAACATCAGCAACCACCTCCCCCTCTCATCGTCTCCCTCACTCTCACCCCAAGAGGCATCAGAATCTAAAACACTGAACCTGTTTTCTAAACACCACTTAGCAACCTTGGTAGCCTTATAATTCCGTTCCAGACCTTGTTACAGCATATCATTATTGGCGTATAGACATAGTACCGCAGTAGACGAGGTACGCGTCTCTCGCTGTCTGTCTACCTACCTAACTGTGATATTTAGACCGATATTCATGTCCAGGAATTTCATGATTTACATGTGAATAATGGGCCAACCTGACTTCCTGACAAATTTCAAATTAAAGCACCAAAGGCCTGCAGATTCAGTCTCTGGGCATTGAATTTTCAACAATTTCTCGCCAAATTGTTGGCCGGAGTTACGGGTGGGTATGGGATGGGGTATCCCCCACCAATGGAAGGGGATACCCCATCCCATACCCACCCGTAACTCAGGCCAACGGCCTTCGGATATGCCTGCGGAATATATCGATCTGACAATCCACATAAAATCATGCCCCCTCCCCCCCCCCCCCAAGTAGGATCTCCTAGTTACGTCCCTTCAGTAGAACAGACAGCATCTGGAGAGCAATTGCAGATTTACTGAATGGCGTGTAACAGATCGAGACAAGTGCGGGAAGCGAGGATCGAACCGTCGACCTTCAGCACACAAAGAGACCGATTTATCATGAGTTGGTGATAAATGCCGATTCAGACACAGATGTACATGTACGTGTACATCTACACGTACATCGATGTACACCTCCATAGGATTTAGTGTTAAAATCGTGTACAGGTACACGATTTTAACGTTTTTAAGGGTGATTTAGAATCGGCTTTGCCGATTCAAAATCACTGGATTCTATATACACATCGCTCAAGAGTGAAAAAAACGCATGAAATTTTAAGGAAAAAGAGGTGTATCGTCTGATTTAGAATCGGCAAATGGGTTTCCCCCATAGGATTCAGTGTTAAATTGCGAGCAAAAAACGTGTTGCCGTTTCTAAATCATCATCTTGCTGATTCTAAATCATCCGTGTCTGTACACGATTTTAACACTGAATCCCTATGGAGGCGTACACGGAAATCCATTTGCGGATTTTACGTCAGAAATCGAATCGTGTACGGTACACGGAAAAGAGGTGATTTTGAACCGGCAAACCCACTGCCACGTTTCCTGAGGAAATAAAAAAGTGATTGATATATATATATAGGAGAGAAAAAAATATATAAATAAATAGTTATTTAAAAAATAATATATCAAACCGAATAGATAATAAAAAAAAATAAGTAAATCATGTGCGCTTCCCAGACTATTAGAGCAAGGTTTCTTTTAAAAATACTGATGAGAGCCTACGCATTCTGTGTGAACGAACAACTAGGTCGCCTCTTGTTAGAACGATGCGTCGGATGTCGGGATCACCTAGACTTCGATCATGAAAATCATTTGTGTCTGTCGATGGAAAGGGAAGATATGGTCGTCAAGTATTTCGAACCGGCATTCGAACGCGTTCAAATCGATGAAGTGATCGCATTTTGGAAGAGATTACTCTACTGTAAGGATCAAAGCAAGCCCACAGTTTCGGAAGTACTGAAATTGGCGCGTAAAAGTCTGACTTTAGAAGACAAGGGATGCGTCATGAAATTATTGTTCAATGAAGCATACGTCTAAGTTTTTCTCGTTGATATAAAATAAGGGAGAATAGAAAATAAAATAAATACACACATAAATTTTTTTTATCTAATATTAGAAAGAAAAAAAAAACACAAAAATGAGAACCAGAAATAAATTGTATCTGACGTTAGTGAACGATGAGGATGAGAAGCCGAACGGCGTTTTGCCGACGGCACCGTCGCTAGAAGAAAAAGAAAGAGGAGAGAGGTATCGCATTGATCAAATCAGTAGAATCCAAGAGTATCTAACTCGAGAGAGAGATTCTCGTCATTCTCTCAAGAAGAAGTATTCGCGTTTCGTGAAATTCGTCAACGCGATTGACACGATACTCATCACGATTTCCATGGGTTTACACGCGGCCGGCATTGGATTGTTGTCGGCCACAGTCGGCATTCCGATCGTGTTGACCGCAGAAGGAGTGGTTTAGGATTGTTTAGCATGCTCGGAAACTTTTTGAGTAGGAAATTATATCTGAAGGTGAGGAAACACGACAAGATTCGCGTCTTGGCCGACTCCAAGATCGACACGATATCCGAAATGATCTCTATGGCATTGAAAGACAGTAGGATATCGGATGGAGAATACTTCATGATATTGAGCGATAAAACGAAATACGATGCCATGAAAGAAGCCGTGAGAATCAAGACTCGTCAGATCATCAAAGAAGAGATGAAGGATTCTCTCGAGGAAAAGGGGAGAAAAGAGACCAGGGAGGAATTCAGTAAGATGATAGTACTCAAGAGCAGCGATTGAAAAAAAAAAATATATATATATATATAATAAGAACAGAATTAATTAATTATTAAATTTATATATAAAATAAAAACGAAATTAATTTAAATAACTCTTAAAAATGTATTGCGTAAAGTGTAAGAGAGTTTCCGAGACGAGTAATTCTCGAGAAGTACGAACTAAAAACGACAGACAGATGCTTCTCGGAATTTGCGACGTGTGTGGTTCTATCAAGACTCGATTCGTCAAAAAAAAGAATGCGAGCAAAGGTAAAGGCATTGTGAATAAAATGATCAATAATCTACCTTTCGAAATGCATCTGCCTGGTCACAGTTTCACGGGACCTGGAACGAAATTGAACAAGAGACTCAACGTCGATCTGACTCCTAAATCTTGGAGCAAACCTGTGAATAGGGTGGACGGACGTGGCCGCGTATGATCACGATCTGTGCTACGCCGGACATCCCGACACCAAGACTCGCAATGACGTCTGCGATAAAAACATGTTGGGGAAATTGAGAGGCATATCAAATCCGACCAGGAGAGAGAAGATAGAACGTTCGCTGGTCGGCAATCTGATCGGTGCAAAACGTCGATTCGGATGGGGTGTTCAAAAAAAAAAGCGCATCGGAAAAGAAGAAGAAATGATTATTGACGAGCGAATTGGCCAAGGAGTTACACAAACCCATCGTGTGTAAATTTCGAAAGAGAAGGGTGTTCGTGAAGGGTTTGGATGATATTTGGTCTGCCGACATGGTCGACATGAGATCATTTTCGAGGTGGAACAAGGGCATCAAATATCTATTGAAGGTCATCGACGTGTTTTCCAAATACGGTTGGATCAGAGCTTTGAAGAATAAATCGGGACCTTGCGTCGCCGAAGCTTTGGATGGAGAAGAGATCATCGGAAAGTTTTACGAACAACAATTACAGAAGACAAAGTTTTGATAAGAAAACAAATTTCTTTTATTTACTCTCTTTAACATTTTCTTGTTTACACACATATATATAAGAGAGAAAAATAATAATAAAAAATAATTAAACTATTTTTAGATAAAAAAAAAGCAAGCTACTTAATAAACAAAAAAAACAAAAAATCCTTTAAAATGACGAATATACCAGATATAGCACAAAGCATAGTGAAAGATGAAAGTATTCAAGAATATGAGGTTCACGAATACGAACCGGTAACCAGAACGAGTTTGAACAATGAGGGAGAGATAAGAATCAACGTCGAAACTCAAGATTTATTCATACATCCTAGCGAGAGTTACATAGTGGTGCAGGGACGTCTCACCAAGGAAGATGGGAGCAACTACGCCGCCGACGACACGGTTACTCTAGCCAATAATGGCATCATGCATCTATTCAGTAATATAAAATACATGCTATCTGGACAAGAGATAGAATCTGTGTTTCATCCCAGTCGCCGCCTTGATATTCGACTACGTCGTCAAGACGTCCAGACCTAAAGGAACGTTTTCATTCAGGATACCTTTGAAACACATCTTCAGATTTGCGGACGATTACAACAAGATCATGTACGGATTCAAACACAATCTGATGTTGATTCGAAAAGGAGATGACGACGCAATAGAGAGACACACTGCGACCCATGTGGGTAAGATAACTCTCCACAAAATATCGTGGTTCATTCCGCATGTGGAGCCTTCGATCGTGGAAAAAGCGTGTCTCTACAAGATCATAGAATCCAAGAGTAAATTACCCGTGGGATTTAGAATGAGACAGTGCGACACGGCTAGCATTCCTCTCTCCATGAATCACTTCGATTGGAGATTGACGGTGAAATCCGCTTCCGAGAGACCACGTTTCATCGTGGTTGCGTTTCAGACCGATAGGGACGGGTCTCAGGAAAAGAATGCATCGCTGTTCGATCACTGCCATTTGAGAAACATGCAAGTGTTTCTGAATGCCACGAGATATCCAGCAATCGATTACAACGTGTTGTTCGACAACAACGATTTCTGCAGACTGTACGGCAACGCCGCTGATTTTAGAAAGAAGTATCACGGTCTAGACAAATTGATGAGCAACCCTAACATATCTCCCGGCGAATACAAGTCGATGTATCCCATGTTCGTATTCGACGTCAGTAAACAGAGTGAACGACTCAAGAGTAGCTTCTTAGACATTCAGATCAAGATGCAATTCGATAGGAATGTGCCAAGAAAAACCGAAGCCTTCACCCTGGTCCTGTCGGACAGAGAATTACAATTCGAATCAGATGGAAATAAGATGTCGATCATTCGATGAGAGACGAGTGTAAAAAAAAAAAATAGTGTGTGATTTATTAAAAACAAAAAAAAAAGTAATGAGTAATTATTAAAAACAAAAAAAACAAACAAACAAAAATAAATAAAGTAATGTGATCTAGAGAGATTGAACATCTTTCTAAATCTCATTACTTTTTTTTTTGTTTTTAATAAATTACACATTATTTTTTTTTTTTTAATTCATTATTTTCCACGCGTTCACTGTTTGTTCAAAGGAACTAGTTCGATCAGTAGACTCGCCATGGAAGTGGCGGCTTCGGGATTATTGGTTTTCGTAACAAAATTAATCCTGTCTCTGGCGTTCACTTTGAGAGGCATGCCAAACGTGCTAACATTCGCGTGTTGATTCTCAGTCTTTTCGACACTGTATCTCTTATCGTTCTCTACTCCATTCACCATGAGACTGACGACCACTCTGTTATTCAAATCCGAGGAAGCCAGACTCATTCGAAGGATTTCACCTCCCAGCGGCATGGGATATCCCACCTGACCATGTTTCGATCCGCTACCTCCATTTCCGAAAGACCACTCAGCTTTTCCCTCATCTAAGGTGCCGGCCTCCTCAGCCCACACGTTGATCAATTGTCTAGCATATTTGACTTTCTCCACCACCGAAATCAGGGTGCAGGCATCCGTCATGTTCACGGGATCCGGTAGATTCGTGAGCGCGTGTCCACCCATGTCTAGTTTACCTTCCATTATGTCACCCTTTCTCCAGACCGAGTTGTCATCCACGTACTTTCTGCTGACCGCGCTGGAATCGAATTCGGGATCATGACTGAGTCTGAATAAATTCTTACCGTTCATGTCGATACCACCCTCCATGGTTCCGCCAGATTGTTTGTTCAGGTAGAGATCACCCACTTGCGATTCTAGGTATTCTTGTGATCGTATCACGGCAGAATCTACTTAGCCCTTGTTGACCGCGGTTGAGTTCGCATCTGTGTCGTCGACCTTCGACAGATTCAATATCTTGTTGAATCCCGCATTCAGATCTGATTTCATTTCTCATCTGTCAGACTTTCTCAGTTCCAGATCTACATAGTGTTTGGTCGCCACGTCCTTGGGATTCGTGGGAGTGGCCATGTTCGTTATCTTGTTAGAACTGGCGTTCAGTTCCGAGTGCATCGTTTTCTGAATGTATCTATTTCTCTGGTGTTCGCTGAATCTCGCGTGAGAGTCGTCCGCATATTTCTTGGTCGCAGCATCGGTGGGATCTATGGGATTCGCGACGTTCACCAAAACGTTTGGATTTCAGATCGAGATCGTCGGTCATGGTTTTATCCACGTAATTATCTAGCATGATTCGTTCGAAATCGGCGTTCCCCCCTGTCGATGTATTTTTTAGTCGCAGCATCTGCGAGATCTATCAGCTCGGGAAGATTGTAGAGCTTCTTATCGTTCATGTTCAAAGGTTCCTCTCGAGGTTCGTATCTCCGAACGTAACGTTCATCCAAGTTGGCAACATCGTAACCATCGTTGACTTCGAACATCTTCCTCTTCTTTCTTAGGTTGACTTTTTCGTCGTCACTTCTACCAAATTTATCGACTGGCATGTTGTTGTGAGATTTTTTGTGTTTTAGAAAAAAATATATTCAAAACGCAGTTTATTAAAAATGAATTATTTTATTTTTATTTTTCATTTTTATTCGATTAAAATTTTTTAAAATAATTTTTTTATCTTTATATATACTATAACAAAATCTCTCTCTAATGTAAATCATTGAGAATGTCTTGAAACCGATCTCCTTCAGACCATCTCTTGAGAACGTAGAGACACAGGTGACTGCAAAACACTTGATCTGGTGATTGCACTTGTTCCGTGTTGTAACGAACCATCGATTTGTTGAAGTAGTTCTTTATTTCTTTTGGCGGTGAGATTCCGTAGCTGTCGAAATAATAATTTTTCTTCTTCCCGTTCTTGAACCACACCACCCAGTGAGTGCCTTCACCCGATGAATCGTCTAGATTTAAAATTCTGCATTCCGATTGTCTCTGGAAAACACGCCTAGAAAATCTTTGATTTTCAAATCCTTCGCTGCATTTGACAGAACGATGTTGGATAGGGGTTCGTTAGGTAAGACGACACCTTCTACGGATACCTCTATTTTCTTATTCATAAATGCGTATATTTTTTTTTATTTATTTTATTATAATTCACTAAAATGACGTTATTTTTTTTTCTTTTCTTTTTCTTTTTAAACTAACTCTCTCGATGTCTCTATCGATTTCTATAATTTCGAATCCATCTAATTCCTCTTGATTTTCTGGAATCCTATCAACCACAATCATATCTGGAATCCAATCATCCACATTCATATCATCTAAAATTAGATCTAAAGTCCAATGTCCGTGTGCCAAAGTGCTTATTTTATCATCTAACATAAATCTCTTATCGCCGTGGGCCGTCAGCAAAATCTTGTTGACTGTTTCGGTATACAAGTCGTGATTTTCACTTCGAATCGATTTCATAGTCTTATACACCGGACCACTTCCTAACAGACAATCTTTATACTCTTGGAAAGAGATGTTTTTCTTCACCACGCACGCTTTAACCCCTTTACACTTCTTGATCTCTTCATCTTCTAATGATAAGCATACAGTTTAGGTCTCAAGCCCACGAATTCGAGGATTTGTTTATCACCGCTCTCATCCTTAAATTTACCTAACACCTTCTTGTTGTCGTTCGATTGAATGTTGGACGGGTGATCAACGGGATAATTGCTCATGTCGAACCATGCGGCCACGTCCGGAGATATATCTCGGTAGACGTCTTTCGTCTCTATCTCGTAAACTAAACTGTCTGTATCGGTGAACAGTAGTTTGGCTTTATCACCAAATTTTCGTTTGACGTAATCGTAGTGAAACTCGTACATCAATCGCTTGCTGATATCTAAGATGATCGGTCCGAGATAATACAGTTTGTCGAACTTCAGGTGCGTCTTTTGCATGTGAACGGCCACTAGATTTTCATCGAATATGGTTCGGTGTTTGTAATTGGGTTACGCCACTAATTTGTTTAGCTCTTTTCTCTGACGTGACGAGTCAAACGTTGGTTCTCTTCCTGTTTTCCATTGATTTACCGTACATGCAGTTGTTCATGAGTTTGAAGAAATCTTTTTCGAAATCGTTCTCGGCTTGAATTCTGAGATTCGTGTTGAGATCGATGTATTTTTTCATCCAAGGTTCTTCGTCGAATCGAATGATGTGATGTATGTCGACTAATTTCATCCCGTAATCGACGTATTGTTTCAAATTCTCGCTGTAGACAACGTAGTTATGTTTGTTAAATAAATTGGGAATGAGTTTTTCCTCGTCTCCTTCGTTCGATTCCATTCGTTCAGGAGCCAGCGGATAATCATTGTGTAGATCGTGTAATTCTTCCAGATAGTTCAAATCGACTTCTAAAATGCAAGGATAGTCTCTCCATTTTTGCATCTCTTCCGGTTCCGTCACCCATTTGAAATTTTCAATCAGTAAAGGATGACTCATAGCCCAACCGTACAGATTATTAGCGTCCCAATACTGTATGTATTTATTTGACCATTTCGAATCGAAACCTTCTTTCATGTAGGGATTGTTAGCTTCAGAATATCTGTGGGAGATCATCAAGACGCCACCTCTCGCAGCCCTTTTGAACATGAGCAACATGTTCACGTCGGATAATAATTCCAATTGAACTTTGGTGGTCTTCAACAGTGCATCCCATGCCAGACCGGGTGCGGTGAAATACCAAGCGGGATCTAGATCATAATTTCGACAACAGACGTCTCGAAAATTTTCAAACACGTCTGCCAAGAGCAGAACATCGGTCTTCAGATAGAGATCGTGATAATCTCTCATGGTTTTCATATCGAATGATTTCCATACGTTTTTGGCGTGTTCGTAATTCTCGTCGGAAATGTTGGATTTGTATAATTTCGAATAAAAATCTTCTTTCGAAGATAGTGCGGTGTCTTCGAATCTCTTTAGATCGTTCATGTAATCGTAAGGATAGACTCCTTTCGTCAACATGACATCTACTCGTTCTCCGAAATGTTCGCTCATGATTTTAAATTTATCCTTGCTCATGTTATCGACTAATTTTTCCAGAGCGGTCGACATGAATTTAAAACTGTCGATGAAACGTATGCCTCTACGAATGGATTTCGTTTTTTCTTCCAACGTATTTCCGTCAATTACTCTTTTCTTCTCCATGAGCTGCCATTTCATGAAGGAAATGTATCTTTCTTCGGTGTTCGCGATGCAATTTAATTCTTCATGTGAGGTGCCGAGATTTTTCATGAACAGATGACTGTCGTAACCCGAGAGATTGTGAAACATCACCGGATAGAAAGCGGCATCTCGATATTTTAAATTACACTTGCTGTGAGCCGGACCGCGATACAGACCTGTGTAATGATCGTGGTCTCTGACCTTCTTATTTTCCTCCGAATTCTCGTCGAATGATTGTCTGCATATGTGACATTTGGTGGCTCTGTTATTTTCGTCCTGCTGCTCTCGCGTGATGATCATTTTCGCCGGAGTTTTGAATTTGTTGTATAACATTTGAATTTTCGATTCTAACTCTTCCACGAACCTTTGGGCCACGTCATCGTCTTCATACTGTTTCATGTAGGTGAAGGGACCCGTGTCGTGTTGCGAGTCGAAAGCGCATTTCACGTAAATGCAATAGCCCGAAGGTATGTGTTTTTGATATCTTTCGACATAACTTTGAAGGGCGTTGGGTTGACAGGAACTCATTTTCGCGGTGAAATATTCGAAATCAGTGTACACGACGAATGGTACTTTTAACCTTCTATTGTGATTTTCAAACTTCATGATGGTGTTGGGTTTGGGCATTTCGATGGCAACACCTTGATTTTCGTTGCAATATTCCTGATGTTTCGCTAACGATTTTTCGTTGTGAAACGTGTTCATGCAGTTGCAACATAAACATACCTTATGTTCATGTTTATTATTTTGTCTCGACAGTAATCGGCTCGGATGTTTAACCCAACAATAATGACGATTGTCATCATTCGAAATCAATAATAAAATAATTGTCTTTTCTCTTTCGAGATACGAAGTCTGTCTGAGAGGATAGATCATTCGTTTTTCATCATCGTATCCCAAGACGTTCACCGCTACGGTGGGATTTTGAGCCTCGAAACGTTCGATGTGTTTTAACTCTGTTGGAAAAGTCACTCTGGTCCAATCGAGATTTTTAGAAGTCTCCTCGTAATGAGAAACTCTTTTGGGGTTCATTTTGACAGGGTATAAAGCGGAGGTGACTGCCCATTTGAAACACTGATCATCTTTATTTCTCACGTTGACCACGACGTGTTTTTTAGCTAGGAAATACAGTAATTTCACGTAGGAAGACCCTTTCAACGAATCGTTTTCAGTTATGTGAATTTCGAGTTTCAACACCTCATCGAACGTCCAATTACTACCTTCATGTTGATAATTCGCGAGACGTCAACATCTTGTCTTTCATCTTTTTGAAAACGTCCGATAAATCTGAACCTCGAAATACGGGTTCGACGTTAGATCTGAAATATGCATTTTTCACGATGCTCTCGCCGGACTTCACGTTGATTTTATTCATCACGCAGTGGAGTATCATCTTAATTTTTAGTCCCACATTCATGTATTTGCGAAACAAATCCAATACTTTTTTCTTCACCCGTTCCATGAACAATTTCAGATCGATTTTCTTCAACGAGGGAACCACGTCGAAAGTTTTAAAAATGCCTTTGATCGCACTCTCCCATTCTATGGACTTCGATTGAAATAGTTCCATGGCGAGTCGTGCTATATATTCTTTTCCTTTCCCTTCGTTTATTGCTCGTCAAATTTCACTCGATATATCTCATTTGCCTAGAATCTGAAGTGCATCACTCATTTTCGTTTTAGTTTTTCTTTTCTTTTCTTTGGAAACTTGAAGTTCTTCAACGGCTTTTCGTTTAGTCGTCTTCTTATTTTTCACAATCGAAACGTTTTTGTTTTTTTTCGACGTCGGCATTTTGATTCCTTTTACTATCTTTTTCTTCTTCTTCTCATTTTTCACAACTGATGCATTTTTTGACGTCATTGCTATCGGCATTTCGTTTGCCTTTCCATCGTTTTGCAAATATTTCTGTATGACTTCAATTTTTTTTTATTTAGTTCTATGATTTCTGAAATGTGAAATTTTTAATAGTTTACAAATCTCGTTTAACTGAGGTACGGTTTTCTCATTTAAATTTTCCATTTTTTTTATCTGTTTGCTCCATTTGTAAGAATTTTTTTTTTTCGAATTTTGTATTAAATAATTTGTTAAAAAGTTTTGTTTTTTTTACTCTTTATATATATAAAAAGATTTCTTTTTTAATTCAAAATTTTTTTTTTTTAATGTGAAAAATGTTTTTTCTTTCATGAAATTAATCAATTTTTTTATGTTTCTTAACGTGAAAAAAAATTGAATTAATACGAGAAAAAAAAAAGGATGTTAAAATTTAACTTTTTATTTATATATAAAGAGAAAAAACAAACAAATTATTATTTAAATACAAAATTTAAAAATATACATTATTTGCAACACGATCCTATCGAATTGAACGAGGTTGAGATGGTGGACTTAGAGAGCTGCGACAATGAATATATGATGTGTTTGAAATTGGATGAAGCCATGCTCAATTTGTTTTGCGAGTACCAAAGTGATCTGCTGAATAATATCATCACCAAATACAGAAAACTCGACAAGAACGATTTGACGATGTTCTATGGAAAAAAAATATCTCCAATAATTTCACTCGAACTCGTGGATAAATTGGGTGGTGAGAGCGCGTTCACCGATGTAAAAAAACTCAAAAGAGTAAAGATAAACATTCAAGACATTTTGGTAAATGGAAAAATGATGCATGTCAACATGCTAATAACGGACTTGGAAATATAAACAATAGAAAGATTGATTTTTAGCGAAGAAGAAGGAAAAAAAGTAATGAGATCTAAAGATGATCTCATTACTTTTTACAAAAAAAATTTTCACATTAAAGAAATTAAAATTAAAAAACTTTTTTTTTTTTATATATAAAGAGCAAAAAAAAAAACTTTTTAAACAAATTATTAAAATACAAAATTTAAAATATACATTATTTGCAAGAATTCATAAAACAAAAAAAACCAAATAATCGATCATGACAGCAACACCTAAAAGATGCGAATTGAAATTGAAACGAGTCGAAACATATAAGAAATTTGGTCATAAAATCTATACATTACAACAACACGATCCCATCGAATTGAACGAGGTCGAGATGAAGGCAGATATAAGATGACTTTGAAATTGGATGAAGCCATGCTCGATTTGTTTTATGAGTACCAAAGCGATCTGCAGAAAATCGTCATTGCTAAAGATAAAGAATTCGACAAGGATGATTTGTCGTTGTTCTATGGAAGTTACATATATCCAAAAATCTCACGCGAACTCGTGGACAAATCAGATGGTGAGAGCGCATTCACTGATGTAAAAAAACTCAAAAAAGTAAAGATAAACATTCAACACATTTTCGAAAAAGGAGAAAACACCAGTGTCAACATGCAAATAACAGACTTGAAAATATAAACAATAGAGAGATTGAAGTGTTAAAATTTAACTTTTTATTTATATATATAAAGAGAAAAAACTTTTACAAAACTTTTTTACATTAAAGAAAATTAAAATTAAAAAACTTTTTTTTTATATATATATATATAAAGAGCAAAAAAAAAAAAAAAACTTTTAAACAAATTATTAAAATACAAAATTTAAAATATACATTATTTGCAAGAATTCATAAAACAGAAAAACCAAATAATCGATCATGACAGCAACACCTAAAAGATGCGATTTGAAATTGAAACGAGTCAAAACGAATAAGAAATTAGGTTTTAAAATCTATAGATTACAACAACACGATACCATCAAATTGAACGAGATCGAGATGAAGGACTTAGAGTATAAATACGACAAATATAAGATTACTTTGAAATTGGATGAAGCCATGCTCGATTTGTTTTACAAGTACCAAAGCGATCTGCAGAAAATCGTCATCACTAAAGATAAAGAATTCGACAAGGACGATTTGACGTTGTTCTATGGAAGTTACATATATCCAAAAATCTCACGCAAACTCGTGGACAAATCAGGTGGTGAGAGCAAGTTCACCGATGTAAAAAAACTCAAAAAAGTAAAGATGAACATTCAACACATTTTCGAAAAAGGAGAATACACGAGTGTCAATTTGCTAATAACAGACTTGGAAATATAAACAATAGAGAGATTGATTTTTTTAGCGAAGAAAAAGGAAAAAAAAAGTAATGAGATCATCTTTAGATCTCATTACTTTTTTTTGTTTTCCTTCTTCACTATTACCCATATAATATAATAATGTTTCCTTTTTTCTTAAATTTCAGAGTCGATTCTTTTTTTTCTTTTTTTTTTTTGTGATATGCTACATTTTTTATAACAACACATTTGTTTATCCGAATCATAATTATGAACGAATGTTGTGCATCTCTTGATAACACTCGCATCATTACCATTCTCTTCAGAAGGTTTTGGTGATGATGGAAAGCGTCTCATTCTTTTCAATTCCAACCGTCTATCCCGCTGTTTATCTAACTCTTTCATCAGTTCTTTCCTTAGATATCCATCATTAGCGTCTAACCATTTTTCCACATCTTTTTCGTACTCTATCTCGCGATATTCATCATTATCATCTAATTGTTTTTCCACCTTTTTATCCATTATATATATTATTTTATACTTTCTATGATTTTTATATAATTATATAATGTTTTTCTTATATTATAATAACATATTCAAAATTGGTATATTCTTAAACGGCGAATTCTCACCAAGCAACAAACCCTTGCCGAGTCGCTCAATGTTCTGTCCACTCTTCAGATAGAGACCATTTCCACTCAAAGAGTTGCCACCTCTAACGGGTTCTAGATACAATCCTTTACCACTGTCGTCTACGTGAACGCGACACACGGCTCCTCCCTTCTTCAAAAACAGTTCGCTGCCACCCATTAATTTCTCAACTGCCGAACCTGTGAGTCCCGTGAGAGCTCCCACGCCGAGAGTCTTTCCGAGAAAGGGTAGTGCCTTTGTGGCAAAAGGTAATGCTTTTGCGGCGATTCCTGCCAATAGCAGTATAAAACCACCTTTCATTCTCAAATTGTATCTCAACTGAGCAGGACTCAATCTCACCATCAACCCTCTTCCATCACGAATCGCTTTCTCCATCCTTTTGCTTTGACTTTTGGTCCAGGCGATCGAATCCTGACCGCCTCTCGTCAGATCTTCGTGAGTGAATTTGAATTTCACCGCCTCGCCTCGAGTTCTTAACGCTCTCTCAAGTTTCTTCCTCTGTCCTGCGGATATGTTCACGTTTTTTTCACGTATTCTGTCATAATTCTTTTTTTTAAAATATATTTACTTCAATTGTTTTCTTATTTTAATAATAATTATTTATATTAAAATAATTTTGTAAAATTAATATTGTGTTTATTTTATTTTTGTTATCTATATATATACACAATATTTTTTTTTTTTTTTGCTTTTATATTTCTCTTATGTGAAATCGTATCGTCACCCTCTCTCCGCGAAGATCTAACAGTTCACCATTTTGATCCGTCAATGTGGTTTTGAGACTATACAACGTGTCTAAAATCACTGGTAGATAAACTAAATTTCGAGGTCGCTCCACGATCTTATAACCCGGCGACACGTTTGGAAAGAAGGAATAGATCGTCGGTTGAGCGCTACCATTCACGTAGCTTCCAGCAATTACATCCACATTCACCAGAATGCTATTGACTGCAAGAATGTCAACCGTATTTTCAGATGCTGCATGGCCTCGATACATCTTTCGATCGAATCCCAGCATCTTGCCTATAGAATCGTCCGTATTGAAATCCACTTGAAAATTATCTTCCAAATCCAACATTGTCTGTAAGGTATTAGGATTGGGAGCGAGTCTGATCTTGTTGCTTCCCTTTCCATCTGTCTTCATTCGCATCTGAATGTAATTGTTCAAATCGTCTATGTCGTAACTTTCTTTGGGAATTCGAATCTCCAACCAATCCACTCCGTCGGAATACTTGAATGAGTTATTCTTTTCGGTGACATTGGGAAAGGAATAATAAGTCTCCAGATTCACCAACGCCATCTCGTATCTTTTCTCTCTATTCAATTCGATGGAAGGTTCGAATTTTGTAGTGAATCGAGTCGAATCGCCACTCACCACGATTTGAATGGATTGTTTTGCAGCCGTATTCTCGGCTATCTGTTCTAACAATTCTCCTTGTTCGAACATTATGTTTAATTTTATTTTTTTTATTTTTTCAAAACTAATTATTTGAAGATTTATTATTTTCTAATTTTTTTTTATTTTCATGCTCTATCTTATTATCATCAGAAACATAAAACTTGTCGAATCCACACCGATATTTTCTGCGATTAAATTCACTAGTCAAATCGATCACGACGAAATTGTAAAGTCCTCCATCCCAAACCCTCTTGCAGAATCTCCTGAATTCCGCCACGCTCATGTCGTTTGCGACGTGATCGCCGTAGATGTGATTGAGATTCTTGAGATCTTGGCGAAAAAGACATAGAAAATTAGCGTTCTCCCTTATCGTCTGTCTGGGCAATCAAAAATAATTCTGCGACAGGTAGAAACAGTCCACGTTGCTGTGTCGACCCCTAACGTAATACCATTCACATCTGTTCTGTCTCTCCAAAAGCAGATCGTCGAAAATCATGAGATTCTTATCTTCCGATTTCAATTCTCCAGGATCCGGAACGTCGCTAGCGTTCTCATAGAATCGACACTTGACGTTCGAAGATGCATTTCTCCTCATCAGTTCCATCGCCGCACCAACCAAAATGGTTGAAAGAGGAGCTTCACTTTTGTCGAATTCCTCCCTACTGTCAAAGATTCTGGTTATGACGTCCTTGGGCAATCTACGATCCATACACTCTTGAAGCAATCTGTATTCGGGTTGAAACAAGCTCTTGCCAAACACGAACAATCTGTCGTAATCCAACCAGTTGGGTCGGGACAACAGATTCATCAACAGATTGGTCTTTCCACAATTCGATTTTCCCACTAACAAGCCTCTTATGCTTTTGGGAAAGAACTCATTATTCGACCTCTTAGTCGCAGCGTCGTTCCAAGACATATCTTTAATGTTCATCTTTGTTTTATTTTTTTTTTTTGTTTCTTATTTTAGATTCTTTCAAACACAATTTTTTTATGTTTTTCAAACTCAGTTTTTAATATTATTATTTATTTATATCACACCATCGCGAGTTCTCTTCAATCCTGATCCACTCATCATTTTGACTAAATCTTGTATGGGTACCACAGCATCCTTAAAATCTTTCCAACTTTTCGGTGTTCGCTCTAACACAGCTCGCTTCGCCGGTGGACTGATCAACTTGTCGATCAATGCATCGGCTGCCCTCTTGCCAGCCACAGAAGCTATCCTACCACTGGCTTCGGAAGCGGCTTTCTTACCAGCATCCAAAGCCATCTTCTTACCGACCTCAAATGCAGTCGATGCGAGTTTTCTATCCGCATTGCTCGTGAACGCTCGCATTATAGAATCGACGATGCCAGAACCGCCTTGAACATAAGTTCTGACGTATCCCCTGTTCTTTATCACCAACATATTTTATTTTTATAATATATTTTGTTTTTTTCACTGGTAAATCGTTTTGTTGTTTAAATACTTTTATTATTCTAGTGTAAAAATTTACAGTTTTATTTTGTATATTTTGTTTGTTTGTTTGTTTCTCTCTACTTATTATATATACATCAATCCTTCAATTCGTTCATCAGCCTTTTATAATGGTTTTTTATTCAAAACCTTCTGTCTTAACAATTCGTCAGATATAGTAACCATCTGATTATCTAATCCTGTGTTACCAGCCCGTCTGCTCGCCATCAACAAACTCAATCTCTGAGACAGAGCGTCAGAATCGCTTGAAAGAAAAGTGGTTTTCACCCCTTTGCCAGTCACCGATTCGACGAACTTCTTATTCCTATCCCATATGGGTTTCACCACTTTCGTCCACTTGCAACCTCTGTTGGCTTTGGGTCTCGTCTCTCTGGCATCGTTATTTCTCCTCATGGCGTGGGTCTGAACCAGAATGTCGCCGTAATTGTCGAAATCCTGTTCTGTGTAATCACTAGGCTTGTCGTAAAGGAGCAATCTGCACAGTCCATCAGTTAGTTCGTATCTATTCGAGCCTACGGTTAATTCATCATCATCTATTTCTACTTCTGTGTCGCCAACAAAAGTTCTCCCGTCCGAATCCTTATAAAATCCATACAACAGATCTCTCTTACCGCATCCTTGGACGACGCAACGCTATCAGTGGTGATAGTCGAAGCTGTATCGTCACTCTCGCTTCAGTCGGTTTGAATCCCCGTGGGAACGTAATCCGGTGTAGATTGAACGGAATGCCGATTTCCAAAACTACCGGGCAACGAACCCATTCTCAAAGAACTCTCTTTTATGGGTCTCAATTCTTTGACTATCTCCTTCTTGCTTCGCTCTTGACTCTCCGTCACGGGTTTAAATATTTTTGTGGCTTCGCGTTTGAGTTCAACCTCACCAAGATGTCTGCTTCTGTCAGCCGATTGAATGCCCTTCTTAGCACGTTCATACTCGTCTAAAATTTGATCTCGGCGCCTAGAATCCATCTGTAAAAACATTTTTCGTTTTTAATTGTTAATGTTCCTTTAAGTATGCTAATGTGAGTTATTTTATTATTTTCAAAATTAAATGTATAATTATATTTTTATGTTTTAAGTTAATAAAAATCTTCTGTCTTTAATATAATAACTAAAAAATTCATATCTCAACTCAGTATTGATTGAATTGGGAAAACTTGAAAGTTTAAAAACGTTTTAAGCACATGACAAACCGGTTTCTGATTTAACGCATTTGAGAGTAATTTACGTTTGTTAAAAGGAATTCCATTCATATATCAAAAAACCATTCACTCAATGTCGAATTAAGAGAGAACCTTTGAAGACAGTTAAAGACATTCTAGCACATAAAAGAAACTGTTTTTTCTAATTTAACGTTAAAAGGGATTCATTCATTCATTCAAATCTCTGATCATTATCATGAATATATTAAAAATTTACTACTCAAACCTAATTGAGTGGAAAATGCGTTTTATTATACATTATTAAAACGATCCATTAAAAACGAAAAAACCTTCATTCACACCACAACAAAAACATGAGCAACATTTTTTCATCAAACATTCCATTAAGTGTTTATTAAGATTACTTCACAAAAATTAATAGTGACAAAACGCGAACAAACGATTTTTACCTCTGATTTTTTTTCTAATTATCTCTAAACTCAATTTCTTTTCATTACATTGAAACAAAACACGAATGTCTATTTTTACAGATCATATTTTATAGTCGACTCTTTTGAACGAATGCCTTTCATTCATGCAACTCTTTTAAAACTGACGCTCATATTTATAGTCGACTCTTTTGAACGAAAAACCTTCATTCAATCACAACAAAAACATATGTGTTAGTTTTACTACCATCGTGACAGTGGGTTTGCAGGTTAAAAATCACCTCTTTCCGTGTACCGTACACGATTCTATTTCTGACGAAAATCCGCAAATGTATTTCCGTGTACGCCTCCATAGGGATTCAGTGTTAAAATCGTGTACAGACACGGATGATTTAGAATCAGCAAGATGATGATTTAGAAACGGCAACACGTTTTTTGCTCGCAATTTAACACTGAATCCTATGGGGAAACCCATTTGCCGATTCTAAATCAGACGATACACCTCTTTTTCCTTAAAATTCCATGCGTTTTTTCACTCTTGAGCGATGTGTATATAGAATCCAGTGATTTTGAATCGGCAAAGCCGATTCTAAATCACCCTAAAAAACGTTAAAATCGTGTACCTGTACACGATTTTAACACTAAATCCTATGGAGGTGTCCATCGATGTACGTGTACATGTACATCTGTGTTTGAATCGGCATTTATCACCTACTATCATGAGACTAAGAGATCCGGACCTGGTTTGTTCGCATCTCTTAGTCTCGTTTTAAATCGGCCACCCCGCCTGATTGGTCCGGATCTCTTAGTCTCGTGGTATATCGGCCAACCAGCCTGCCTGGTCCAGATCTCTTAGACTCGTGATCAATCGGCCAACCACCTTGCCTGGTCCAGATCTCTTAGTCTCGTGGTAGATCGGCCAACCAGCCTGCTTGGTCCGGATCTCTGAGTCTCGTGATAAGTCGGTAGCCTTGCATGTGTGCTAGAAGTCGACGATTGGCTCTCGCACTTCTCTCTTGATCTGTTACGGGTACACAAATAAGTGCACCCCCATACACAAACACAAACACAAGCACACAGCACGACTGCCCTTCAATCCATACATGTACAGTCGGAGCCTGTCCAGGGAAAATGATGTCAAGGACTTTCTCAAGAGTTTCCTCAGTTTGAATAAAAAACATAAGGCTGGGGTAAGGCCCAATATTTTTTTAAAGGGTAAAAAAAATGCAAAAACAGAAGTAGATAAGACAAACTAAAACCACATTTAATCTTTTTTGAATACACCTGCAAAGTTGCAGTGGATAAGTAGAGGAAATGATTTGATTGATACTCGGAAAAGATAGCGTCTTGCAGTCTGATTCAGCTGGCAGGTTTCTAGTCCAAACATGGCCCGAAAGTCCGTAATACAAGTTTTTGGTTTGGTACGTCCTTTTAAAGGACGTACCAAACGAAAAACTTATATTACGGACTTTCAGGCCATGTTTGGACTAGCGCTTTTAATGCATCAATTCATGGTGAATATGTGTTTAATTATGGCTGGAAATGATCGACATCCTCTCAAAAACACTAGATTTTCTTTTCATTATACATTTTTATAACAAATTGATCATTTCCAGTGATAATTTTACTCGTATTCACCTTGATGTGATGCTTTGAAAGCCGCCATTTTGATTGATACCGTGAAAGTGAAAATTTCTATATCTTCACAGTGGGGGGATACGATTTCTATCTTTCCGCAATTTCTTCGATAATCTACCGTTTAGCGTATAATAAATTGATACACTAAACATTTTGAGCTGCTTTTTGTCAAATATGATTGGTTTATTCGCAACAAGACGAATCCCTAAAAGAAGTCGAGGTAAGATATCATAAGTTGACCCCAACAAGACGAATCCTAACAAGGCGAATATAGTTCTATTTTTATTATTAATTATCGTCATAAATAATGATTATTAATCAATTAAAAAATTGACATATTTATGCTATTGGGTCATAATTTTAACTTTTATTTCATATTTTCTAACCAGTAATGGATAGAGACGCCATAAGGGTGGCACCAACAGATCCGACGAAAGGCTCTACACATTTTCTGTCATGGTGAGAGGAGAGTTAAACTTTCCGACAGTTTCCCCGGGTCGTTAACCTTTGATACGACCTTGAAACCCAACTCAGTATTCGGTACTTTTTTTATAAGACAAAAGTAAACAAAACAGCTTTGAAATGTTCGTTTATTCATATTATTTTGAAGAATTACTTTCGTAACTGTACATGAATTCTGTTCGTGCACATGACTACTCAATCGCCATATCGGCATACGTATAAGGAGCGCTTTCATACAAACGGTATTTATTTATTTATTGGTGTTTAAGGTCATATACTTATGCACAATGGCTAATCATGACCGTGACAGTTTTACGGCTGGGGGAAGTCGGAGTACCCGGAGAGAAACACCGATCAACGACGAGCAGCTGCCAGCTCCCCAACATCGTAACTCCGCACTGGAGCACAGGCAGGGTTAGACTGGTTGAAGACATGCGCACCATCGACGTGCAGTACGCTTTAATACACGGCGTCATCGTGCCCCCATGTGGAGAATCGGGGTTAAGTTTCTTGCCCAAGGACACAACGCGGGAGTCCGAATCGATCGCTCAGACGGTCACCCATCCGAGGACTAACCGGGCTCGACGTTGCTTAACCTCGGCGCTCTGACGAGAACCGGTCACCGCAACGCCCCCCCCCCCCCCCCCCCAATACAAACGGTTTATATATGAAGCATAAGGTATGGTCAACTTTTTTTAACCATTTACCCAACGTAACGGCCATATAGGCCAGCTCAATGCACAAAAATGGTCATTCAAATTTATGATTTTTTGTTTCAAAAATATAGCGTGTGACCCCTCATTGGAACGAGCTCAACGAGCTCGTTCCAATGAGAGGCCACACGCTATGTTTTTGAGACAAAGAACGAAAATGTACAGCCATTCAAGATTTTTTGCGAGTGTCGTCTGCTGTTCGAGTTGGGTGAAGGGTTAAATTAGAGGCGTTCAGGGAAAATATTGGCGTTCGGACGACCAGTAATTTTCCCGACAGACAACAAAAATGTTCGACAGACATGGTCATGGGGGGCGAATCCTACGGCCACCCCACTAGATTCGGACCGGAAGCCAACTTTAACTTGGGAGGGCAACCTGCACAGAGCATCAAAATGTTCCCCAGCAGGAAGGACGTTCGTATGGCCATACTTTTTTCTTCCATGATGCTTTACGATAATTGCTCAAGACATTTCCGATTTCTTTGTATGTCTTTATTAAATTAAATTGATATTGTTTATTACTATTTATTATGCTACTGTTTATCTTGATTGATTGATTATTTGTATGTCTGACTAAAGCGGGTATTGATTATTGCTGTTGATCATGTGTATCTTTCAACAGGACGGGAAATTCAAATCTATTCTTTACCTCAATAAGTCTACTATTATTAATATCTGAATGAAATTTCTGAATTAAAGTGGCAAGTGATTACTTTTTTTTTGTTGTACCAAAAATACATGAATTAACCCTTTACCCAACGTAACGTTCAAAACCGGCCAGCGCTATTCACAAAAATCGCCAATTAATTTTCATTATTTTTTCATGTTTTGTCTCAAAAACATAGGTTATGACCCCTTTTTGGAACGAGCTCGTCGAGCTCGTTCCAATGAGGGGTCATAACCTATGTTTTTGAGACAAAAAAATGAAAAAAAATGAGTTATTCAAGAATTTTATTTGCAAGTGTCGTCAACTTTTCATGTTTGATAAAGGGTTAAATTGATTATTCGCATCTGTTAATCCTCTGCTAAATGTGTCAAGTTGGGCTGTGTTTTTCGACTCTGATCCTTATCCATAAAGTCACAGGATATGCACAACAACAATTCTTTCGGACACTTTCCATTTCTGTGAAAATTCAAATACACCCTCCTGGCCACACATTCTTTCGTTTACAGTCCATCAGCGCGCGTACTGACCATACGGTACTGTTGCCATACAGAAAAAAATCGGCTATGTCTTGAGCAGTTATCGAAATGCATGATGGGAGAAAAAGCTGGAGCCATAGAGCACCCTTGCTACTCACCTCTTAGATACATGTAGTACCGAGGCCAAGATCGTTCGCAAGGCTTAGTTTAACAATTCAGTGTCTCACTAAATTCCTCTTCAACGATTTTATATCAACAATTGAAAGTATTTATTTATTTATTTATTTATTTATTTATTTATTTATTTATTTATTTATTGGGGTCACCTCGCGACGGACAATTTGATGAGTGGAGAAAGCCGAAGTACCCGGAGAGAGCCATCGAGCAGTGGCGAGCACCTGTCAGACTCCCCATTATACTAACTCCACACAAGCAGAGTTAGCATTGGTTGAAGACAAGTGCACCATCGACGTGCAATACGCCATAGTACACAACGCCACCGTGCTCTCAATCGGGTAATCGGGATTAAGTGCCTTTCCCAAGGACACAACGCAGTTACCCCTGGCGGTGATCGAACCGTGGACCTTTCGGTTTGAAATTCACTGCCGTAACCACTGAGCCACCACACTCCCTATTCAAAGTCGGAGCTATTACGCTTTAGTGGATACTTATAGCATGGGGCCGGATTAAAAACAAGCAGTGTCAAGAACTCTTTTGAGCATTGCAAAAACCAGTAACTGACAGCGATTGTATCCTAATCACAGCACATATTATTACCGTATGTAAGGACATGGATGCTCCCTCCCTCCCCTTCAACTTGGTCACGGGCAAGGAGCGAGTACTCATCTTTTTATACATCTGTCTTATTTTTTCTGCTATAGATTTTTAAGATGCCATGATAATATTAGTTATCCTTGTGTTTTCCGGGGTGGAGGGAATTTCCACCGGTCTGGGGACTCATACACCCTGCGGCGCATCCGAAGGGTGTATGAGTTCCCAGACCGGTGCAAATTCCCATACACCCAGGGAGAAACAATGATAAGGGATTTATTTCCAAATCCTTTTGTTCTGTTCCACAACAGCTAATTTAGCTTTCAAAATCAACATTTTCTCCTTTTTCCAATAAAGATGTTCTAAATAATTGACACAATTTTTGTTGCACTTGGCTGTATTTACAAATTTCATTTTCAGTTTGACCCGCAAAAACATTTCTTAAAATTAGTCGGAGCCATTTCAGTTTTTTTACCAGTCGTTGTGTATTCCTGTTTTTACACCACAGTTAACCACAGTGTAAAAAATTAAATGATGCCGTTAAAACGTACCTCTCAGCCAATCAAAAAGTAGTATTTCATTCCATTTGGAAATAAGAAAACAAATCTTTTGAGTTGTTTAGTTAGCAGCATGTCGTGAAAATAGGTTGTGATTTTATTGATTTGAAACCGCATACCAGGCAATAAGCTATGTTCAAGGAAGTCGCGTAGATAACCCATTGGGTGTATAAACCTGTTTGTCCCGAGTATGATGACTCAAGACGTGACTGACTAATACTCCGAGTACATTATGAAAGAACGCCTTCGTCGATCGCTAAGACATGCGTTGGTAATCTAGTTGAAATATTAGTCAGTCGAGATTATACTAAAAAACTAAACACTTCTTGAAAAATTACAAGTGAATAAATAAAATATACACGCAGTAGTTGTGACGTAACGTCTTATTTAATTAACACATACAGTCAGTGGCGCCGGAACGGCCCAAACATTGGCCTGACCATAACACCCAGATCCCTGTTTTTTACGAATTGTTGCCATCGATTATGTGGGGGAGAGAAAATGACAGTGCATGCAGTTCGTCTTTCGAGGAACATAATATTTTGTCATATTATGTTCCTCGAAAGACGAACTTTAATGTGGGGGGGGGGGGGGCACAAATGTGGGGCCCTGGGCGTCAGTTTCGTCTGCCAATCGGCAGATACCGAGAGTAAGAGTAATGATAGGGGAGTTGGGTGGCCTCCCCTAAGAAAATTTCGAAATCAGTTATTAAATGGAGATTTCTGGCGGCTTTTGGGGATAAAAAATCACGTAATTTCTTTGAACGTCAAACTGACGTTTTTAGCAGAATGTTTCAAATTTGCAAGTTCATCAGTGAGTATCCAGTTGCCTGGAGTTATAACTTTTGCTTGCACTATTCTTAAAGTGATAATTTTATAACGTCAAGCTGATTTAAACAAGTTATTACTTCAAGAATCATGCAGTCCAATATTACAACCGTTGGTCTAGACAGTTAGTGTCGAGCTCCATTCACGATACAGCCCCCTTCTTAATTGTTGACATAGGAGTCGGAACCTTTTGGGGAGCCCTAGTCAAAACATGGCCGGAATGTCCGTATTTTAATTTTTGGTTTGGTACGTCCTTTAAATGGACGTATCAGACCAAAAGAAAATAAATAAAATACAGTCTGAAAGACTGTATTTTATTTTTTGGGGTTTGGTACATTTTTTTGGTTTGGCTATCTTTGTGTTTGTATTGGGGGGGGGGGGGGCAGACCTAACCCAAGAATCCTGGTCGTCTGGACCAAACCCGGGCCTCCCAAGTTCCGGATCCCGAGGTTACTACCCTGGGCACCCCACCCTTTCCTCACACGCTAAAAACTAAAGTGTTAAACACTACACTTGAAGTGCTGTATTTAACACTTACTAAGTGCTGAACAACCACTTTGTTCAAGTGTAGATATCCCAAAACTTTACAGGTGTTACAATAATACCACTTGACAAATGTAATGTCGCGACACTTAAAAGGAAACAACACCAGATGACGCGGATCAGGCTCGAACTCTCGAGACTGATCCGCGTCATCTGCATTGTGTCCTTTTAATTATGTACCCACCAAGCGCAAATCAGATTATGGACGATTCTGGAAGAACCACCAATGCTAGACACATGGGAAGTGCCATCTATTCAAGTTTCAGATATCTGGCGATTGTAATGTCTAAGTGCTTAAAGCATTGCACTTTGAGTGTTAAAATCAAACCCTAAGAGTTAGAATGGGTTTAACACCTTGAAAGTGTCAGTTTTAACACTTTAGTTTTTAGTGTGCAGCCCTCTTTACCCATAAATTACAAATGTTCCCATCGATCAAAGTCGAAAGTACTTAACCCTTTACCTAACGTAACGGCCAAAACCGCCAGCGCTATTCTCAAAAATCGCCAATTAATTTTCATTATTTTTTTCATTTTTTGTTTCAAAAACATAGATTATGACCCCTCGTTGGAACGAGGGGTCATAACGAATGTTTTTGAGACAAAAAATGAAAAAAAATAACTATTCAAGAATTATTTTTGCAAGTGTCGTCTGCTTTTCAGGTTAAGTAAAGGGTTAAAAGAAATACTGAACGTCCAAGTAGAATAAATTAGGAGGTATACGCAGACCTGTAAATAAGCCGTCTGACATTTACAGAATAAGATTCTCAGAGTGTGAATTTGATGATGCTATCCCATACAGTGGGCCAATTTGTCCTCTGGTTCACAGAGGGTAGATTTGGTGATGCTACCCTGCTGTGCAGAGTAGCATAACTAAATTCACCCGCTGGGGGTCCTCAGTTTACAGATGAGTCTCCTTATTTTCCGGCTTGAATCCGCTGCTGAACCTCATATAAGCGCTCCACCCAAGACCACTGTTACAAACACTAAAACAGTTTAGACACCAAACTCGTCCACCACGCGTTCTGGCTTGGGAAAACGTAAAACTTATCAAATTTGGTGATTTATTTTCTGTATAATTTTACACCATTTCTCCAAAAGACCATATTTCCTAATTTCGTTTTCTCTTTTCATATTTTTATGAATAGACATAAAATCGGAATTTGCAAACTTGCGTTCTAAATCTTCACGGTTATCAAAATATTGAACATGAGGCCAGTCATAGAAATCACTAAACTGTAACCAATACAACTCGTGTTCTGGATTCTCTTTAAATTCTGTATTGGGGTTAAATGAGTGTGTACTAGATGGGGCCTTTTTCATTTTTCGCGATAGATTCGGGTCTCTGTTGCAATATGGGTATGTCGTGCTTGTTCGATCGGCTCCAAAGTGTGCGTGCAAACGAAAATATTTAGCACTTGGCACAAACAACGGTATGTTTAGGGAATAAAATTCTGTAAATTTAAATGACATTACGGAATATGGACAAAATATGATTGCTCTATGGCTCGTCAGATTATCAAGAGTATATCTTTTATATTTTTCACGGAGATCTATGGTTTTGAACGATGTTATCTTCTTCAAAGACCATAAGAATCGTGGTGCACGAGCTAAGACAAGCACCTCTTTTTGAGTTGGATTATACGTGTGGTTGTTAGTGTAGAAACCACTAAAACTTGTAAGTAACTGTATATTTTGAAGATCTGTATAGTACTTTAAGTATTCAAAATCATATCGGCTTGCTGCTGCTATAACATGATGAAAACTTTTAGGCGCCTGTCTATTTTGTTCATCAAGCTCTTTCAATTTAGTATTAAGGTTCATCCAACTTTCAATGCTACACCTTCCTAAGTTATACCGATGTGCAGGCAAAAATATGATTGATTTCGTTTTATTAAATGGCATCCACAATTCGCACATTGATGCTGGAAAGGAACAAAAGAAAGCATCGACGGTCTGAAACACAGGATTCTTTCGAAAAAAGGCAGCGTTTCTTTCAATCACTGAATTATTCAATGGATGAGAACTTGTTCTATACGCTAATATTTCTTTCGATAAGTTTCTATAAATCTTAATTAAGGGCTGTTGAAAAACCCCTGGATAAGGTGTTTTGCTGCCTTTAATTCCTGCTACATATGTTTTTTGGCCCAAGGTAGCTAATAACGACGGGGTGTCTAATCGCACCCCATCGTGTAGGTCAGAAGTCCAGAAAATTGCTTGCTTCTTCTTAACATCTGGGTGTGAGCACTGATGAGGCATGCCGTGTGGTTGATACAAAGCAGAATGGCCAATGTTGAAAAAGGATCGACTGTGTTTATCACGGTTGTCCAATGGTTGGCCAATTTTGTATCCGACAGCAACAACAGCTTCCAACCATCGCTGAACACCAAAAACATCAGCTCTTCCAACGAATCCTCTTTCGTAGAGCCGTATATACAGTTCTTCCATTAAATCCTCCAACGATCGCTTCAAGTGCTCTTTATTTGTTATCTTAAATTTTCTCCATTCGTCAAGAAATGCAACCAAGTCTATAATTTGTGCAAAGAGTGGTGTTTCTTGAATCAAATCTTCAGCAGTATTTGAATGAGGTTTTCGGACTCTATCAACCAGAGGTCGTGGGAGAAAACCCACATACAAATCACAAAAGGAAAAGAGAGTCTGAGCAATGTAACTTCTTAATATGTCGGACTCAGCTTCATTAACTGTGTGCGGTAGATAAAGTGCAAAGAATGCTCTTCGAAAGTGAAGAGTTGCATGTGAGTTCATGGGCGTATAAAGGCCATGAGGCATAACGACCAATTGTTGTACAGACGCCTTCTTCTTGCTAAAGTAAACTGGTGTATTATTTTCCATTCCAGACAGAGAATATACGTCAGGTTCGTGATCAGCTAGGGATTGAAGAACTCCAGCTTTTGTCATCGTTAAAGCTTCGTTTCTGAATAAAAACCTTTGTTCCAACGAACGGTTGGTTTTGTTCAGAGGAAATCCCCGAGGATAACTATGTGAAAACGGTGATCCCAAGTACACATGAGGGTTAAAGAAAAGATCCATATTGTCCCCAACGACTTTCGATATGTTTAACGTGCTTTGTCCTTTATTTTCTGTTATAAAAGTTTCTATCCATAAGTTTTTATCCACGGCTGCCCCATCAATCCAAAATTTCAACATACTGTTATCATCGAAGTCCCATATAATACTTGCACCTTGTGATATAGCATAGAGGTAGCCAATGTTTTTACGAGAAAAAGAGTTCCACGGTAAGGATTGGATGAATGGAGAGTCCATTTCAAGTTGTCCATCCGGATCAAGAAAGACGAAATTCCTGGAAAGTGACGTCGGTATTTGATACCTCTTGGGACTGTTCGTATCACCGACAATTACTACACACCATTTGTCGAGATACAGGAATCTCCTAACGGCTTCCGATGGCTCAGATATCGTCCTTAACACAGCCCAAAATTTACATGAATGCTTTGGCGTCAAAACTCGGTTTGGTACTTCATGAATATTCCGATTACGAAATTTAATTTCGCTCGTGGGAAACTTACGACTACTACCGACCGATCGAGACAGGTGTTGATTTCTCCATTGTGCTGATAAGTATCTTAAACACATTAAATATGAAAATGATAGCAAGGTAATCAACAACAGTAAACCTAGTATCGATTTTTTACGTCGAGGGCAAATTTCGTAAATAATGCAACGACGCCGTCTGCAATCCATTCTGACTCGACTGTTTATAACGGCTTTCAGTCCCTGCTGGGAGAATAGACTTTACTTGTTAGCAAAAAGTCATGTGATGAACGATCTTCATCTTTCAATTCACTGCGCCGACCCGTACGTGATTTTTAAGCCAGACAGATGACCTGCCATCTCTTGGTAAAACTGTAAAAGAGAAAGAAAAAACAAATGTTAAAATTAATGGTTTGATACTCAGGTAGCGACGGATTCGCTTTTTCGGCCCGCGTTCGTCATATTTATTTCGGTGGCAAAATTCAAAATGTATAAAACTATCATAGTTTGTGATTTTAGCAGTATCACATCGCGATTTGCAATATAATGTGTCATATACATTGATAAAGTGTTGTTATTCTCTTCGGGAAATGCGACACGATTCTCATATGTATGTACAAAATAAACATTTAATCAACAAGATGAGAGCTAGATTAGTTTTGGTGGTCTGAATTTGTTAAATCAAAAATTGTTTTATTCCAAATTATTAGAGTACCAACAAGTAATAATTTGTAATAGAATAAATTTGTATAAACAAACTATTACTTACGTTTGACTGAATACGGAGCTCGTCGAGCTCGTCCCAAGGAGGGGTCTTAACCTATATTTTTGAGACAAAAAATGAAAAAATAATGAAAATTAATTTGGCGACTTGAGTGAATAATACACACTAAAAACTAAAGTGTTAAACTGACTCTTTCAAGGTGTTAAACCCATTCTAACTCTTAGGGTTTGATTTTAACACTCGAAGTGCAATGCTTTAAGCACTTAGACATTACAATCGTCAGACATTTGAAACTTGAATGGATGGCACTTCCCCTGTGTCTAGCATTGGTGGTTCTTCCAGAATCGTCCATAATTTGATTTGCGCTTGGTGGATACATAATTAAAAGGACACAATGCAGATGACGCGGATCAGGCTCGGTGTCCGCGCCTGATCCGCGTCATCTGCGTTGTTTCCTTTTAAGTGTCGCGACATTACACTTGTCAAGTGGTATTATTGTAACACCTGTCAAGTTCTGGGATATCTACACTTGAACAAAGTGCTAGTTCAGCACTTAGTAAGTGTTAAATACAGCACTTCAAGTGCAGTTTTTAACACTTTAGATTTTAGCGTGTACTGGCGGGTTTTTGTCGTTTCGTTGGGAAAAAGGGTTAATCAAGTATTCCAACTACATCATCAAGACATTTTTTTTTTCATTAGGGTTTAACGACACATTAACAACCAGGGTCATATCAAGTCGGTGACAGTTTTACGAGTGGACGAAGCCGGAGTAACCGGAGTCCGCCAGCCGTAAAACTGTCACCGACATGATATGACCCTGGTTGTTAATGATCATCAAGACATGCATTCCTTGAAGACAAGCCTTGAAGATATAAATATTGGCGGTGGCAAGGGGACTACCCCCGCCTCTGCCCCCCCCCCCCCCCCCCCACCACCGCACTACCACCACCCATCGGGGAAATAGGCCAATTTCGTCGGAGATATAATATTTTGTAAATACCATGAAGATGGAGATAACAATCCCGAAGACCCGATACACATACACCGGAGAAATAAACCGATGGGCATAGTCAATGTGGAACAGGCAGAGTTAATTACACTGCGAGAGTTCTATTTTAGTCCGTACCAGAAACTTTCTACACAATCACTGGTCGATCACGACCGCACATCTAGACCCTGTTGTGGGTTAAATTGTGCTTATTAAATTTGTGGCTTGTGAAACTGGAGGATCAAAAAAAGGTGCCCTGGCGAATCGCCATGACATTTGTTTTTGATACCTTGGTTCCACAAACCACAATATTTTTTTCCTTTTCTTTTTGCTTTCGTTTTAACTCTCTCGCTATGACACCTATTTTGGATACCCTAGTTCCACAAATCACCCTTTTCTGTTCTTTTTGCGTTTCGTTTTGACTCTCTCAAAGCCTCTAGAGTCACGGACACTGCGAGTTTTTCTCAATTAAAACAAATATTTCTCCCACCGGGCCGAACTATGATCAGGTCGGGGAATTCTCTAGCCCACCCTTGACAGGCTTCATAGCCCACGAGTCGGGGAAAAACTGGCGCCACCCCTGGATGTTGATAGAATTAACAGTCGGGATTTTAGTTAACTCCAACGTAACGACCAAAACCGGCCAGCGCTATTCTCAAAAATCGCCAAATAATTTTCATTATGTTTTCATTTTTTTTGTCTCAAAAACATAGGTTATGACCCCTCATTGGAACGAGCCCATCGAGCTCGTTCCAATGAGGGGTCATAACCTATGTTTTTGAGACAAAAAATGAAAAAAGTAGTTATTCAATAAGTTTATTTAAAGTGTCGTCTGCTTTTCATGTTTGGCAAACGGTTAAAAACATTTGTTACCAGATATGTACATGTAGTACAGTTGTGACTCATGGTCCACTTACCTCATCGAGCTCGTTCCACTGAGGGGTCATAACCTATGTTTTTAAGATAAAAAATGAAAAAATGTAGTTATTAAAGAAGTTTATTTAAAGTGTCGTCTGCTTTTCGTGTTAGGCAAAGGGTTAAAAACATTTGTTACTAGATATGTACATGTAGTACAGTTGCGACTCGTGGTCCTCTTACCTTCTATTTAATTTGAACGTACAGGATTCAAAATTTGTCATGCTGGGCCGAATCGGCTAGACCTTCATTTGCCTTAGACCGACTTTGTGTGTGACGGATAGCAAGTAGCAACGAAAGAACGTGATCATCGTATGTACCTATATATGTGCTTATGCACAATATGTCACATTGTGCATAAGCACACAAGCACATATTGGCACATCCAGCATTCGCCCATATGCTACTTGTAATGTATACAAATTGTACTAACACATAAGCACATATCGGTACGATCAACATAGTGTCTTATATGTAAAATACCCTAGTTTGCACTTGGCCTAGACACTGTATAGACTGAAACAGGCTTAGATGAATGGGGTGATCTGATTGAACCTAGATTTGGCTGAAAGCAGATGTCGAGCCAGAATAGGGAGTAGCCACTAAGCTTTTAGAAGTGCTGCAAGTCATTATTGGTAAGACACTCAGAGGCAGGACAGAATAGTGGTAGCCAATAATAATAGAACATGGCAGTAGTGCTACAAGTAGCAGTGGTGCTCTTGGAGCTATGGTGGCCATGGGAAGATATAGAATCCAGAAGCCGATCAGGTGTCAGGAGCCAAAATTAGCTTCAGATATATATCCCCTAAAACGTATCCCCCAAAATTACTCTTCAGTGTTACACCAACAAGTCATACCTATCCTCCAATACCCAGATGGGCATAAGAGTCATATGTGGAGTCACTCGTTGGAACAATTATTCGATGGCTTACTTTCTCGACAGATTCGAGCCATTCGATCAATGCCTCTTCCAGTCACTACTCTGTTGCCTATTGGCTCGATAAGATTCGAGCCATTCGAGTAATACATATCCCTGCTCGATTGCCTCTTGGCCTTGGGAATCATATAGGACTTCAATAAAGAGGGGGAAGATAACCCTGTATGGATATGTACAGATTAGGAGAAATAAAGCAGTGATGATGCTTTGAACCAAGTCCGTTTCGGTGATTTTAGCAGTTTCGGGTAATTGGGGAGGGATTGTCGAGTTGTTTGTGGTAATTAGATTTAGTTCAATCGAACACACCTTCTAAACACAGCCCCGTTCTTTAAGACGCCTTCCAGGCAAACAGCGACACGTGCTACCATAGACATCAAGATGGCGGCCTCCAGTATACAAAATGGACGACAGAAACACGTAGCACCCTAACAACACGAACACTAGGAACACTTATCACTATTTGGATGACGTCACAAGATGGCCGCTCACGCGGGCTATCATGAAGACCAAACATGGCGTAACTGGGTCACGTGACAATGACATAACTTCCGATGCATGGTCCCCAAATGGGGCAAGATCTACACATTTCCTACTACTACCGTGCCCCCACGTCAGCAACCGGGATTAAGTGCTTCGCCCAAGGACACAACACAGTTACTCCAATGCCGTAACCACTGAGCCTCCGTGGTTTGAAGCCCAATGCCGTAAACACTGAGCCACCGCGCTCTCTTCAACTTCGCTGAAAGTCATGAAAACGCAGACAATTTCGACAGGGGCTTCGTGAAGATGACCGTTTTTGGAGAGGGGTGGGCGCTCAAGCCTCATTTGTCCCGGCTGCCATGATTAACCCTTTACCCAACGTAACGACCAAAACCGGCCAGTGCTATTCACAGAAATCGCCAATTAATTTTCATTATTTTTTTCATTTTTTGTCTCAAAAACATAGGCTATGACTCCTCGTTGGAACGAGCTCGACGAGCTCGTTCCAAAGAGGGGTCATAACCTATGTTTTTGAGACAAAAATGAAAAAAATTAGGTATTCAAGAATTTTGTTTGCATGTGTCGTGTGCTTTTCATGTTAGGTAAAGGATTAAGTCACGACGTATTACAACTATATCATCAAGGGACATAAAAATCCTTTGTGTGCGATACATCTTAGAGCTACAATATTGAGAGAAACACGAGCGGAAAGTTCGAATTGAGTTTTAGGATTTATCGTCCGTGGAGGCCAGAGTTCAAAATATTGGTTTGCTGAGGAGATTGTTTTGACCTTCGACAGTGTGTAGTGAGGGTAGATTAACCCATTCAATGGCAGAAAAGTGAAAACGAATTTGAACTCGCATCGTGTGATAACCACAGACGGTGGTGTTAACATCAGAGGTCACTGATTGCTGACCTCAGCTTCCACCCCGATGTATGTATATATTCTAGTTTAATATGAATTATTATCACCCCCCCCCCCCTCCCGACACGAAACCTAACTACCCACCCAATATAAATATGTTTTACTGGGAGCGCGGTGGCTCAGTGGTAGACTGTTGGACTTCTATGCTAGAGGTCCCGAGTTCGATTCCCGTCCGGGACGACCCGCGTTGTGTCCTTGGACAAGGCACTTTATCCCGATTGCCTACATGGGGGCACGATGACGCCGTGTACTAAGGCGTACTCACGTCGATGGTGCACATGTCTTCACCCACTGTAACCCTGCTTGAGCGGTGCTTGAACAGAGTAAGAATGTTGAGGAGCTGACAGTTGCTCGTCGTTGCTCGGTGGTTTTCTCCGGGTACTCCGGCTTCCCACCCCCCCCCCCTCCCCCTTAAAACTGTCGAGGTCATGATTAGCCATTGTGCATAAGTATGTGACCTTAAACCATAATAAATAAATAATATGTTTTACTTCCATGTAAGTTATCTCAACAACAAAAAATCGACATTTCAATAGCCTTCTAGGGTGTCCTGTTTACCTGCGCGGTTTGACTGATAAACATTATTTCTAATTCAAACTCCGTTCTTTACCCTTAACCCTGAGGGTATCTTCCATGTTAATCCAATGGCAGCAATTAGAATAACCCATGTTCACTAATTAGGGTAAGCAATGAATATTTTCAGCCTTCGGTCTGCACGAAGAAAATATTGATTGGTCAACTCCACACATTAGCTTAGCACCCGTCCTACTTAATGAAATTATTAAGTATCATGTTCCTGGCACGGAAAAAACGTTAAAGTGGACTCGCGGATTCAAAGGGTCAACATTCCACTGGTAATCAAGTGTACGTTACGGGATTATACTGATTCACAGAAAAGTATCTAAAATTCATCATCACCCTTGATTCAGAGAAAGACAAGCCACAAATACGATTATATGTTGTTTTAAATTTTCACAAATTATCACTTGTGACCTTGTCGGAATTATGAGATTTAAACCGTTACCTAACACGAAAAGCAGACGACACATGCAAATAAAATTTTTGAAGCACTACTTTTTTTATTTCTTTGCGTCAAAAACATAGCGTATGACCCCTCATTGGAACGAGCTCGTTGAGCTCGTTCCAGTGAGGGGTTATAAGCCATGTTTTTGTGACAAAAAATGAACAAGTAATAAAAATTGAATGGTGAATTTTGTGAATAGCGGTGGTCGGTTTTTGCCGTTGCGTTGGGTAAAGGGTTAATTGAGTAGGATTGGCCATATGGTTCACCGGGTGGGGCCCTTATTGGGGTCCCCCTGTGGCCACAAGACTGCTGCAGCCCAACACGTGTTGGTGCATGGAGTTTTGTAAAAGTGACCAACAAGCGAAATGGATCTAATTGCATAGACTGCCGGTATACCGAAATGCTCTCTATGTGGACTGCCATTGCTATCGGCAGTACACAAAGAGACATTTCGATATACCAGCAATCTAGTCTGCATTTGATCGTTCAGAAACAAGGAAACCGCGTTCTGTCAGCTTGAAAATCAAAATTTTTTCCCATTAATTGGGTCGGACTATGGTTGGCTCGATGGATCCAAACTGCTACCCCCCCCCCCCCCCCCCCCCCTCTCCCGCCTCCCCGTGCAGCTATTTTTCCGAATGAGTGACGAAGATGGTATAAATATGTCATCTAAATGCCCTCAATGTGGACTGCAATTGATCGATCAGATACGGGGAAGCTGCGTTCTTTCGGTTCGAAAATAAAATTCTCTGGGTCCTCCTCACCCCCCCCCCCCCCCCCCGTGCTTCTCCCCGTAACTTGACTTGGCCCAACCCACCTCTGGAGTGTATTCTGAACGCTAAGTTTTGTTATTTAACTTCATATAAGGAACTGCATTGTTTGCTCGTCGTTGCCACGCATCTCTATGACAAATGTTCAACACTTGATTGACAAATAATTTAGCCTCTGCACTGACTCCTATTCCTTAACTTCCTACTGTTGTTTAATTTTCGACCATTCTTCGTCATAAATATAAGGAGCCCCCCGCCCCCTCCCCGGGAGACTTCTGTCAAGAGTGGAATATCCCTTTTTGTGCTTGTTCAAAACTCGCCACTCCTCGCACCGGATCATGCTTCGCTTTGTCACCCATGATTGAAATATGCGCCCATCACTCAAAACTCCAGTATTCCCGATTCGTCATTGGAGAGCTATACCCCTCTAATTGTCTGTAGAAGTAACACTAATGGCCTTTGATCTGAATTAGAACAGAAACGAAAAGTAACATAATTTATGCAGTATATATTCAATAATGAATTGGAGTCTTTGATCCTCTTTATATGACACGAAATACCAACATGAGAAAATTTTACAACGGTGATAAATTTGCCACGGAGGAAAATCACGCCATGTAAACGCTTATACTCCCGGAAACATTTATACACACGCTGGCAAAATCTCGCATCAGGACCAGTGGCAAATTATTGTATCAACGTGGGAAAAATCATTGGAGTTAGTATTTTTCGTCATATAAACGCAATTCTCAAATTCGCCTCCTTTGGCATTTCTGATGCGAGCATGAATGTTGTGTATCGTTTTGCGTCATGTGTCACGTCAGAAGGATATTCCGAAGGTCACAACTCGTGCCCGTAGTTTTACAAGTGAGATCTAGACAATGAGGCTCCTATAACTAAAAAACACACAGGCACACAGTCCCTACACCAGCTTTCAGTGGAAGAGAAGGGGAAACCAGGATTTGGTGGCGCTGAGCAGTGCCCAGCTGCCCATTGTCTTGCTAGCGGGTCTGCGGCCCGTCGGTTCCCTCCAAATCAAAACCCTTATTCAAAAATAGATCCATGGAGATGGCTCCCATCTCCCGTCGGCTCGTGCTCTGAATGTGTTAGCACCATTTTAGACCTTTCTCACCTAGGGTATATTTTTGCTGAATGATAGACATGGCTGTGACAAACGAACGGGCGGAGCTGGGAGAGCAGAAGCAAAATTGTTAGAGCTGAAAGAATACCACGAATTCCCACGTGTGTGCTCCGAACAATTAGGCACTTTGAATTGAATTGCATTAGAATTATTGTAATCGTGGCAACTCAACTCATGTTAACCATCTATACAGCATGTGTCTCAAAAACACGTCAGTGTATTCTCCATGCCAGCCTTATCATCAAGTAGGTTAAATAACGTCAGATGCTGGAACATATTCGAAGATAGCTAGGCCTAATATATTTATAAGCTATTTTAGAAAGACATTTGCTTTAACCCTTTACCTAACGAATCGCCCGCATCCGCCTTTGTAATATTCAAATTGTGCAGTTGAAAAAATTAAATTTTTCAAAATATTTCAACAAAAAACATATCATGTAACTCCTCGTTGGAACGAGCTCGTCGAGCCCGTTCCAACGAGGGGTCACATGATATGGTTTTGTTTAATTTTTTGAAAAATTTAAAACAATTATATTTAAAATAATAAATTTTGATATCGTCTTCGTTGGGTAAAGGGTTAAAAAGAATTACATGTTAAATAGCTGATGTTTAACAAATTGGTTGCAGGTTGTGGCTAGGCTGAATGAAGTGGGGGTGGGGGCAGAATATTTTTTTACGTTTCCAATAGGAGCAGATAAATATGCTACCCAACCCCACCCCCACCCCCTCCTCGCTCCTCCCAGCATACACACTGAATTCCATCCGGGTAAAGAGTTTTCCCCAGAGAAAACAATATTAAAACTCTTAATGCCAAATGGTGAGCGCCGAATATTTTTGGAAGCCTCAAGTCGCCAAAAAGTGAACGAATAACTACAGAATGTGACCAACGAAATATGTTACGGGTGCGTGAACTAGTTTTAACCCTTTGACTACGTAACGACCAAAACCGGCCACCGCTATTCACAAAATTCACCATTCAATTTTTATTATTTTTTTTATTTTTTGTCGCAAAAACATAGCTTATGACCCCTAATTGGAACGAGTTCAACGAGCTCGTTCCAAAGAGGGTCATAAGCTATGTTTTTGAGGAAAAAAACAAAAACATTAGTGCTTCAAAGATTTTATTTGCAAGTGTCGTCTGCTTTTCGTGTTAGGTAAAGGGTTAAGGATTTCAGGCATGAATGTATATAAAGTTGAAAGTTTTCAAGAAAAATAGGGGGAAACCCCTCCCCCGTGGCTATGGTAAACACACTTTCGATTTTGAAGCAAGCTATCGTTCTTACGCGCCATTGCAACTGCACTTTTTACATTTTACGAGTAGATCAATGTCCAAATTGTGCAGTTGAAAACTTTTTTAAAAATTCTACAAAACCATATCATGTGACTCCCTCAATGGGGGAGGGGGGGGGCTCACAAGATATAGTTTTGCTAAAAAAAATTAAGAATCGGGTGAAAAAAATTAAAATAACAAATACTTTGATATCATGTGTTTACTATAAAAATCACACGGAATTTTTCTTAAAAATCCTAATAAAATGATGCGCGCACGAAAATGTGAACAATACCACTGGGAGGGAACGGATCCTTGACTTTGCGTGCTATCTCGGAAGATGTTTGCATGCTCTACGAGAAAATATCCCGGTGTTCTGTTCAAATTTACTCAAACCACAACAGAATCACACTTTGTATGCCCATAAACAGCGAAAAACGACACCACCATGGACGTGACAAACAACGTTAATAATATTTATCATATGACTCGTCCGTTTTGTTCACTTTAAAACATTTGATATTTTGTTTTCATATTAATCAGTGATAAATAAAGCCTTCCGTCAATTTCATCGGTCAATTTCAAAATTAGACAATTTGATTGGCTGAAAAAAATACAACTGGGCCACATTTTCATAATTTGCATAATTAGAGTTGGGGGCTTTCATTGGTCAATTTCAAAACTGCACAATTTGATTGGCTAAACAAAATACAACTGGGTTACATTTGCATAATTTCAGTAGGGAGAATTTACGTTATCTCTCCTATTTGGGGTGGGCTATATTGTATTAATCTTTTACCTAGAAGAAAAACGCCATTCATTTTTTTTCTATTTTCACTTTTTGCTTCCAAAACATAGGTTATGACCCCTCATTGGAACAAGCTCAACGAGCTCGTTCCAATGAGGGGTCCTAACCTATATTTTGGAAGCAAAAAATGAAAATTTTTAGTTTTCCAAGTGCCATCTGCAACTCAAGTTAGGTGATGGGTTAAAAAGCCATACTAAGTGGGTAATTTCTGAGTGTGTGTGTCATATGATAAATAGAATATGAAATGAGTGCTTTTCTCATATGATATTTATGAAACTCGTCCGAATATTCCGTTTGGGCTCGCCAGAGGCTCGCCAAAACGGAAAATTCTTAGACTCGTTTCATAAATATTATATGAGAAAAACACTCATTTCATATCCTCTATATATAATATCAAAAAGCCATTATAACTCACGATTTTCCAATAATATCGGCAAATTAGACGAGTTTAGATGTGAATACCAAAAATTTATCCTTTCGTTGGCATTTTTTCTAAATCAAAATTGCAACTGTGCGCAGCAACATTGAATATAAATCCCTTGTTCAATCAGGGGCGGTCGCAAAAAAATGCCAGGATACAAGGTCCGGGTGGGTGGGTGGTTCCGAGACCCAAAGTGCAGTTTTTGGCTGTGTCATGCAATTTTTTGCCAAATACCATTTTACAGACAAGTAATTACAACCAAAGTGAATTCAAGTGATTAGATTCATAACTTAGAACAGAATAGAGCATTGATAATGTGTTGAGGGCTCCATGTTAGAATGTTTTCCCCATGTTTTACACTTCATTAGGGGGTGGGTCCTGTTCTGGGTCTGGCAAAAATTTGCAAAACAAAAAAGTGATTCCCAGCTATTTGGTCATGATTTTCACTCCTTTATATTTCTACCAAGGCAGTCTGCCTCCTATTAGTGTTTTGCAGCTCCTATTATTTGATTCTTCTGTAAGCTTCAGGGTGCCTCATGCCATTGGTCTAGTGTGCTTCCATGTATAGAAAAATTGGAAAGATTGATAGAATAAAAATCTTGATTGTGGAAAACGTGTATAATTTCAAGGTAAATATGATTCTAGTGACACTAACATAAAAAATAAATAAGAGGCAATTCATCTCAGACAAGCCATCCTGGCATGGGTCAAAGAACTTCAGTATTAGGTCTCTCTCAGACCAGCTGTACAAACTAAACATTTAACCGAAAAATAATGAAATGAAAAACAACTATTTCTTGTGGACAGTTGACAATATTCAGGTGGGAACAATATATTTTGGGCAGGGCTTCTTGGTGCCGGGATTCGACTGGTGTCTGAACAGCATAGACATGTTGTACATCGGGGTAAGGGTTGTGTTGCTTGGAACATGAATGGGTGTATATCTGCAATTCAGTTGGTGGAGGCGGGTTCCAGTGGTTACCTGGGGGTCTGATGCTGCATTTCCGTTGTGGCTTTATATGCAGAGAGATTGTTTTGGGGCCATCTGTGGCTAGGGATGTCTTGGATGCCCAAGAGCAGGGCTGGGATATCGGACAAGTTGGTGTGCGGCACCTTTCATGTTTGGGAAAAGTATTTATTTATTTATTTATTTATTTATTTTGATTTAGGTAATTTGAATACTTCGTTAAACAGATTTTATAAATTGGGGGTGGGTCCCCAATTGTCTTTGAGGAAAAACTGTGCGGGAGGGGTGGGTGTCCAAGACATGACTGGCAAAAATTTGCATTCCGGGGGTGGTGAATCCCAAAAATTGAAAATGTAAAAATTTCTACCTTGTATCCGTAATTTTTTGCTTGACCAAACCCCCCCCCACCCCCCGCCTCCCCCCGGTTCAATTATCCAAAATATCTGACAAGAAAAATGTATTACTGTTTCGCGAAAGCGAAGGAATCGGTAAAATCAAGAAAAAGTAGGATATTCCGGTGCTCTGTCGAGCGATTCAGGTACTCTACCGAAAAACCCTGATATTTGAGTGCAACGAGCAATTGTGCGGCGAAATCCTCATCAAATTTATCATTCTTTAGAATGCAGTTTGTTTAGCGACATTGTTGAAGCCCTACAATTCTGTTTTCAGGCAGATGCATTTCTTTGAAAGACATTATATTTATTTATTGAGCAGGAATCAAATTTAAACAACTGGTCTTTGGCTAAAGGTGTCAGGATTTTCGTGGATGTTCAAAAAATGGATAAAAAACGAGTCTGAGTTGAAACGTTTGCACAAAACATCCCATCGAGGGCCGAAAGGCCCAAGAATTAGACGGGATGGTTTCTTTAAACGATTAAACGAAAGTAGTAGGCCGTGTGGTTTTGGAAGCCCATTTGCATATTTTCATTGCAAGTACTAATCGTGGTATGCATATCCGGTAATGACGTCATGAGAAGGGATGTATTATGGGTAGGGCGCGCAAGCGACCATCTTGACAAGTCATTGTGTGGCAATATGTGGTCTCTAGCGTTCATGCTCGTGGTTCTGCAGTGTTTAATTTTCCCGAAATCTCTGGAGATTCCTTTTCCGAGCCATGCGGATCGACATTTTGTTTTGGGAAAACGATTTTTTTTTCTTGTCCAACAAGGCGGGGGTGGTGTGGCTGTAAGATTACTCTCCCCTGTCCGGAAGGCATTTTTGGCACCAATGCCAATTCCCCCCCCCCCCCCCCCCCCCCCCATTTTCCATCGAATTACCCAAAACAATCCTCAAATGGGATAAAATCGCCCCTTTGGGGTCCTAAAGCCAAACTAGTACCCCTTTACCCAACTCGCTATCCCATGAGGCCTTGTGCGAGGCCTTGATTACCAAACGAATCTTGAAAATTGTCCAAAATCGTAACGGAAACGACCGGAGCCGCAGGTTTCTGACATCTCAAATGTATATTTCTATGTACTTTCCCTCAAATATCCCTTATAGTAATGAACTTCATCAGCACATGGACACATACGACCAATAGCCACACTACAACTGCCCCAGCGTCGCCCCTACGAACATACGAGGAAGGGCTACAGTAGTGTAGCTCGCAAAAACTTCATTGAAACGCACACCCGTCGAGAGGGCATGTTCGAAGTTGACGTCACGTTGGTGTGCTATAGGTATAACTTATATGGTGATTTTTTTCTGTATTACGGCGTAGATTTACTTCAGTCCCCAGCTTGAATTCACTTAAGGCAAGATACACACTGACGTTCTGATAAATATGCATATTGACGGCAAACTGTATATTAATGTGTTCATCAGTCGAGACTTGTGTCATGGCAGTTGGGACAATTTGGGTTTACGCCCCCCCCCCCCCTCCCCCACCAGTAGGTCGACTTCGCAGCGCCCCTGAACAAAATATTTATGCATAGAGAGATCTCAATGGAAAGAGTGCGTTTCTAAACTGTTTCAGCAGGTTTCGGTAGAAAAAATAACTTTGTGGTGATTTTTCCATAGTTCTGGGCGGATGTTGATGAAACTTTTGTAAGACGCAGAGCTGATACTGAAGAAGAAGTCGTAGCTAGCCTAGCTTTCAATATTAGTGTTTAGGTTAGAATTGGTTCAATTAATTTAACGGTACACACGTTCTGTTATGCCTTGAACATGTCGAAATACCGAAGGTACAATAAATATGCCTTCTGTTACAAGCTGACGTCTTGACTGACAATTGAAGCCATTTAATCTGTTGGAAATGTCTTTGGTTTGTCCATGTTAAATTAAGCAATGTTAATACCACACCAGAGGCTACATAAATGCTGTCTGTCGTGTTTCCACATAAACTTTAATGTCATTATTTTCATGGCTACCCAAGACTAATGTTCACGGCGACCTTGTAGAATTGCATATTTACGACACGGCGAAAAGGCGACGCATATTTACGACTGACGACAGAGTGCATGAATCAGTTAAGGCCCATTGCCTTGGGTTTAGACAGGAAGGCATGATAATGCATTATGAAAATGAAATTGCACGGACAATTCCCTCAATTTAAATTTTGCATGGGGAGGTATACTACAGTGGTTCAGACGCTTCTAGTGTAGTAAGTCGTGCTGTCAATATACACCGGCTCCCCTCTTCGAACATTGGGAATCATAATTCAGCTCCACCTCCCAAACCATTAATTAATAGACTTGGAAATGACCGGGACAAGCAAGGTATGTTAAAGGCAGCGACAAGGCTTAAGGGTACTAAAATAAGTATCCGTACTGATTTACCACCCTCCTTGAAAAGAGAAAGAGGCAGACTTTCTACTGTAGCGTATAACCTGAGGACTGAAAAGGGATATAAAACCAGGATCCGAGTCTCTGGGGTTAGGGCCATTTTAGAATTCAAAGAGTCCATGTCTGGAAAGTGGAAGGAGTATGTGGAATAGGTAGTTGAGTTATGCTTGTAATTATACTGTTCCCCGGACTGTAACATTGCTGTGTTTTGCAACATGGATTCAAAGAATCCGAATGAGCTGACTTAACACTGTAACACTGTAACTGTTGTTATACTATACTGTAACTTTTGTGTTCACAAATACCCCTCAGTTGACATACACACTGTATGCGCTTACTCTATGTATATGTATATGTATGCTGCACATGTATGATACAGTACACTCACCTATCTCGTAAGGTAGGAAGAATCAACCTCGGTGAGTAGCTTAAATACACCCATCCCCCCTCCCCTCCACTCCACATACACACATAAACAAACACCCACCACCACCAACCAGTCCTTTTGATTACTCTCAGCAATATGAGATGTATATGTATATGTATGCTGCACATGTATGATACAGTACACTCACCTACCCCGTAAGGTAGGAAGAATCAACCTCGGTGAGTAGCTTAAATACCCCCCCCCCCCCAACACTCCACATACACACATAAACAAACACCCACCACCACCAACCAGTCCTTTTGATTACTCTCAGCAATATGTTAATCCTACTATCTTAGCAACTCTGTCCCTGGAAGTAACAGCAGTGCATGCATTCACTCCAATAACTTCAAAACTCCATACCAATGATCAGACTATGCATATGAATGCTGACTCATGTATGGATGCGCAATTTTTATCATTTGCTTAGATATCGTATTATCGTATTAAACATTAACAAGCTTGTAGCCGCTCTGATCTCACCCGCAACTCATCATACCCACTCAAACCCCAACCGAAACTCATTATACCCACTCAAACCCCAACCGAAATACCAGTCTTCGATACAGATGCCTATTTTCTCGACACAGCTGTTTGCATGTATACACGAATTGGTAAACCTAGCTCATAATTCATTTTTCATCAAAACAATAATTGCACTGCATAAACTTGTATCTATACGAATGCAATTATATGAGCATGCGTGGGCCGCCATGCCCCGTCTGCACGTGCGTGCCGTCTTATAGATGCACCTTTATGAACAGTAATTTGAAAGCCTCCTAATCCCATATTATTAAAATTTTCTGTTGCAGGTTGTGTTTTGCAACACGGGCTCTAAGACTGTATACTGTAGCGTGTGTGTGGAAAAAGACCTCTCATTTGATACCCCCACCCACAACCCCATTGAATATGATTGCAGCCTACGCACATGTATGATCGAGCGCTATATTTATCACAAAAGGGATGAATGATCAATTTCGTCATATAGCTTAAATGCCAATTACCCCCCCCCCCCCCCCCCCCGCCCACACACACACACCACAATTATTTTAGTAGCTATGTCCCTAGAAGTAGAAGTAATAACAGTTCATGTATTGACTCCAAAACTCCCTACCAAACATCATTCTATGCATATGTACGCTGACTCATGTATGGGTGTACATCTTTATCAACTAAAAGATTTGCGTTGATCTCTCATTGTAGACTCACAAGCTTATAGCCAATCTGATCCCATCCGCAACTTACTGTACCTTCTCAAACCCCAACCGAAACGACAATTTTCGGTCCAGATGCCTATTTTACCGGCGCAGCTGATTGTATGCATCAACGAATAGGTAAACCTTGCAGTCCGTTTCTCGGCAAAGCATTAATTGTATCGCATGCACTTATGTCTGAACGAATGCAGTTACACGAGCATGCGTGTGTCATCTTCCACCGCATGCACGCGTGTGCCGTCTTATAGATGCATTTTTTATGCACCAGCAACTTGTAAGCCTCCCAATGCCCTCTTATTGAAACTTTCGGCTGTATGTTGTGTTTCGCAACACGGGTTGAAAAATAACTCGAATGAACTGACCTTACATGGCAACTCGTGTGTGGATAAAGACCTATGACTGTATACCCCCCCCCCCCCCACCCCCGAATATGCTTGCTCTCACACGCATTCGCGATAGAGTTCACTTACCTATCTCCCAAGGAAGGAAAGATCAATCTCGTTGTATAGCCTAAATACAAATTAGGTGTTCCCCACCAACACACACCCATTAAGACCAACCTGTCTACCATGCAGCCATGCCCCCAGGAGTAATAGGCTTTCAATTCATTACTCCCTACCAAATATCAGATTATGTGTATGTTTACTGACTCATGTATGGATGTGGATTTTTTAGCATTTTTAGATTTACGAAGATCATATTATACAGTAACACGTTTGTAGCCACTCTGAGCCCATCCACAACTCATTATACCCACCGAAATCCATGTCTTCCATATAGATGAATATTTTACCGACGCAGCTTGTTGCGTTTGTGGACGAATAGGTAATTCGTTTCTCGGTAAAACAATAATTGTACTGCATATACTTGTATCTATACGACTTCGGTTAAACGAGCATGCGAATGTCATCATGACACGTACGCACGTGTGTGCTGTCTTATAGATGCACCTTTATGCAGAGTAACTTGTAAACCTCCTAATCCCATTTCATTAAAACTTTCTGTTGCATGTTGTGATTTGCAACACGGTTTCAAAGATAACCTGCATTCGTGGGAATACGCAGGCGTGTGCTGGTAATAGTCGTTTGCATGTGTACGCAAACGATTGTTGTTGGTACGCGCTTGTGTGTTCCCACGAATGCAGATCATGAGTGTATCTGCATGCCTGTAAATCTATTAATGTACTCCTTGTAGTCAGTGATTCACACATGCGAATCTCGCCCAGCCCGTATCCAGTCCGTGCTTGCATGCATCACACACATCTCGGTCTGTCTAGGTATCTTATTTAAAAAGGAATTAGTATTTGCCCCACCACAATCTCCCGACCACAGTTGAGAGAGATAGTATACACATAACACTCCGCCGGTTTGATTATATATTTGAGTATGGTTTAGCACAGGTTCTTGTAAAATGGTAAGCATAGTATTCATATATAACGAGGACATGTGCATTTACACCACCATGTGTAAATATGTTTATGGTTTTCTTTTGTTACTGACTTGATTGATACGTTTTTTAACCCTTTACCTAACATGAAAAGCAGACGACACTTGCCAAAAAAATTCTTGAATAACTAATTTTTTTCATTTTTTGTCTCAAAAACATAGGTTATGACCCCTCGTTGGAACGAGCTCGACGAGCTCGTTCCAACGAGGGGTCATAACCTATGTTTTTGAGACAAAAAATGAAAATATTTTGAAAATTAATTGACGATTTTTGAGAATAGCGCTGGCCGGTTTTGGCCGTTACGTTGGGTAAAGGGTTAATCGAATGTAAACATTTTGTTCTTACGTAGTTTGTTACGTATTCGTATAATACACACCCGCTCTCATTCCGCAGCAGTTCCACATAAGTTTACTGACTCGTATATATATATAGATATACATTCGAGGTAATAATTATAGAATGAAATATATATTTTTGGTATTACTCTTGAGAATGGGTGATTCAGCTAAGAATTACAACATGCGTTCTTTAAAAAGGAACTCAGCATCCTATCGATTGTAAATCCCACCCTCCTCCGACTTTGTTTTTCACCACTTTGTCTTAAATGGAGATCCCATTGCAACGGGCTATCGAGCTTATCCCAAATACGAATTCAATGTGAACAGATATCGAGTATTTTTAACAATATTACCAACAGTCCCCACTCCGTTTCCCTCATTCTCGATTAGTATCCCCATCCACAAACTCACTGGGCAGTCACAAACAATTTATTACTCATCTGATGAGTTATCATTACAGCACAATCTTCAATGGTTTTCTCAAAACCAATTAATTCTCCTGTATCTTATCCAAGGCGGTTATCACATTGTAAGTTCACAGATAAATCCAGTAAACTCCAAATGTAGTAAATGACAGTAATCAAGGTGCTCTGTCGAAATGGTAAAAGTAATATAACGAATTCCAGTTCCGCTTCAACACTTATAATCAAGTCGACTATTAATCCTTTTACAAATTACCCACGCATTCCAGATGTATTCCACAATCGATAATCGAAATCATTTTTTACGGGGAATACCAACTGACCGCCCAACCAATACCTCCAGTTTTTATTTATCAAGATCCCGCATTGACCCACATACTACATATCTACGAGATGTACGGCTCTGCAAGCGATTCGCAGTGGGACAATGTTATATGGTCACACTGCGAGTTGCTTGGAGTGCGTGCATACTAGACACACATAATTTGGAGAGAATGTATTTTCATTAAATTTGAACTGGTGTCTGAACGTATCCATATCATTACGAATTCGTATTGTACACTCCCTTCGAATGTATAATATATATTTTATATTTAGGGTATTCCTCCTGAGCACTTGTAAATTAGATAAAAATTACAAAGTGCGCTCCACAAACAACAGACTTAGTGTCCTGTCGATTGTTTGTTACTATCTTGTGCCCCCCCCCCCCCCCCTCCCCCCACCATCCCGAGTTCGTTGTTCACTAGGATTGTCTTGAAAAGCAAACCCATTGCAATGGACCTCGAGCTTATCCTCCATATGTATTCAACGTGAGCATTTATCAAGTAGATTTATCAAGCTAGCCGACAAGCCCCCACCCCTGTTCTCCTAATAATCAATTGGTTTCCTAGCCCACAAACTCACTGGACACCCATAAACAATTCAATACTTGCATGATTTTGGAACACTATTCACTTGTTTCCTAATATCCAATTAATTACCTCGTATCTCACCCAAACCAATATATCACATTGTTAATTCGGATAAACCCAGTCAATTTCAAACGTAACTGATGACAGAAACCCATGTGCTCTGTCTAAACAGTAAAAGTGTATATAACGCTTCCCATTTCCGGTCCAACACTCATGATCGAGTCAACTGTTGATCCTTCTACAGTTAACCCATATATACAGGACTTATTCTACACTCTTTTCCCAAAGCCGTTTTTTCACATGGAATACCGACTTGTCTCACCGATAGTCCTACTTATCGATTAATAGGACTCTGCCCTGGCCCATATCCCATATTTGTTAAAGATAATTACAACTTGTGGCACGTGGGATGCGATACAACTCCAAATCAGTTACACTTCTGTGTCCAGTCAAGTGCTTCTTCGTAAACACAATAATATGATTAATTATCTTCCTCTACCCATCAGTGTCCAGTTTGTGGTAACAAACCGTTTACTGACACAGTTTGGACCAGTGATGTTGCACGAACCCCGAGAACTTCTCTGCATCCGCGCAACTTCAAACAAAAAGTATCAAATACCATCCAAATAATTCTTGGTTGATAATACAATGGCAATTCTAAGAATTCAGTCATTTACAGTTACACTTCTGAAAATGTTTTACGAGTGGCGTGTTTCGCTCGCACTGCAATTATCTCACTCGCTTCCGCAGCACAAGAGTACGTGCAACGTCGATAAAACTTATAAGATGAGGTTTGTACCTTCATGCGCACATGGCCCTTTTACAAACTAGCCTGCACGCTAATATGTTGGCTAGTTCGTGGAAGGATCATGTCTGTAGAAGGCCGAATACACATGAACATGTGTATGCACCTGTATGTTTGGATTCGTACATTTTATATAGTCGAGTGTTTTCAAGCATCTGGTTTCTCAATTTACGCCTCATTGCCTATAGACAATTTTATAACTCCTAAAGGGTACTCCCATCATTTACTGGCATCAGTGTAATCCCGCAAATGCCTAAATTGTTTTGTAAATGTTCCATTTTAAGTAAAAATATGTCATCTCCCAAAGGCAGGGCTTCAGTTCAAACTATTTTTGACTATGGCAAATACTATCCATTTTGATGAGATCCAGACGTCTGATGCTTATGACTTCATATCTAAGTTTAATACATCATTGAGAATTGACGATAATGACACAGACACTCCCTACGCTATTGAAAACCCCAGCTGTAAATATATACACCAGAAAACTTTAGTAGGGAAATCCCAGCAAAAAATAACTCGTTTTCTCTTTTCAGCATGAACTGCCGAAGTATGAATGCAAACTTTGAGAATATCCAAAACCTCTTACACGACATGCATCCTGGGAAAAATTTATTTGATGTCGTGGGACTTACTGAAATATTCGATGTCAAACAGAATATCTGTTTTGAACTCGACGGTTATCACCCTCTAATTCACCACACTCGACCTGCAAATGATGATGGCAGGGGTGGTGTAGGATTATTCATTAAGGACAACATCAGCTTTAAACATCGAAGTGATCTGTCAATCTTTATACCACACGTATTTGAATCCCATTTCATTGAAACTACCTCTAAAAGAAATGCATAATCGGGATTATCTACAGGCCCAACACTGCACCAAAAGCTGATCTTGACCTTTTTTGTCCACAATGTCCGATCTATTGAATAAAATCAACCTTGAAAACAAAAGAGCCTACCTTATGGGTGATTTCAACCTTGACCTGCTCAACTTCACTAACCATAATAAAACTGAACTCTTTATCGACTCTATGTTCAGCTCAGGTTTCATGCCCCTTGTCACTAAACCAACGAGAGTTACCGATACGTCAGCAACTCTTATAGACCATATCTTTAGTAACGATTCCTGTAAGCATGTTTCTGGAATTATTATTTCTGACATCAGCGATCACTTTGCAACGTTTTGCATCGGTAACTTGGAAGAACAACTTGCGCGCCCTACCAAAATTCATAAACGCTCGTTCAAGAAAGAGAACATCGATCGCTTTAAAAGACTCTTATTAGGCAGTGATTTTTCTAGCGTCTTCCACCCTGGCATACGATCTATTTTTGAACACCTTTTATAAAGCATTCAATGAAGCTTTCCCATTAAAAGCAACATCAGTTCCCTTGAAATATATTAAACGCTCGCCCTGGATGACAGCTGGACTATTACAGTCTTCTCTACATAAACAAAAATTGTACTCCAAAAAGCTAAAATCCCCAACAGCTCAAAATACTACAGCCTACAAGCAGTACTGTCAAATCATCAATCGGATTAAACGGGCAAGCAAATCGGATTATTACCATAATATTTTGCTGGAAAATAAAAATAACCTTAAAAAGTCGTGGGAAATCCTACGTAAGCAGTTAATAAATCAGACCGAAAAATTGATTCATCCGATACTTTTTTTGATGGTGATACCCTTGTAACGGATCCCAAAACCATTGCCGATAAATTCAATACATTCTTCGCAAACATTGGAAAATCAGAAGGTGAACACGTGTCCGATACGAACATCCATTTTTCACACTATATGAAGCAAAGTAACGGAAACTCATTATTTCTGACTCCAACGAATACCCAGGAAGTTATTAATAACATTTCTAAGTTGTCCTCGAAACCAACAAGGGATCAGGGCGAACTGTCCACGAAACTCCTTAAAGCAGTCGCTTATGAAGTTGCCAGTCCATTAACACACATCGTTAATACTTCATTCTCATCTGGCCACGTGCCATTCAAAATGAAAATAGCCAAAGTCATACCAATCTTCAAGTCTGGCGATCCTCAAATCTTTAACAACTATCGCCCTATCAGTATCCTACCCACGTTCTCAAAAGTACTTGAGAAAGTAATGTACAAAAGACTAGTGGAGTTTATTGATAAAAGTAATATCTTATACAAGTACCAGTTTGGCTTCAGGACAAAGCATTGGACTGTCCACCCCATATTGCATTTACTGAACAGCGTGGTAACTGAAAATGATAAATCAACATAGAACTGCACCCTTTCTATATTCTTAGACTTCTCGAAAGCATTCGACAGCATCGACCACTCAATTTTACTCCAGAAACTTGAATACTATGGTATTAGAGGCATAACCTACCAGTGGTTTCAAAATTATTTAACCGACCGAAGCCAATTTATCTCGTTCTCTAATATTGTTTCAGAAACTTTAACCATAAACACCGGTGTACCTCAAGGGTCTATCCTTGGTCCTATTCTATTTTTGCTGTACATTAACGATATTAGCAACTCCTCTGTGCTGAATCTACTTTCCTTTGCCGATGACACAACGGCATATAGATCAGGCAACAACCTTGACATACTTACAGACAGTGTAAATTCCGAATTAGACAAAATAAATCACTGGTGTTCTGCCAACAAATTAGCCCTCAACCCCACTAAAACTAAATATATGTTTCTTCACCCACAAAATGATTTATATAGGGTTAACAACGTTGAATTATCTCTGAATAATACAAATATTGAGGCCGTTGGGAACGAACAAGATCAGGCCGCTCTAAAGTTCCTCGGTGTGTATATAGATGAAAATATGAAATTTAAACACCATGTTTCTGCAGTATGTTCAAGAATGGCAAGTGCAATTTTTGCCCTAAATAGGGCAAAGAAATTTCTCCCCGCAAAGGCAATGAAAACTTTGTACTTTTCATTGATCCACTGCCATCTCATATATGGTATTCAGGTTCGGGGTCATTCGACCTACACCAACAGAATTTTCAAGCTGCAAAAAAGAGCCGTCCGAATCATAACTCGGGAGGCATATAACTCGCACACAGATCCTCTTTTCAGAGATTGTGGCATTCTGAAATTTAAAGATCTCTACAGCCTTCACGAAACCAGAAATCAGAAACCCTTCGGGGATGAATACAAGGCAGACTGGTAAAATAGAAACACAAACCAAGAACTCAATTTTCTGCAGAATTGCCGTTCCACTCCTTCCCAAGAATTTGGAATAGTACAGACCCTCTAACTCAGCAATATAGTAGACCCAAGTTCAAAAAATCATTAACGCATAAAATTGTAAGTACTTATTCCAGCCCAAACTTCAAGTGCGACAACCCAGCCTGTCCCGATTGTATCAGCCATCAAAACTCTCTGGTATCTCATCCTCCTCCCAGCACATGACCTATTGATCCCATCTAGCCGCATGATTCATAAACAAACTATTAAATATTCCTGTCTTTGAAAAGAACGTTTGTTACACTGATGCCAAACCGTGTTGATATATATATATAACCTTGTAACATACATTAAGGGGACATGGTCAAAAAACCGCCCTTAGGGGGACATTGCTTTCTATACATCCTATTTACAAGCCTGTCAGCATTATTAACCCTTTAAATAAACCGCTGTTTAAATTGTGAAGCAATGTACGATATGACGGAAAAAACGAGATATATTACCCATGTCCCCCTAATGGCGACCCCCTAATGTTTTCTTTCCCCGAAACATACATTACGTAGACTTTTTCTATATTGATATTGTATAAGTCTCCGTAAGGTTGTTTTGGGGGAGACCCGTGTCAATATAAACTTCTGTTCTCAAAACAAGAACTTCGCTTCCTGAAAAAAATAATTTACATTCCAAAGCAATAATTGGGTGAGTGATGGCAAAACCCTCTCCTCTCCACCCCATTTTTTTAGGTTTTGTTCTGGCCGTATTATTATAAATATGTTTATTTGAGGTCTCTTTATTTTGTATTCAAATGGAAAGTTATTCTTGAACTGGATATCTGGAAATGCCTAACTATCCCAGAGGGAAATCGCTAGAGCATTGGTTTAGGAATATCTCGTGTTTACACTTTAAAAGCACCTTAAAATAGGCTGAGTACATCAACATTTGTTTAGTAAACATTAACTCATGCATCGCATTGAACTTAAAACCAAGAGGTCGACGGTTCGATCCTTTCCCGTGGCATCCCTGCAAACATACAACATAACTACAACACTATGAAACTTTGTAGTTGCGTGGTGTGTCTGTGGCGATCAAATGAGCCACGAAGGGGTAATTTGGGGGCTAGCACGATAGGGGTTGTCGCCACCTCGTCGATGGGGGCCGGAACGTTTCTTTCAGAGTGTGAAAGGGTTCCCTGATTTTTAGCCATAATAAAAGCTTGGGAACTTACACATGGCCACTTATTCTCGCGAAGGGTGGAGGGGGGGGGGCGCAATTGGCGTAACATAAAATTGTTTATAAATTGCCACAAACATAACAGCCTGAAATATTATATTTGTTTGTCCGTGTTAAAGGTCAATCGCACCCAGGGATCGGACCCCAATAACCCCGGACCCGGTATTGTTACAGAGCGCCCGTCTTCGTCGACCCCCCCCCCCCCCTTCGACGGCCCTGCTTCTCAATCATATTAACCTGTTTTCCCAGTCTTTTTAAGGCAATGTACATGGCGCTATCTTGACCTAAAAACTTGAGATGGGAGAGAATATTATGGGCTGCATATTTTCTTACAACTCTGGAAGCGTCGTCATGAATTTGGTTCAGTTTTGATTGAATATGTTTAAAATATCACAACATAAATATGAATAAACATGTACTAGCAATAATGAGTGAAGTACTTGATTGGTTCAACACATATTTTATATTGGGATTTTACAACATATTTAGCATCAAGGTCGTGTGATGGTGGATAGTTTCGCAGGTGTAGAAAGAGCCAGGCAATCCGGAAAGAACCACCGAGCACTGACGTTCAACGGAGAAGTTCTCCAAATTACGAAACCGACAGAAAAAGGGTGAGCTGCGGTTGAGGGCATGTGCAGCATTGAAGTACCATATGCCTTAGTAAACGACACCGTACCCCACGTGGGCAACCGGGATAAAGTCTTCTACTTGGACCCAACACATGTGACGCCGGTCATGATCAAACGGGTGACCTTTCAGTTTCATGTCCAATGCTCTACCCAATGAGCTACCGCACTCCGCGATCCTATACATACGTTGCCCACCTACTAAAAATTGACGACACTCAGTGAGATACTCTGTTCAGGAAAATATTAGGATATGGAGGAGGAAAATATCATGGCGTGAATACACCCATACCACTTACCCCCACCCCCACTAACCCGGCAATAGCAGGATTAGCTGAGGTAGATGCAACGTTCAGCATCGAAGTACAGTATGCCTTAGTACACAACAACATCGGGCCTCCACGTGGGCAATCGGAATTAAGTGTATTCTGCGTGGCCTCAACACAGATGGCGCCGGTCATGATCGAACGGTTGTCCGTTCGGTTTCTTGTTCGATGCTCTGGCCAATGAACTACCGCACACCCCAATGCTAAACATACGTAGCCCACGTACTAAAAAATAATGACACTCAGTGAGATGCTCTATTCAGGAAAATATTAGGGTATGGTGGAGGAAAATATCGAGCCCTGCATACACCCTGCCCCAACCATCTTCCACCCCCCACCCCCCCCCCCCACCCCATCTGAGCATCCTGGCCCAAAAAATTATGCCTTCTCGAAGCTTTCTTATTCAGATTGTAAATAGCCAATATTCTGCATAGTGATCTGACTAACAGACATATTATGTTTGCTGAGAGTGACAGAAGATATCCTGAATTGGATATCCCCTGCCTCTCCCACTCGCTGCACCTGGGCATCAGAGTCAGCAAAAATCTTTTCTCCGAAACATTCTTATTAGGATTGTACATAGTCCATACAATACGTGTTGATGACATTCGGAGACGAATTATGTTGAGAAGAAATATTGAAGATGGTGGAAATATGGTCGCCTGCATATATTTTCCTCGCCTAGGCACCCGAGTCATGAAAATTTCAGCCCAAAACAATCTCATTGAGAGTGCTATAAGATTGTGCATAGCCTAAACATTGCATATTGATTACACTCAAGGAAAAGTTCTGGTGAGAGTTTTTAGCACATGGGCTGGGGGTAGGAAGGTCACGATATCAAAGTTACCTGGCCCCCGCCCCACCACCCCTTTCAACATTTTCTCTGAATATCACCTTTATCCCTCATTGTTCAATGCTGGGAATGCTACAATTGCGTTCACGTACAACACGATAAGATATAACCACTCACGACGAACTGGCGGCAAACACGCAAAGGTACAATCCTAATGCGACATAAAGAGTACTGGATATTATGAAATATATATGGCATCCTAATGTAACATTAAGACGACCTGATATTGTATATTAAATATATGTATGTCTTCTTAATGTAACTTTATGGGGACTTCGTATGATATATTGCCGAAGTTACCTGGACCACTTTCCGTACACCCTAAGATTGTGTCCGTAACAACTTCCATCTCGGTGAAGTAAAAACAAGACGGATGAGATCACGCCCTTAGTTTCGGTTGTGGTGTTGACTCGCCGCCACACCCCCATTGCATGCTGTCTAGGAGTCTGTTTCTAAGAGCTAAAGCAAGCATTAATAACCAACCTTATTGGAGATTTAGCTGTACATGTTTGTGTCACTCTATCTTGTCAACCTTTTTATCTCAGTTGTTTATTACAATATATAATCAAGGCGCGACTTTGACCCCAAAAGATTTGAGATGGGATAAAATATTATGTCTTGCATATCTTTCTACAAATTGGGAAGCGAGGGTATGGAATAGGAAAATATCATGGCTTGCATACACCCATACCACGTACCGCCCCCCCCCCCCCCCATCGCCCCCACTAACCCGGCAATAGCAGGATTAGCTGAGGTAGATGCAACGTTCGGAATCGAAGTACAGTATGCCTTAGTACACAACAACATCGGGCCTCCACGTGGGCAATCGGAATTAAGTGTATTCTGCGTGGATTCAACACAGATGGCGCCGGTCATGATCGAACGATTGTCCTTTCGGTTTCTTGTTCGATGCTCTGGCCAATGAACTACCGCACACCCCAATGCTAAACATACGTAGCCCACATACTGAAAAATAATTACACTCAGTGAGATACTCTATTCAGGAAAATATTAGGGTACGGCGGAGAAAAATATCAGGTCCGGCATACACCACCACCTCCCTCCACCACCCCCCCCCCCCCCCCCCCCCATGTTCCATCTGAGCGTCCTGGCCCGAAAAATTCTGTCTTCTTGAAACATTCTTATTTCGATTGTAAATAACTAATGTTCTGCATTGTGATCTGGCGGTCAGACATATTATGTTTGCTAAGAGTGACAGAAGATATCTTGAATTGGATATCCCTAACCTCTCCGACTCAATGCACCTCGGCATCACTGTCAGAAAAGTCGTTTCTCCAAAACAATCTTATTAAGATTGTACATAGTCCATACACTGCATGTTGATGACGTTCGGAGAGGAATTATGTTGAGACGAAACATTGAAGATGGTGGAAATATGGTCGCCTGCATATATTCTCCACGCCTAGGCACCTGAGTCATGAAAATTTCAGCCCAAAACAATCTCATTGAGAGTGCAATAAAATTGTGCATAGCCTATACATTGCATATTGATTACACCCAAGGAAAGGTACTGGTGGGATTTTTTAGCACAGGGGCTGGGGTATAGGAAGGTCGCGATATCAAAGCTACCTGGCCCCCGCCCCCACCACCCCTTTCAACATTTTCTCTGAATATCACCTTTATCCCTCATTGTTCAACGCTGGGAATGCTACAATTGCGTTCACGTACAACATCACGAAAAGATATAACTATGAACTGGCGGCAAACACGCAAAGGTACAATCCTAATTCGACATAATGAATAATGGATATTATGAAATATATATGGCATCCTAATGTAACATTAAGACGACCTGATATTATATATTAAATATATATATGTCTTCTTAATGTAACTTTATGGGGACTTCGTATGATATATTGCCGAAGTTACCCGGACCACTTTCCGTACAGCCTAAGATTGTGTCCGTAACAGCTTCCATCTCGGTGAAGTAAAAACTAAACGGATGAGATCACGCCCTTAGTTTCGGTTGTGGTGTTGACTCGCCGCCACACACCCATTGCATGCTGTCTACGAGTCTGTATTTAAGAGCTTAAGCAAGCATTAATAACCAACCTTATCGGAGATTTGGCTGTACATGTTTGTGTCACTCTATCTTGTCAAGCTTGTTCTCTCAGTTGTTTATTACAATACATAATCAAGGCGCGACTTTGACCCAAAAGGATTGAGATGGGAGAAAACATTATGTCTTGCATTTTCTCTGAATATCACCTTTATCCCTCATTGTTCAATGCTACAATTGCGGCCACGTACAAGAACTCGATAAGATATAACCACTCACGATGAACTGGCGGAAAACACGCAAAGGTACAATCCTAATTCGACATAACGAATACTGGATATTATGAAATATATATGGCATCCTATTGTAACATTAAGACGACCTGATATTATATATTAAATATATATATGTCTTCTTAATGTAACTTTATGGGGACTTTGTATGATATACTGTCGAAGTTACTCGGACCACTTTCCGAACACCCTAAGATTGTGTTTGTAACAGCTTCCATCTCCGTGAAATAAAAACTAGACGGATGAGATCACGCCATTAGTTTCGGTTGTGGCGTTGACTCACCGCCACACACCCATTGCATGCTGTCTACGAGCCTGTTTTTAAGAGCTTAAGCAAGCATTAATAACCAACCTTATTGAAGATTTAGCTGTACATGTTTGTGTCACTCTATCTTGTCAACATATTTTTCTCAGTTGTTTATTACAATACATAATCAAGGCGAAACTTTGACCCCAAAAGAATTGAGATGGGAGAAAATATTATATATTGCATATCTTTCGGCAACTTGGGAAGCGAGGGTATGGAATAGGAAAATATCATGGCTTGCATACACCCATACCACGTACACCCACCCACCACCCCCACTAACCCGGCAATAGTAGGATTAGCTGAGGTAGATGCAACGTTCAGAATCGAAGTACAGTATGCCTTAGTACACAATGACATTGGGCCTCCACGTGGAAAATCGGAATTAAGTGTCTTCTGCGTGGACTCAACACAGATGGCGCTGGTCATGATCGAACGGTTGTCCTTTCGGTCCCACAAACTGAAAAATAATGACACACAGTGAGATACTCTAATAAGGAAAATATTAAGGTATGGTGGAGGAAAATATCGAGGCCTGCAAACACACACCCCAACCACCGACCCCCCCCCCCCCTCCCCGCCCTATCTGAGCGTCCTGGCCCGAAAAATTATGTCTTCTCGAAACTTTCTTATTTCGATTGTAAATAGCCAATATTCTGCATAGTGATCTGACTAACAGACATATTATGTTTGCTAAGAGTGACAGAATATATCTTGAATTGGATATCCCTAGCCCCTCCCACTCAATGCACCTCGGCATCACTGTCAGAAAAGTCTTTTCTCCAAAACATTCTTAACAAGATTGTACATAGTCCATACACTGCATGTTGATGACATTCGGAGAGGAATTATGTTGAGAAGAAATATTGAAGATGGTGGAAATATGGTCGCCTGCATATATTCTCCTCGCCTAGGCACCTGAGTCATGAAAATTTCAGCCCAAAACAATCTCATTGAGAGAGCAATAATATTGTGCATAGCCTATACATTGCATATTGATTACACTCAAGGAAAGGTACTGGTGAGATTTTTTAGCACAGGGGCTGGGGGATAGGAAGGTCACGATATCAAAGCTACCTGGCCCCCACCCCCACCACCCCTTTCAACATTCTCTCTGGATATCACCTTTATCCCTCATTGTTCAACGCTGGGAATGCTATAATTGCGTTCACGTACAACAACACGAAAAGATATAACGATGAACTGGCGGCAAATACGCAAAGGTACAATCCTAATTCGACATAACGAATACTGGATATTATGAAATATATATGGCATCCTAATGTAACATTAAGACGACCTGATATTATATATTAAATATATATATGTCTTCTTAATGTAACTTTATGGGGACTTCGTATGATATATTGCCGAAGTTACCCGGACCACTTTCCGTACAACCTAAGATTGTGTCCGTAACAGCTTCCATCTCGGTGAAATAAAAACTAGACGGATGAGATCATGCCATTAGTTTCGGCTGTGGTGTTGACTCGCCGCCACACACCAATTGCATGCTGTCTACGAGTCTGTATTTAAGAGCTTAAGCAAGCATTAATAACCAACCTTATTGGAGATTTAGCTGTACATGTTTGTGTCGCTCTATCTTGTCAAGCTTTTTTTCTCAGTTGTTTATTACAATACATAATCAAGGCGCGACTTTGACCCAAAAGAATTGAGATGGGAGAAAACATTATGTCTTGCATTTTCTCTGAATATCACCTTTATCCCTCATTGTTCAATGCTACAAATGCGGTCACGTACAAGAACACGATAAGATATAACCACTCACGATGAACTGGCGGCAAACACGCAAAGGTACAATCCTAATTCGACATAACGAATACTGGATATTATGAAATATATATGGCATCCTAATGTAACATTAAGACGACCTGATATTATATATTAAATACATATATGTCTTCTTAACCCTTTACCTAACATGAAAAGCAGACGACACTTGCAAAAAAAATCTTGAATAACTATTTTTTTTCATTTTTGCGTCTCAAAAACATAGGTTATGACCCCTCGTTGGAACGAGCTCGACGAGCTCGTTCCAACGAGGGGTCATAACCTATGTTTTTGAGACAAAAAATGAAAATATTTTGAAAATTAATTGGCGATTTTTGAGAATAGCGCTGGCCGGTTTTGGCCGTTACGTTGGGTAAAGGGTTAACTTTATGGGGACTTTGTAGGATATATTGCCGAAGTTACCCGGACCACTTTCCGTACAACCTAAGATTGTGTCCGTAACAGCTTCCATCTCGGTGAAATAAAAACTAGACGGATGAGATCATGCCATTAGTTTCGGCTGTGGTGTTGACTCGCCGCCACACACCCATTGCATGCTGTCTACGAGCCTGTTTTTAAGAGCTTAAGCAAGCATTAATAACCAACCTTATTGGAGATTTAGCTGTACATGTTTGTGTCACTCTATCTTGTCAAGCTTGTTTTCTCACTTGTTTATTACAATACATAACCAAGGCGAAACTTTGACCCCAAAAGAATTGAGATGGGAGAAAATATTATATCTTGCATATCTTTCTGCAACTTGGGAAGCGAGGGTATGGAATAGGAAAATATCATGGCTTGCATACACCCATACCACGTACACCCGCCCACCACCCCCACTAATCCGGCAGTAGTAGGATTAGCTGAGGTAGATGCAACGTTCAGAATCGAAGTACAGTATGCCTTAGTACACAATGACATTGGGCCTCCACTTGGGCGATCGGAATTAAGTGTATTCTGCGTGGACTCAACACAGATTGCGCCGGTCATAATCGAACGGTTGTCCTTTCGGTTTCTTGTTCGATGCTCTGGCCAGTGAACTACCGCACACCCCAATGCTAAACATACGTAGCCCACATACTGAAAAATAATTACACTCAGCGAGATGCTCTATTCAGGAAAATATTAGGGTATGGTGGAGGAAAATATCGAGGCCTGCACACACACACCCCAACCCCCCCCCCCCCCCCCCCCCCCCTCCACACACACATCTGAGTGTCCTGGCCTGAAAAATTATGTCTTCTCGGAACTTTCTTATTCAGATTGTAAATAGCCAATATTTTGCATAGTGATCTGACTAACAGACATATTGTGTTTGCTGAGAGTGACAGAAGATATCTTGAATTGGATATCCCTAGCCCCTCCTACTCAATGCACTCGGCTTCACTCTCAGAAAAGTCTTTTCTCCAAAACATTCTTATTAGGATTGTACACAGTCCATACACTGCATGTTGATGACGTTCGGAGACGAATTATGTTGAGAAGAAATATTGAAGATGGTGGAAATATGGTCGCCTGCATATATTTTCCTCGCCAAGGCACCTCAGTCATGGAACCTTCAGCCAAAAACAATCTCATTGAGAGTGCTATAAAATTGTGCATAGCCTAAACATTGCATATTGATTACACTGAAGAAAAAGTTCTGGTGAGATTTTTTAGCACAGGGGCTAGGGGATAGGAATGTCACGATATCAAAGCTACCTGGCTCCCACCACCCCTTTCAACATTTTCTCTGAATATCACCCTTATCCCTCATTGTTCAATACTGGGAATGCTACAATTGCGTTCACGTACAACAACATGATAAGATATAACCACTCACGATGAACTGGCGGCAAACACGCAAAGGTATAATCCTAATTCGACATAACGAATACTGGATATTATGAAATATATATGGCATCCTAATGTAACATTAAGACGACCTGATATTGTATATTATATATATATGTCTTCTTAATGTAACTTTATGGGGACTTCATATGATATTTTGCCGAAGTTCCCGGACCACTTTCCGTACACCCTAAGATTGTGTCCGTAACAGCTTCCATCTCGGTGAAATAAAAACTAGACGGATGAGATCATGTCATTAGTTTCGGTTGTGGTTTTGACTCGCCGAAACACACCCATTGCATGCTGTCTACGCGTCTGATTTTAAGAGCTTAAGCAAGCATTTATAACCAGTCTTACTGAAGATTTAGCTGTACATGTTTGTGTCGCTCTATCTTGTCAACCTTTTTTTCTCAGTTGTTTATTACAATACATAATCAAGGCGCGACTTTGACCCCAAAAGAATTGAGATGGGAGAAAATATTATATCTTGCAGATCTTTCTGCAACTTGGGAAGCGAGGGTATGGAATAGGAAAATATCATGGCTTGCATACACCCATACCACTTACGCCCGCCCCCGCCCCCACTAACCCGACAATAGCAAGATTAGCTGAGGTAGATGCAACGTTCAGAATCGAAGTACAGTATGCCTTAGTACACAACGACATCGGGCCACCACGTGGGCAATCGGAATTAAGTGTATTCTGCGTGGATTCAACACAGATGGCGCTGGTCATGATCGAACGGTTGTCCTTTCGGTTTCTTGTTTGATGCTGTGGCCAATGAACTACCGCACACCCTAATGCTAAACATACGTTGCCCACAGACTGAAAAATAATGACACTCAGTGAGATACTCTATTAAGGAAAATATTAGGGTATGGTGGAGGAAAATATCGAGGCCTGCAAACACACACCCCAACCACCATCACCCCCCCCCCCCCCTCCCCGCCCTATCTGAGCGTCCTGGCCCGAAACATTCTGTCTTCTGGAAACTTTCTTATTTCGATTGTAAATAGCCAATATTCTGCATAGTGATCTGACTAACAGACATATTATGTTTGCTAAGAGTGACAGAAGATATCTTGAATTGGATATCCCTAGCCCCTCCCTCTCAATGCTCCTCGGCATCACTGTCAGAAAAGTCTTTTCTCCAACACATTCTTAATAAGATTGTACATAGTCCATACACTGCATGTTGATGACGTTCGGAGAGGAATTATGTTGAGAAGAAATATTGAAGATGGTGGAAATATGATTGCCTGCATATATTCTCCTCGCCTAGGCACCTGAGTCATGAAAATTTCAGCCCAAAACAATCTCATTGAGGGCGGTATAAAATTATGCATAGCCTAAACATTGCATATTGATTACACACAAGAAAATGTTCTGGTGAGATTTTTTAGCACAGGGGCTGGGGGATAGGAAGGTCGCGATATCAGATATCCTACCTGGCCCTCGTCCCCACCACCCCTTTCAACGTTTTCCTTGAATATCACCTTTATCCTTCATTGTTCAATGCTGAGAATGCTACAACTGTGTTCACGCACAACAACACGATAAGATATAAACACTCACGCCGAACTGGCGCCACCCACGCAAAACAATCCTAATGCGACATAAAGAGTACTGAATATTATGAAATATATATGGCATCCTAATGTAACATTAAGAAGACCTGATATTATATATTAAATATATATATGTCTTCTTAATGTAACTTTATGGGGACTTCGTATGATATGTTGCCGAAGTTACCTGGACCACTTTTCGTGCGCCCTAAGATTGTGTCCGTAACAGCTTCCATCTCGGTGAAATAAAAACTAGACGGGTGAGATCACGCCCTTACTTTTGGTTGTGGTGTTGACTCGCCGTCACACACCCATTGCATTGTGTCTTCGAGCCTGTTTTTTACAGCTTAACCAAGTATTAATATCCATCCTTATTGGTGATTTAGCTGTACATATTTGTGTCGCTCTATCTTGTCAACCTTTTTTCTCAGTTGTTTATTACAACACAAAATCAAGGCGCGACTTTGAACCAAAAAGACTTGAGATGGGAGAAAATATTATGTCCTGCATATCTTCTTGCAACTTGGGAAGCGAGACATGAATTTTTGTTCACTTTTTGTAGATTGTATTTAAAATAGCATACATGTAACATAAATATGACAAACATGTACTAGCATAATAAGTGTATATTTATATTTAACAACACTTTGAATAGCCAAGGCCATGTCATGACGGTGAAATTCACGGGTGGAAGAAGAGCCGGACAGTCCGGAGAGAGCCCCAGTGCATTGATGAGCAGCCGCCAAGTTGTCCAAATTACTAACCTGGCAGAAGCAGGGGCAGCTGTGGAAGATGCAACGAGTAGCATCGAAGTACAGTATGCCTTATTACACAACTACAGCGGGCCTCCACGTGGGCAATCGGGATTAAGTGTCTTCTGCGTGGACTCAACACATATGGGGCCGAGCATGATTGCAGTTGACCTCTTGGTTTCTTGTCCGATGTTCTAGCCAATGAGTCACCGCACACCCTGATCCTACACGTACGTAGCCTACATACTGAAAGATAGTGACACTCAGTGAGATACTCTGTTCAGGAAAATATTAGGGTATGGGGGAGGAAAATATCATGGCTTGAATACACCCATTCCACTACCACCCCCCCCACCCCCCCCCCCCCCCATTTGAGCAACCAACCCCAAGAAACTTTTCTCTTCTCAAAACATTCTTACTTAGATTGTAAATAGCCAATATTCTGCATAGTAGTGCCAATAACAGACACATTATGTTTGCTGAGAATGACAGAAGATATCCTGGCTGGCATAGCCCTAATCCCTCCCACTCTCTGTACCTGGTCATCCGACTCAGGAACATCTTTTCTCCGAAACATTCTTATTAAGATTGTTCATAGTCCATACACTGCATGTAGATGACGTTCGGAGAGGAATTATGTTGAGAAGGAATAATGAAGATGGTGGAAATATGGACGCCTGCATATATTCTAGTCACCTAGGCATCTGAGACATGAATATTTCAGCCCAAAACAATCTCATTAAGATTGCTATAGGATTCTGCATAGCCTAAACTTGCATATTGATTACACTCATGGAAAAAATCAGGTTAGAGTTTTTAGTAAGAGCCCGGGGCATAGGAAGGTCACGATATCAATGGTACCTCCCCCCATCTCCCCCCCGCCTTACCAAACTTTCAATGTTTTGTCTGAATATCACCTTTATCCACCATTGTTCAACGCTGGAAATGTTATAATTGTGTTCACGTTCAACAACACGATAAGACATAACCAATCACGATGAACACGCAAAGGTACAATCCTAATGTGACATAAAGAGAACTGGATATTATGAAATATATATGGCATCCTAATGTAACATTAAGACGACCTGATATTGTATATTAAATATATATATGTCTTCTTAATGTAGCATTATGGGGACTTCGTATGGTATATTGCTGAAGATACCCGGACTATATTCCATACGTCCTAAGATTGTGTCTGTAAATGCCTCCATCTGGGTGAAATAAAAACTAAACGGATGAGATCATGCCCTTAGTTTTCATTGTGATGCAGACTCGCCCTCACACACCCATTGCATGGTGTGTATTAGCCTGTTTTTACAGCTTAACCAAGTATTAATAACCAACCTTATTGGCGATTTTGCTGTAAATGTTTGTGTCGCTCTATCTTGTCAACCTTTTTCCCAGTTGTTTATTACAATACATAATCATGGCGCGACTTTGACTCAAAAAGACTTGAGGTGGGAAAAAATATGATGTCCTGCACATCTTCCTGCAACGTGGGAAGTGAGTCATAAATTGTTGTTGACTTTTTATAGATTGTATTTAAAATAGCATAACATGAATATGACAAACATGTACTAGCAATAATGAGTGAAGCATTTGCTTGGTCCTATACAAATTTTATATTGGGGTTCAACAACACTTAAATAGCCACGTCATGTCATGCCGGTCAATTTTACAAGTGGAGGAAGAACAGGACAATCCGGAGAGAGCCCCAGTTCATTGACGAGCAGATGCCAAGTTACTCCAACTTACTAACCTGGCAGAAGCAGGGTTAGCTGAGGTGGATGCAACGTGCAGCATCAAAGTACAGTATGCCTTAGTACACAACGACATCGGGCCACCACGTGGGCAATCAGGATTAAGTGTCTTCTGCGTGGACTCAACACAGATGACGCCGGTCATGATCAAACAGTTGACCTTTCGGTTTATTGTCCGATGCTCCAGCCAATGAGTCACTGCACACCCTGATCCTACATGTTCGTCGCCTACATTCTGAAAAATAGACACACTCATTGAGATACTCTGTTCAGGAAAATATTAGGTATGGTGGAGAAAAATATCGTGGCCTGCATTGAACCCCCAAACCCCAACCTCAGCACCCCATCCCCGCTGACCCCCACCCCGCCCCCTCTCATCTGGGCGTCCAGGCAAGACAAAAAAAATTCTCTTTTCTCAAAAAATATTCTTATTTAGACTATAGATACCCAATATTCTGTATTGCGGTGTCACTACAGACATATTATGTTTATTGAGAGTGACATAAGATGTCCTTGCTTGCATAATCCCAAACCCTCCCACTCTCTGCCCCTGGTCATCCGACTCAGGAACATCTTTTCTCCGAAATATTCTTATTAAGAATGTACATAGTCCATACACCGCATGTTGATGACATTCGGGGGGAAATTACATTGAAAAGAAACATTGAAGATGGTGGAAATATGGTCGCCTGCATATATTCTAGTCGCCTAGGCACCCGAGTCAGGAATATTTCAGCCCAAAACAATCTCATTAAGATTGCTATAAGATTCTGCACAGCCCAAACATTGTAAACTGGTTATACCCATGGATAAATTCAGGTGAGATTTTTTTAGTAAGAGGCCGGGGTATACGAAGGTCACGATATCAATCGTACCATCACCACCCCCCCCCCCCCTCCCTGCCCCACCACCCCTTTCAATGTTTTGTCTGAATATGACCTTTATCCACCATTGTTCAACGCTGGAAAAGCTACAATCGTGTTCACGTTCAACAACACGATAAGACATATCCAATCACGATGAACTGGTGGCAAACACGCAACGGTACAATCCTAATGTGATTATGTGACATAAAGAGTACTGGATATTATGAAATATATATGGTATCCTAATGTAACATTAAGACGACCTGATATTATATATTAAATTTATACATTGTATATGTCTTCTTAATGTAACATTATGGGGACATCGCATGATATATTGCTGAAGGTACCCGGACTACATTCCATACGTCCTAAGATTGTGTCCGTAATAGCCTCTATCTGGGTGAAATAAAAACTAAACGGATGAGATCACGCCCTTAGTTTTGATTATGATGTTGACTCGCCGTCACACACCCATTGCATGGTGTCTACGAGCCTGTTTTACTGTTTAACCAAGCATTAATAACCAACCTTATTGGTGATTTTACCGTAAATGTTTGTGTCGCTCTGTCTTTTCAACTTGTTTTCTCATTTCTTTATTACAATACATAATCATGGCGCGACTTTGACTCAAAAAAACTGGAGGTGAGAGAAAATATGATGTCCTGTATATCTTTCTACAACTTGGGAAGCGAGTCATGAATTTATGTTCACTGTTAAAAGATTGTATTTAAAATAGCATAACATAAATATGACAAACATATACTAGCAATAATGAGTGAAGCATCTGTCATATACACATTTTATATTGGGGTTTAACAACACTTAAGTAGCCATGGTCATGTAATGACGGTTAATTTTACCGGTGGAGAAAGAGCCGGACAATCCGGAGAGAGCCCCAGTGCATTGACGAGCAGCCGCCAAGTACTCCAACGTACTAACCCGGCAATAGCAGGATTAGCTGAGGTAGATGCAACGTGCAGCATCAAAGTACAGGATGCCTTAGTACACGACACCGGGTCTCCATGTGGGCAATCGGGATTAAGTGTCTTCTGCGTGGACTCAACACAGATGACGCTGATCATGATCCAACAGTTGACCTTTCGGTCTCTTGTCCGATGCTCTAGCCAATGAGTCAACACACACCCTGATCCTACATACTGAAAAATAGTGACACTCAGTGAGATACTCTGTACAGGAAAATATTAAGGTATGGTGGACGAAAATATCGTGGCTTGCATACACCCCACCCCAACCACCCACCCACACCCACCACCACCCCACCCCATCCATCTGAGCGTCCTGCCAGACAAATTCTGTCTTCTCAAAACTTTCTTTAGATTCTAAACAGCCTATATTATGCACTTTGTGACCTCGTTGATTATGGAGCAGTAAATAAATGAAGCCGACAGCTGAAAGAAGATAGAACAAGAGAAACAGAATTTACTGCACCCAGTAAAATCAAGTCTATGTGAAAAGGGTTGAAGTATCAGGAATAAACTATACAGAAAGAAAATTTATGGAGGCTTATTGTCAGGAGTAAAATATTTTTAAACAAATCAGAAATGGATTTTCGTTAATAGTATTTACAGATATTCATACTGGAATCAGAACATTTTTTATAAGAAACAGAAAAGGTATATATGTGACCAGCATTCAAAGGGTTCGATACACGAATCAGAAATGGACATTTTTGGCTCTGTCCACTAATTTGAGTGATGGAATAGGGGGTCAAAAAATGTGATTTCCAGCAATTATAAAAAATGAAATCATTGACCCCCTAGGTGACCTCCGTGACCTTGACCCATATTTTGAATCTCCATCAAGTGTCGACTCATTTGGTGTTAGTCCCAGGTCCATTCATCATACCATGCTTGAGATATGAGCGTGACTCACTTTCAAAAAATTTGCCCACGCCCATTTTTTTAACGTAAAAATGCATGTATGAACCTCAGGAATGCTTTGGGGGTCAAAAAATGTAATTTCCGGCAATTACGAAAAATGCACCCAATGACCCCTAGGTGACCTCCGTGACCTTGACCCATATTTTGAATCTCCATCAAGTGTCGACTCATTTGGTGTTAGTCCCAGGTCCATTCATCATACCATGCTTGAGATATGAGAGTCTGGTCACGCCCACTTTTTTAACGTAAAAATGCATGTGTGTTTGTCAGGATTGCTTTGGGGGTGTCAAAAAATGTGGTTTCCAGCAATTATGAAAAATGCACTCAATGACCCCTAGGTGACCTCCATGACCTTGACCCATATTTTGAATCTCCATCAAGTGTCGACTCAATTGGTGTTGGTCCCAGGTCCATACGTCATACCACGCCTGAGATATGGGCGTGACCCACTTTCAAAAATTTTGACCACGCCCATTTTTTACGTCAAAATACATGTGTGTACTTCAGGAATACTTTAGGGGGTCAAAAAATGTGATTTCCAGCAATTATTAAAAATGCACTTAATGACCCCTAGGTGACCTCTGTGACCTTGACCCATATTTTGAATCTCCATCGAGTGTCGACTCATTTGGTGTTAGTCCCAGGTCCATACATCATACCATGCCTGAGTTATGGGCGTGACCCACTTTCAAAACACCCCTACAGACACCACTGATGCCCCAGGAATCTGAAAAACATAGGTGGCCGAGAACTAGTGACTGGGGAGCGCGGTGGCTCAGTAGGTAGATATGCAGGCTGCAAGCCGAGAGGTCCTCGGTTCGAATCCCACCTGCGGCAACCGCGTTGTGTCCTTGGGCAAGACACTTCATCTCCACTGCCCGCGTGGGGACACGATGACGCCGTGTACTAAGGCGTACTGCACGTCGATGGTACGCATGTCTTCAACCAATCTAACCCTGCCTGTGCTGCTGTGCGGAGTTACGATGTTGGGGAGCTGGCAGCTGCTCGTCGTTGCTCGGTGGTTCTCTCCGGGTACTCCGGCTTCCTCCACCCGTAAAACTGTCACGGTCATGATTAGCCATTGTGCATAAATATGTGACCTTAAACATCAATAAATAAATAAATAACTAGTGACTGTCTATCATCACGCCAAAAATCAACGAGATAGGGCAATTCGTTTTCGAGTTATCGTGTGGACAAGGAAGTGCATAGAAGAAGAAGAAGAAGAAGAAGAAGAAGAAGGAGAAACCGTACAAAAACAATAGTCTGACAATAATCTGTGTGTTTCACACAGACTAATAAGGCTGTTTTATCAAATTTTATTAAAGTCCAATGTTCACTATTCGAGCAATCACATGGAAATTCACTCAGACATTGCCATCCAAAGCCACTTTCAGCATTTTGCAGAATGCAATTTTGAAGAGTACCTTGAAGGAACCTTTGAGGTGGGGTGGTTGACGTCTAGAGCTCACCGGTAAACCGAAAAATCTACGTGGTGTCAGTTGTCGAGTCAAAAAACGAAACTCACAAACGTTGTCGAACACAAAAAGAAGCGGGAGGTGGTGGGGTGGGGGGGGGGGGCACAGAATTAAGGAATGGTGCTTGTCCTGTGTAGCACCATATACATATAACATCACGGCAAAGGTCCATATCATGGACTCACCGGAAAGCCTTTTTCTTTCAAAAGGCGGCTTTTGTAGAGTTTCGGTATTTTGTTAATTTTTCTCCTTAGGTTAAATAAGCAAATATAAAAAAAACTGAAAGAAACAACGACTCAACCCTTTTGTCTCAACCGAAACTGAGGCAAAATAAGATTCACTGGAAATATAAAGGGGAAGTAGGATGGGAGAATGAAGGATATGTGGGAACTGGATGACAACAGAAGGGGATTAGTATGGTTATCGGATAGACTGGGAAGAATTAGGTACGGGATGTCTTCAAACAGTTCGTTTCCGGGTGTTGGGAGGAGGGGCGAGGTATGGGAATAGCGAGGTATTTGGTAGCACAGGGTTGATTAAGGTCTTTTCACCTGATAACTGCGTCAAATAAGCGACCGCCCAAAGTGTTACCTAATGAAGTAATTAAAATTTTACTTCGCTCATGTCGTTTCAATTTTATTCTTTATACATGTGATTAAACGAGCTTTCAGTGCATAAAATGGGCAATTATAGCTGATAAATGGGGATGACTGCAGAATATGTGGTTCATGAAAAAAAATAATGAAAAAATTGAAAAGACAATTTTACCCCATCCATTTGTGCAAGAAATAGTACAACTTAATTTGACAGCTAATTAATTACCCGCTGCTATCCCTTCTGTTCATTATTTAGTTATTACATCGACGAATTGACAAGCATAGGTTTAGCTGTACACTTTAAATCCTCTTAATTATCAAAAGAACGGGTTACATCATACTTTAAATTCTCTAAATTATCGAAATGCTCATCAGAGGTGGATACAATGTTACACATGAGTAAAATATACCAATACACATATCCTCTCCTTTCAAAACTGTTATTAACCCATATTTTCCCCCTTTTAACTTATGTTCGTACGCTTATGGACCCTGCAATATTTATTGGTTTCTATGGTGACGCACTCGAAAAAACATTGAACTTCGAGAAACCGCAATAAACATCATAAAATTGAATGAATCAATGAATGAGAAATTTCAGCGCGCGAGAGGACAGTGATTGGAAATCCATTACGTGACGAATAACCAAAGTACAGATGAAACGGTTTCGCGCGCCGAAGCAGGGACGACGCAAGGCAAGCCTCTTTCGACCCTCTGTAACTGCACAATATAGTTTCGAGCATCAGATCGTGGAGAAAAAAAACAACAACGGAACTTGAAAAACAGAATTTACTGCCACCAGAAAATTCAAGTCTGTGTGAAAAGGGTTATTTATTTATGTATTGGTGTTTAAGGTCACATATTGTGAAAAGGGTTAAAGTATCAGGAATAAACCATAGAGAAAGAGAAGTTATGGAGGCTTATTTTCTGGACTAAAATATTTTTTAACAAATCAGAAATTGGTTTTCGTTAACAGTATTTACAGATAGTTATACAGGAATCAGAACATTTTTTATAAGAAACCAGAAAAGGCATAAATGTGACCAGCATTCAAAGGGTTCGATACACGAATCAGAAATGGACCAGTTTGGCTCTGCCCACTAATTTGAGTGATGAAATACATTTATAAACTTTAGAAATGCATTAAGGTGTTATAAAATGCATTTCCCAGTTTCCCAGTCTTTCTAAACACTGCACTTGATGACCTTGGTGACTTCATTCAGTTGGACCATATATTGAACCTCCAGCAATTTTTAACTCAGTCGGAGTAGTCCAATGTCTACATCTGCATTGAAGAATGCATCAGTTGTTATAAAAGGCTATTTCTCACAGTTCTGAAAAAACGCACTTTATGACGTCTGTTGACCGCAATAAGGTGGACCATATTTTGAACCTCTGGCAAGTTTAACCAATTCGATGTAAGTCTGGTATCTATAGGTCATACCAAGCCTAAAATATGAGCATAAACCACTTTGGAAATATTGACTTTGCCAACTCACCATATGCCATATATGTGGATGATAGCAAATATTCATATTAGCTAGAAAATGGTAAGGTACATAGTACCTCTGGAAAATATATTGCAAGTGAAAGAATTCAGTAATGTTGGAATACAAACGTCAAATGGCCCTAAAGGCTCTCAAGAGCCTATTTGAACGCTCATTGGCATTGGCAAAATACCGAGGTCTCCTCGTTGCCCATCTGTGTTAAGAGCAACATTGTGAGAATGAAAAGGATTAACATTACTCTCGCTTTGCATGGCATAAAATTTGTTGTACCCATATTAAGATCCTGAGAAGGTTAAAATACTCCCTTTAAATACTCCATTTTAACCCTTTAAAATGACCTCATTCTAATGAGGGCTATAATCTATGTTTTTCAAGCAAGGATGAAAAAATATAAACTGAATGGGAATTTCTGTGAATAACGCTCACCCATTTTTTCGGCTTGGGTAAACTGTTACGAATGCTTTATTGAGAGGGTTAAAACTAAGCCATTTAAAAATAGCACTGCGTCACTGCCTCTTCCTGGACAATCGGGATTGTGTGGCTTGACAAAAAACAATGCACATACACTTGAAGACGTTGGAACTCTGAATCTTTCCGTTTGAAGTAAAATACTGTTACCTCATCGCCACCGTTCGCCTGTCTGATCAATTTAAAAGTCTGGTAAATGCATCTAGGGTCCTAGGCAAGGCGTACGGGAAATAAGAAGTTGGTTGCATCTCAAAAATGGCTGTTGTGAACAGAGGGGCAATATGAGAGAAAACTTACAAAACGTTCTGCTGTCGTGAGTTAAACCAAGGCATTTAAAAAGAGACCATTTAAATATTCTGTATTAATAATTTATAATTGTGGTTGGTGTTTCCGAAAAGCCACTCACCATTGCTTCTTGAAACCCGTCGGTCTTGAGTTATGATTGAAGATAAATAATGTAACAGAGTCCAGGAGTTCCTAAGTGGTTCGCAATGACCAGTAGGGGTTAATCAGGACCTATTCTCAAGTCATGTCTAGGGGTTAAATTAAACGACAATATTCAAATTTGAAGCTGGACTTGGCCATAAGGGTTAAAAGATATTTTCAGCTAACAGACCAAAAACGACTAGGTAAAATTTCACGGATTATTTGGTTCAATTGATCTAAAACATGTTATTCATATTCTGTATTTTACTGTAAAAATCAAACCTCCCTGACTCCACCCCGAAACCTGTCTGGCTTGAGTTATGACTGAGTATAAACAAATTTTCGAATGCTTTGAAGAGTGAAAGGTTCTCTATCTAGCTTGATTTGGGAATTTAATCTTTAACATGAGGTTAAATAAACAAACAATGTTATTTTGTGTGACCCATTATACATTACTGTGTAATGAGTTTTGTTGGGAATAAATAGATTCTCTGCAGTTTTAAACAGTGGATTTTGTTTCAACGGTTACATTTACCAGTTAAGGTAGAAACTGTGAACATCTTGTGTCCTGTAGAGTCAAACCCTGGACCCCAAACGCCTGAAAAACATAGATGGCTGAGTACAAGTAATAATTATTAACCGGTACAGCGAAAATCAACATTTTTGGCTCTGCCCATCAAGCTGAGTGATGAAATACGTTCATGAACTTTTTAAGGTGTAATGTAATGCATTCCCCAGTCTTTCTGAATAATATGCACTGGATGACCTTGGTGACCTCTTTCAGGCGGACCATATATTGAACCTCCAGCAGTTTTTAAATTAGTCGGTATAGTCCCATGTATTCACCTACTTTAAAGAAATGGCTCCACCAAATACAGATCTGTCATTTTTGGGCGATGATAGCAAATATTTATTATGATTTAGAAGCCTCTAAGGCAGTCAGCCTACTGTATCACACACAAGGCCTCAAACTAGCTGAAAAAACAAAGATGAGTGCAAACTGGTTGTTGGTAACCAGCATGTCAAAACGAATAGAGATAGGACGATTTGTGTTTGAGTTATCGAGCCGACAAAGGGTGCATAGACTCTATATTGGAATAGTGCCATAAAAAACTTAAAAGCCCCAAGAGCTCGTTTAAAGGCCTAACCTGAAGAGTATCTAGTGCCCTAAACAAGGCATACATAAAATAAGATGGTGGAATCTTGAATCATGGCATTTGCGTAAAGAGTGGCAATATGGCAGGAAGCGTGCAAAAGGTTCTACCGTCATAAGTTAAATGATGTTGTTTGATCTTCGCGGTGAAGTATGAAGAGGGCGGTGAAGTATGAAGAGGGTTAAAGACAGACCATTTAAATATTCCATTTCATTAATTCATAATTGTGATAAGTGTTTCGAGAGAGCCGCTTACCACTCGGCCCGAAACCTGTTGATCTTGAGTTATGATTGAGAATGAAAAAAAAATTTTAAAAATGCAATGAAAGGTGAAGGGTTATTTATTCAACTACAATTAATCAAGTGTTGTAAGATAGCTCTGTATAGTAAACAAATTTTCTTGCCACTCAAAGGGTTTTTTTCAACTTGGTTTGGGGATGGAATTTAATTCTGATCTGACAGCTGATAAGAGTAAATATGTGTCAGGCTGTCATCTACAGCAACTTCTCTCTAATTTGATTGTTTACATTATTCTCTTGTGTATATAAATATTAACAGCTATTTCTTTATGATGCTTTTCTTTTACAAAGAAATTAGGGGGTATAAAAACTCTGTGGCCCAATGGACCACTCCCAAAGGTTCCCTGATAACATAGCTGGGCCAGTACTTGTGACAGGCTACCAGTATGCCAAACAGCCCCAGGACAGATTATTTATTTATTTATTGGTGTGTAAGGTCACATTTTTCTGCATAATGGCTAATCATGACCACGACAGTTTTACGGGTGGAGGAAGCCGTAATACCCGGAGAGAACCACCATGCAACGGCGAGCAACTGTCAGTTCCCAACATACTAATTCCACACAAGCAGGGTTAGCATTGGTTGAAGACAGGTGCACCATCGACGTGCAGTACGCCTTAATACACAGCGTCACCGTGCCCCCACGTGGACAATGGGGAAGAATTGTCTTGCCCAAGGACACAACGCGGTTGCCGCAGGTGGGATTCGAACTGAGGACCCCTCGGCTTGCAGCCTGCACCTCTACCAATTCAGCCACCGCGCCCCCCAGGACAGATGATTTGTTTTTGCGTTATCGTCAAGACAAAAGGAAGGGGATAGAAAATATTCAAACAGGAATCAGAACATTTTTATAAGAAACCAGAAATGGCATATATGTGACCAGCATTCAAAGGGTTTGATACACGAATCAGAAATGGATATTTTTGTCTCTGCCCACTAATTTGAGTGATGAAATACATTCATAAACTTTAGAAATGCATTAAGGTGTAATAAAATGCATTTCCCAGTCTTTCTGAATAATGCCCCCATATTAAGATCTCCAGAGGGTTAAAATATTCCCTTTAAATACTCCATTTTAATCCTTTAAATGGGGGCACAGTGGCTCAGTTGGCAGAGGTGCAGGCTGCAAGGCGTGAGGTCCTCACTCTGTCCTTGGGCAAGCCACTTCACCCCATTGCCCACGTGGGTGCATGGTGGCGATGTGTTCTAAAGCGTACTGCACATCGATTGTGCACCCATCTTCAACCAATGCTAACCCTGCTTGTGTGGAGTTAGTATGTGGGGGATCTGACAGTTGCTCGTTGTTGCCCGGTGGTTCTTCCCGGGTACTCCGACTTCCTCCACCTAAAAAAACTGTCGTGGTCATGATTAGCCACTGTGCAGAAATATGTGACATTAAACACCAATAAATAAATAAATAATCCTTTAAAAAATGAGCTCAATCCAATAAAGGATCATAAGCTATGTTTTTTCAAGCAAAAATGAAAAGGTAATTAAAACTGAATAGACGTTTCTGTGAATAATGTTGACCGGTTTTCGCTGTTATGTTCGCTAAAGGGTTAAGAATCCCTTACTTTGGAAGGCACATTGAAAAGGTGTCCCATTCCACATAGAATTAAATGTTATGAAAATAAAGCAAAAAACATTAAGTTTCTCAGCTGACAGTACCTGCTTTTGCACTCCGGATGGATGGAACGGCACAAATCAGAGACATTCTCTTAATGGCACTTTGACACCAAAGGTTTCTGCACTCTCGGTGAGGCCGAGATGAGCGCAGTGAAAGACTATAGAACTCCTCTAACAAATTAGTTTTAAACAGTCATAGCACTAACACAGTTAACAGTACAGTCGACCATGCCAGTATTGCATTGTTACCGGCACCCTGACAGTTTTGTGATAGGTTTCAACAATTATTCAGTGCTGTTTTATGGAAAGGATTAACTTTATTCTGCCTGAAATAAAATATGTGCAATCCACATTGAAGTCTTGAGAGGGGTTAAAAGCATTGAACTGAATAAGATAGGTTTCAACAATTATTCAGTGCAGTTTTATGGAAAGGGTTAACTTTATTCTGCCTGAAATAAAATATGTGCAATCCACATAGAAGTCTGGAGAGGGTTAAAAGCAGTGAACTGAATAATTTACAATTTATTTCCTTGCAAGGCAAAGGGTTTCTCTCAACTTAGTTTCAGGAACTAACATCCCATTTTGATGACAAGGTCAGATTTCATTTTGACAGATTACTCTACTGGTGTTTACATAGTCTCCAGTGTGAACATAACATCGAATTGCTTGGGGAGAATTTGCTGTATCAGGAAATTGGAGGCTGTGAAAACCCTGTGGCCTACTGGGCCATACTCAAAAAAATGTGATTTCCAGCAATTCTGAAAAATGCACTTAATGACCCCTAGTTGACCTCCGTGACCTTGACCCATATTTTGAACCTCCATCGAGTGTCGACTCATTTGGTGTTGGTCCCAGGTCTGTAGGTCATACCATGCCTGAGATATGGGAGTGACCCACGTTCAAAATTTTGGCCACGCCCACTTTTTTATGTAAAAATGCATGTGTGTATGTCAGGAATACTTTAAGGGTCAAAAAATGTGATTTCCAGCAATTCTGAAAAATGCACTCAATGACCCCTAGGTGACCTCTGTGACCTTGATCCATATTTTGAATCTCCATCGAGAGTCGACTCATTTGGTGTTGGTCCCAGGTCCATATGTCATACCATGCTTGAGATATGAGCGTGACCCACTTTCAAAAATTTTGGCCACGCTCACTATTTTTACGTCAAAATGCATGTGTGTACATCAGGAATGCTTTAAGGGGTCAAGAAATGTGATTTCCATCAATTATGAAAAATGCACTCAATGACCCCTAGGTGACCTCCGTGACCTTGACCCATATTTTGAATCTCCATCGAGTGTCGACTCATTTGGTGTTGGTCCCAGGTCTGTAGGTCATACTACGCCTGAGATATGGGCGTGACCCACTTTCAAAACACCCCTACAGACACCCCTGATACCCCAGGAATCTAAAAAACATAGGTGGCCGAGAACTTGTGGCTGTCTATCAGCATGCCAAAAATCAACGAGATAGGGCAATTCGTTTTCCAGTTATCTTGCGGACAAAAAAGTGATGAGAAGACAGAAGACAGGAGGAGAAGAAGAAGAAGAAGAAGAAGAAGAAGAAGAAGAAGAAGAAGAGGAGAAGAAGAAGAAGAAGAAGAAGAAGAAGAAGAAGAAGAAGAAGAAGAAAAAAAAAAGAAAAAGAAAAAGAAAGAAAAAAGAAACCGTGCAAAAACAAAAGTCTGTGTGTTTCACACAGACTGATTAATTGAGGTTGTGAAACCGTTTTCATGTTATTCCTATTACAGCTGAATATTTTTATTGTTTCAATTGCCCATTAAATACCTACACTGCCCAACGACCACTGATAGGAAGCATTCCACCAGGAACCACTTTAAGACTTTGTTTCCATATTTTTATCATCTTCTGTTTAGTGGTGGTGCCACATTACGTAAAAGGGTAAGGTGGAAACAACGCATCAATTACAATGTTTTTGTCGATACATTTGTACAAATACCCAATCCAATTCACGACAGACACGTGTTATAAAGTCTACAACTTTGCAAGATTTGGTTTACTTTTACCAAACACATGTACCACTGCATGTCATTGGGCAAGCATAGGCGCATGGGCCGTGGGGGGCTGGAAGATTTTGCCCGAAAAGTGATTCCGCGGGCACCGTCGAGGCCATTCCCTCCCCGTTGGTGATGTCCGAGGAGTCTTCTCAGAGAAATTTAAAACCATGCGGTGGCATGAGACCGATCCTAGTGCTCCACCCATCCACCGGCTGCCTTTCCGACCTTGTAATTAAGGAGGAAACCAGTCACTTTTTGGGGCCATATATATATATATTTGTGCAAGTTCAACTCCCTACTACCCCCACCCCACCCAAAACTCACACACACGATTCAAGAAAAAGCCAATTTTGAGGGCTGTTTTCAAGTTTTTTGTTCGGACAGAGAAAGGTCGAATGTTGCATAGTGAAAATAGATTCTTTCGAGTAGTTTTGATAATTTTTTTTTGGGGGGGGGGGGGGCAAACAAAACTTGCCTGAACTTGCCTCGTAAAAATCGATTATTCCGAGTAGTTTTCATATTTTTTTCGGGCAACCCAAAACTTGCCAGAAAAAAATGAAAACAGCCAGAATTTTTTTTTCCAAACCAAGGGCGAGAGGGGGGGGGGGGGGGGGCAGGCTTCCACCCCCGCCAAGCCCATGCTGACAAGCACGTTTCGCATGTGACTAACACGTGCACAAAATGATTTGGCATCAGACTTGATTGTTAAAAAATTCGCTGGAGTGTCTCCATATAATATAGCATATCTTTCGGAATAAGTTGACTACTGCCCGAAGGATTGACAAATGTATTATAGCAGAATGATGGCAGCTAGCCTGCAACTAAAAATATATAAATTTAGTTGTAGTATAGCTCGCAATCTTCAACACCTATCTGGATGACCCCGCGGATAACCCCCCGAAGTAATGTCATAGTCACGTGACCGGGGTCGTCATCTTGGTTGTCATGGCAGCGCGCGTGAGCGGCCATCGTGTGACGTCATCCCCATAGTAATATGTGGTGTTAGTGCGCATGTGCAGCACTTGTTGTTGTGGTAATAGACGTTTCCGTCGTCCATTTTGTATACTGGAGGCCGCCATTGATTTATATGGCGACAAATGGTTGCTATGAGCTGGAAGGCTTCTTATAAGATGGGGGTATGTTCTGGGGTATGTTCGATTGAATTTTATTCCATATCATGGAATCCTATTTTACGGAATCGACTAAGAATCCTATTTTCGGAATCGGTTAGGAATCTTTTTTTCTTCGTATGTGTCTAGGTGCGGTATGTGATTTACGCACATAATGCATTTTCACACAGGCACATATCGGCACATTCAGAATGGCCTAATGTGTTGTATGTGATGTGCTCACATTATGTACTAGACCACCATCAAATTCCATCAGACACCAACCACACGTTCCGTGGAATCCTTTACATAGAATCCCTTTCTAGTGGCTGGCAGTGGAATCCTTTCTTAACGAGATGAGTCGAAGAGTAGAGGGAGTATTTACTCCAGAAGTAATTAGTCTGTGTGAAACACACAGACTATTGTTTTTGCACGGTTTCTTTTTCTTTTTTTTTTTTTTTTTCTTTTTTTTCTTCATCTTCTTCTTCTTTTTCTTCACATGCATTTTGACGTAAAAAAAGTGGGCGTGGCCAAAATTTTTGAATGTGGGTCACGCTCATATCTCAAGCATGGTATGACGTATGGACCTGGGACCAACACCAAATGAGTCGACACTCGATGGAGATTCAAAATATGGGTCAAGGTCACGGAGGTCACTTGGGGTCATTAAGTGCATTTTTCATAATTGCTAGAAATCACATTTTTTGACCCCCTAAAGCATTCCTGACGTACACACATGTATTTTGATGTAAAAAAAGTGGGCGTGGCCAAAAGTTTTGAAAGTGGGTCACGCTCATATCTCAAGCATGGTATGTCGTATGGACCTGGGATCAACACCAAATGAGTTGAAACTCGATGGAGATTCAGAATATTGGTCAAGGTCATGGAGGTCACCTAGGGGTCATTAAGTGCATTTTTTATAATTGCTAGAAATCACATTTTTTGACACCCTAAAGCATTCCTGACATATACACATGCATTTTGACGTAAAAAAGTGGGCGTGGCCAAAATTTTTGAAAGTGGGTCACGCTCATATCTCAAGCATGGTATGACGTATGGACCTGGGACCAACACCAAATGAGTCGACACTCGATGGAGATTCAAAATATGGGTCAAGGTCACGGAGGTCACTTGGGGTCATTAAGTGCATTTTTCATAAGTGCTAGAAATCACATTTTTGACCCCTTAAAGCATTCCTGACGTACACACATGTATTTTGATGTAAAAAAAGTGGGCGTGGCCAAAATTTTTGAATGTGGGTCACGCTCATATCTCAAGCATGGTATGACGTATGGACCTGGGACCAACACCAAATGAGTCGACACTCGATGGAGATTCAAAATATGGGTCAAGGTCACGGAGGTCACTTGGGGTCATTAAATGCATTTTTCATAATTGCTAGAAATCACATTTTTTGACTCCCTAAAGCATTCCTGACGTACACACATGTATTTTGATGTAAAAAAGTGGGCGTGGCCAAAATTTTTGAAAGTGGGTCACGCTCATATCTCAAGCATGGTATGTCGTATGGACCTGGGATCAACACCAAATGAGTTGAAACTCGATGGAGATTCAGAATATTGGTCAAGGTCATGGAGGTCACCTAGGGGTCATTAAGTGCATTTTTTATAATTGCTAGAAATCACATTTTTTGACACCCTAAAGCATTCCTGACATACACACATGCATTTTGACGTAAAAAAAGTGGGCGTGGCCAAAATTTTTGAAAGTGGGTCACGCTCATATCTCAAGCATGGTATGACGTATGGACCTGGGACCAACACCAAATGAGTTGACACTCGATGGAGATTCAAAATATGGGTCAAGGTCACCGAGGTCACTCAGGGGTCAATGAGTGCATTTTTCATAATTGCTGGAAATCACATTTTTTGACCTCCAAATGCTTCCCCAAACTTCAGATGTGCATTTTTTCATAAAAAAAGTGGGCGTGGCCAAAATTTTTGAATGTGGGTCACGCTCATATCTCAAGCATGGTATGATTATGGACCTGGGATCAACACCAAATGAGTCGACACTCGATGGAGATTCAGAATATGGGTCAAGGTCATGGAGGTTACCTAGGGTTCATTAAGTGCATTCTTTATAATTGCTAGAAATCACATTTTTTGACACCCTAAAGCATTCCTGACATACACACATGCATTTTGACGTAAAAAAAGTGGGCGTGGCCAACATTTTTGAAAGTGGGTCACACTCATATCTCAAGCATGGTATGATGTATGGACCTGGGACCAACACCAAATGAGTCAACACTTGATGGAGATTCAAAATATGGGTCAAGGTCACCGAGATCACTCAGGGGTCAATGATTGCATTTTTCATAATTGCTGGAAATCATATTTTTTTACCTCCAAATGCTTCTCCAAAATTCAGATGTGCATTTTTTCATGAAAAAAGTGGGCGTGGCCAAAATTTTTGAAAGTGGGTCATGCTCATATCTCAAGGATGGTGTGATGCATGGATCTGGAGCCAACACTAAATAAGTTGACACTTGATGGAGGTTCAAAAGTGTGGGTCAAGGTTACGAAGGTCACTTGTGGTCATTGGGTGCATTTTTTCAGAATTGTTGGAAATCACATTTTTTGACTCTCTAAAGCATTCCTGAAGTCCATACATCCATTTTTACATAAAAAGTTGGTGTGGCCAAAATTCGTGAAAGTGGGTGATGCTCATATTTCAAGCATGGTATGATGTATGAACCTGGGACCAATACCAACGAGTCGACACTCGATGGAGATTCAAAATTTGGGCCAAGGTCGAACAGGAGTCACGAGGGCTATTACCAGAATTGCTGGAAATCATATTTTGAACCTCCTTGTGCATTCCCTTGATTGGTCCCTTTGAATACTGTGAAGATATATACCTTATCTGGTTTCTTGGAAAAAATTAACTGATTTTTGAATGAATATCTATGAATACTGTCATTGAAAACCTATTTCTTATTTCTTTAAAACTATTTTATCCCCAAAATAAGCCTCTAAAGTGTTCCCATTACATTCATAGAGGGGCACGGTGGCTAAGCAGTAAGAGGTGCAGGCTGCAAGCCGAGAGGTTCTCAGTTCGAATCCTATCTGCGGCAACTACCTTGTGTCTTTGGGCAAAAACACTTCACCCCCATTGCCCACATAATGGCATAGTGATGTTGTGTACTAAAACATACTGCATGTCAATGATACACTTGCACTAACCCTGCTTGTGTGGAGTTAGCATGCTGGGGATCCAGACAGTTGCTTGTTGTTGTTGTTTGGTGGTTCTCTGTGTTCTCTGGTTTCCTCCATCCATAAAAACTGTACGACACGAGGTGGGCCTAGCTGTTGAAGTGTCGTTAAACCCCAATAAATTAATAACATTCATAGAATGTCTTCTATGCACTGTTTGTCAACATGATAACCCAAATACAATCAATCCTATCTCAATGTTTTTGGTATACTGATAGACTGCCTGCCATTGGTATTTGGTCATCTATGATTTGGAGGCATGTGGGGCCTTCGGGCTCTAGATGATAAAAATATGTTTACAACATTTACTGGGAAATGAGTTAGCTGAAGCAGTAACCATTATCTAAAACAGAAATCTCCAGAGAGAAAGCTGAGATAGAATTCTTTGTTACATTGAACAGCACTGTATATTTATGTTGTATCCTGTTAGAAAACTTCAGTCTCAGTCATTGAAGAGAGAGAGAAACCTTCACTTTTCAAAGCATTTTTTTTTAAAAATCTATTTATTCTCAATCATAACTCAGGATTGAGAGGTTTTGGGATGGAGTGGTGTATGGCTTTCTCGAAACACCTATCACAGTTACAAAGTAATAAAATGGAATATTTGAATGGTCAGATTTTAACCCTCTTAATACTTCGATGTGAGTAAAAAAGTATCTTTAATATAACTCATGGCCACAGAATGTTTTTCGCTCTCTTTTCTGAAACATTTAATTCTATGTGGAATGGGACACCTTTTCAGTGTGCATTCCAAACTAAGGGATTCTTAACCCTTTAACCAACATAACGGCAAAAACCGGTCAGCTTTATACACAGAAATGTCTATTCAGTTTTAATTACTTTTTCATTTTTGCTTGAAAAACATAGCTTATGACCCTTCATTGGAATGAGCTCATTTTTTAAAGGATTATTTATTTATTGGTGTTTAATTTCACATATTTCTGCACAGTGGTTTACCATGACCAGGATAGTTTTACGGGCGGAGGAAGCCAGAGTACCTGGGGAGGAGGACCTCCGGGCAACAGCGAGCAACTATCAGATTCCCCACATACTAACTCCACACAAGCAGGGTTAGCATTGGTTGAATACAGGTGCACCATCGATGTGCAGTACGCTTTAGTACACCTCGCCACCATGCACCCACGTAGGCAATGGGGTGAAGTGTCTTGCCCAAGGACAGAGTGAGGACCGCTCGACTTGCAGCCTGCACCTCTGCCAACTCAGCCATTGCGCCCCCATTTAACCCTTTACCCAACGGAGACGATAGCAAAATTTATTATTTCAAATATCATTTTTTTCAAATTTTCCAAACAATTTCAACAAAACCATATCATGGGACCCCTCTTTGGAACTAATATTTTTTGAACTTCTCAATTTGCATATTACGCGGGCGGATGCGGCCGATTCGTTGGGTAAAGGTTTTTTTTTATTTTTATTGGTGTTTTAAGGTCACATATTTCTGCACAATGGCTAACCATGACCGTGACAGTTTTACGGGTGGAGGAAGCCGAAGTACCCGGAGAGAACCACCGAGCAACGGCGAGCAACTGTCAGCTCCCCAACATACCAACTCCACACAAGCAGGGTTAGCATTGGTTGAAGACAGGTGCACCATCGACGTACAGTACGCCTTAGTACACAGCGTCACCGTGCCCCTACGTGGACAATGGGGGTGAAGTGTCTTGCCCAAGGACACAACGCGGTTGCCGCAGGTGGGATTCGAACCGAGGACCTCTCGGCTTGTAGCCTGCACCTCTACCATCTGGGTAAAGGGTTAAAGGATTAAAATGGAATATTTAAAGCGAATATTTTAACCCTCTGAAAATCTTAATATGGGGGCACGGTGGCGCTGTGTACTAAAGCGTACTGCACTTCGATGGTGCACCTCTCTTCGAAAAAATCATTGAGAATAATGAAAACCATTTCCATTCTCACAGTGTTGTTCTAAACACACATGGATATAGATGGGACCTCGGTATTTTGACAATGCCAATAAGTCTTCAGACAGGCTCTTGGGGGTCTTCAAGGCCTTTCAACGTCTACATTCCAACATTACTGAACCTTTTTACTTGCAATATATTTTCCAGAGGTACCATGCATGCACTTCAACATTGCCTTGCTAATATGAACATTTGCCATCATCTACAAATATGGCAGATCCGGAGTTGGTGGAGCCAATATTTATAAAGTAGTTTATGCTCATACTTCAGGTTTAGTATGACCTATAGTAATGGTACCTACACCAAATGAGTTGAAACTTGCTGGAGGTTCAAAATGTGGTCCACCTCTATGCGGTCAAGAGAGGTCATTAAATGCATACTTTTTCGACCTATTGGGGATTTCATTTTATACCAATTAATGCAGTTCTGAAGATTATACATGTATCTCATCATTCAAATAAATGGTAGCGGCAGTAATGTCCATTTCTGATTCCTTGATCGAACCCTATAAATGGTGTGCACATATATGCCTTTTTGGGTTTCTTAGAAAAATTGTTCTGATTCCTGTATGAATATTTTCTCCATGAAAGAATTTCACAAAAAGCAGTGGGGAGAAAGCTGTGACTGTCAAATACAATAACATGATCTATTTATTTAATCTCATTGTACAGAATTAATTACCAAACCAAGTTAATATAAAAACAAACAACTTGATAATGAAGAATTCCAGTGTACATGTAATTGTAAAACTACACTCTAGATTTGTTATTGAAACCTATCACAATACTGTCAGGATGCCGGTAAAAGATGCAATACTGACATAGTTGAATGTTCTGTTAACTGTGTTAGTGCTATGACTGTTTAAAATTAATTTATTAGAGAAGTTCTAGTTTTATGTATGCCTTGTTTAGGTCACTAGATGCTTTTAAGAGCAGGCTTTCAAATGAGCTCTTGGGTTTTTTTAAGGTTTTTATGACAATATCTCCGACATAGAGTTTATGCACCCTTTGTCAGCGCGACAACTCAAATACGGACCGTCCTATCTCTATGCATTTTGGCATGCTGGTTAACAATAACCAGTTTGCACTTATCTATGTTTTTTTCACCCGTTCGATCTGAATGTCAGATGACAGATCTGAAGTTGGTGGAGCCATTATTTCAAAGTGGGTTGCGCTCATTCTTCAATGTAGATGTGGACATGGGACTACACCGACTGAGTTAAACATTGCTGGAGATTCAATATATGGTCCACCTGAATGAGGTCATCAAGTGCATATTATTCAGAAAGACTGGGAAATGCATTTACACCTTAATGTATTTCTAAAGTTTATGAATGTATTGCATCACTCAAATTAGTGGGCAGAGCCAAAATTGTCCATTTCTGATTCGTGTATCGAACCCTTTAAATGCTGGTCACATATATGCCTTTTCTGGTTTCTTATAAAAATTGTTCTGATTCCTGTATGAATATCTGTAAATACTGTTAACGAAAAACCCATTTCTGATTTGTTAAAAAATATTTTACACCAGAAGATAAGCCTCCATAAATTCTCTTTCTGTAGAGTTTATTCCTGATACTTTAACCATTTCCACACAGACTTAAATTTACTGGATGCAGTAAATTCTGTTTCTCTAGTTATCTCATTACTCTTGTTACTCCAAACAGATGAGTTGAGGAGTCGTAGGAGTATTTACTCCTAGGAGTACTTATTCTCATCGCTCTTAAGTTCATTTGACAAAATCACTAACCACCTTCCAAGAAATCAGATCTGACTAGAAACCAGAATCATTTTTTACCGAGATGAGTCGAAGAGTAGTAGGAGTATTTACTCCAGCAGTAATTTTTTTCGTATGGCTCCTCTTGGTCTGAACAGAGAAAGCCAAAGGCCATTGGCGCTTCCATTTGGTCAAGGGACTGTATAGACAGATATGGGTTATAGGTTTTGGGGGTGATCTAAAGTAGCAGGACTAGTAGAAGTAGCAGTAATATCAGTAGTATTGGCAGTTTTAGAAGTAGTAGGGGCCGTAGTAGAATTAGTAGTAGCAGTAGTAGTGTTGGTAGTAGTAGTGCTAGTGTTTGGTGGGTAGTAATATTGGTAGTGGTAGTGGGAAGGAGTAGTGTCAGTGGTAGTAGCAGTAGCAATAGTAGTAGTATCAGTAGTAGTTGTAGTAGTAGCAGATAGTAGTATCAGTAGTAGAAAAGCAGTAGTGGTATAAGGGATAAAAATAGACCAACAGGCGTACAGACAGTTCATCCTATACGGCTTTACCAGACAACGAAACATACCTACAAAACCACCATAACCAAACATTACATACGACCTATTCCAACCACACAATGACATAAGGTATTAGATGGATGAGCGTTGCTAAGTGCTAATAGTAGACCAACATAGGTATAAACAACCCATCCTACTCTACTGTACTAGCCAACCAAGCTTACCCACACAACACAACATAACCTAACATTACGTACCAACCAAACGGTCATATCAGGCAACTAGTGTATTAGCAGTAATAAGAACTAAAAGCGGACCAGCAACGGTACAACAACCCAGGTCAAGAGAACAGGTGGGTATAGAGCCATACATAGACGGATATGGGTAGACTGGAGTAGATAGCAGTGATATCACCACAGAACAGTCTAAGAAAGAATCCACTAAGGTACACGGGTAGAGTAGCTTGGGGAAGTCAGGAATATCCAAAAATATGTAGACTAGATACGACAGCAGTTATATCACAGGTAGAACTGGCCAAAGAAGGAATGAATCAACTAAGGTAAGGGCCATTCAGAGGCAGGTACCGATAATCATTAATTAGTACACTACAGCAGATAGAAGTCATTACACAGGCAGTACAGACCCCTGTATGATGGGAATAGGTTATAGGATAAACAGTAGATGTTCTAAGTAGTCAGGAATGGGTAGTAGTAAGTACGCATACGTAGTGGGATTATTATTAGTAGTAGTACTAGTATTAGTAGGGGGTAGTAGTAGTATTAGTAGTAATAGTAGTAGTAGGGATGGTTGTGGTGGCTGGTGCAGTATTAGTAGCAGTAGTAGTAGTAGTAGTAGTAGTAGTAGTAGTAGTAGTAGCAGTAGTAGTAGTAGTAGTAGTAGTAGTAGTAGTCTTTCCAGTAGGGTTCTAAGAGAATCCGGGCCAGGGATATGTCTGTAAAAGGGAGGAGCCGTACCAGGTCTGTTTCGGTGATTTCCGGTAATTCTCGGGCTCATTTCGGTAATTATAGGTAGGAACCAAAGGTTCTGGCTCGAGGGACATACTTTAGTATAATCGAGCACATCCCATAGGGACTTTATAGCACTACGTGACACTATTTAGATCAAAATTCTAAGAGAATCTGTACCAAAAAAGGTCCGTGCGACCGCTTATTAGAAGGAGCTTATTGAGCTCGTTGCATGATAAGTTGCATAATATGGTTTTCTTGATAATATGCAGGTTTGGAATGAATGCAAGTCCTCAGAAAAAGTAGTCCCTCTGGACTATACTTTCGCGGAATTATAGTCCCAGGTCTAACATTTCTAGGAATAAATGTCCGCAGGACTACTATTTCTAGAAATGTTAGGCCTATGACTATAATTCCGCGAAATTATAGACCAGAGGGACTACTTTTCCCGAGGACTTTTCACACATGTACACGGCTCTGGTCGATTTATCTATAATATTCAAATGAATCACATACGGTGGCTTTGAAGCAATCTAATAATTTAATGCAGGTTTTGGGTTTTTCTTAGAGTTGTTATAGAGCACTAGATGACTTGGTACGGCATCAGTAATTTCTTGTTACATAATTTTGGGGGGCTGATAAAAAATGACGGAGCTGAATATTGATCTTGGGCCAACTGGCCTCGAGCAGATGTAAAGCCTGGTTGAGCATAACTGGGTTTCTCTAAGGTTTATTATAAATCACTAGGTCATTTCTTGTTACAGAATTTGGGGTAGGTAGGGGAGGGGTGGGGGCTGATAAAAAAACAACGGTGCTGAATATGGATCGTAGGCCAACTGGCCTCGTGCAAATGTAAAGCCTTGTTGAGCATAACTGTCCAGTATTTATGTGTGTAATTATCACTAAAAAACTAGAAGTAGATGGAACTATTTTGTTTAATATAGCATATAATATCATACCTATTTGTCATAAAATGTTGAACAAAGAAATAAAATAAATAAGGAAAGAGAAAACGTGCATAATAATAAACGTATTTTCAATAATAAACGTATTTTCATATATTTTCTAAAGTTGAACGAATTAACAACATTGCACAAACAGCTTTCATAATTATTAAAAATATAAATTCAAATTTAAAATCGCAGCAATCTGAAAATACTCTTGGTTTCCAAGAAGGAATATTTTGAATCAATGTTTTTCAGGATAGGGCACTGCATTACAGTTGCTGAAGTGGAAGGAAATGTTTTCTGGAAGTAACTTTTAATTCAATTGTTTACTTATATGTTGGTGATTACGATCACTTTCAGCATTGATGATTATATTGTGCCCACGACATGGGCATGAAGTGAAGTTTAGCCAATCATTTATACCTATGTGCCCGCTTTAGGTTGTTTTTAGCCCAGGCTTTGGATACCAGGTCCTATTTTTCCAGAAAACAAAATTTGTTAACCACAATAAACAAGCACAACTTCAACCGCCCGAGGTTCCCAAAAGGAGTAATTCAGCAATTAATGTGGAAACTGGATAAAACAGTCCGTTTTTGTTTAGCAGTAAAACGTTACTAAAAGTCCGTTCTGTTTATGCGGTGTGGTAAGAGCGTTTTGCGCGTGAATATTCATTCTAGTTCACGTGTACGTCTCTGTTTCGAGGTATCGGGCGTTTCCGAATCGAAATTAAATACCTGCATAATATGCCGAGTCGCCGACCGTTTTGCGTGTGCTCGGCATAGTGAGGTCACTAAATAAGCTCGCGGCTGGTACATTAAATGTCATGTCCATCACATGGAGTCAGATAGTTAATATATTAAATGAATGAATGAATGGAACTTTATTTTGCAGAATACGGAAATACAGTTTCCATTAAAATACCAATAAGAATCAAAAAGGTGTACATTGCATGAAAATGACATAGCCAGGGAGAGACGCCCTGCCATTTCCATATATAGGACTATATGAAGAGCATCCCGAAAGTGTGAGATGGCTCCTTTGGTGAAGATTCCGATAGTAGTAATGAGGGTCTAATCAAAAGTGCTCGATTTCAGCTTCATCGAAGGCTTTCGTGGTTGCTTCGTGGCTCCCTCCCCTTTTCATAGCAAAAGCATGGCGGTTGGAGTTTGTGAGTAGAAATGGCGGAAATAATTGCTTATTTGTTGCGTTAGTATGTTTTCGGAGGGTAGGTGTGGTGGGTAGATCTGGTAGGTCAGGTTTAGATTCACAATAGTTATACAGTAACAGGGTCGAAAAGTGTTGGGCTAAACAGAACAAGAGTTCGTATACCGTTATGTAGACCAGAGATATTAAAAAAAATAACTCACTGTGCTGTAATTTCTTCAAATTATTTCCCGCCACAGGGGGTTAACGGGGCGTTGTAAAATAACGTAAAGAGGGTCCCTATATGAGATGTTGTCTACATATCGTAACACCTTGCCGATTACAGAATCTGTGTTGGGTTGATGGATTGAGTATGACCCTGGCGGACGAAATGCGTGGATTCTGTGATTCGATATCAGTACTGATGTGGCATCTACAGGGGTCTGTCCGTTCAGATTTTGGTCTGTGTTGGTAGTGTGGCGTGTTGGTAGAGTTGGGGACAGGACGCTGTTTCCATGTGATGGTATAGCTTGTCAGATCCCATGAAAACGGCTCATTGAAATGGAAACAGAACGATCTGTACCAGATGGAGTCATCCTTTGAATTGTAACGAGGGAAATCATAATGCCAGCGCTCTTTTTTCAGCGGACCGGGGTCAATCCAAACAAATACACCCAATGCTATACTATCAGATGAAAATAGCGAACTGGCCCCAATTCTGACAACACACCAGACTACCAACAGAGAGCAAAATCTTGAACCTGCAGACCCCTACAACTGCAACGTCAGTACTGATATCAGATCACCGAATCAACGCATATCGTCACGCCAGGGCAATACTTAACACAACGCCGACCCTGTTTTCATTTTGAGTCTTTCCAACACCAGTAAGGTGTTATGATACACAGTCAACATTTTATATAGACACTCTTTAAATTATTGTACAATGCTCCATTAACCCCTCGTAATAGGAATATATTTAAATAAATGAAAACACAGTGGATTAGTGTTTTTAATATCTCAAGTTAACCCAGTACTTTTCGACACTGATACTATATTAATATCGGAAATCTAAACCAGGACTGTTATTTGCGTGCTAATTCCTATTCTTTGTCCACACCCTCAGCAGAATCTGGAAGATAAAAATGGCTATTACTGTTTACATAAATGACGTAAGTCAATACATTTCAAACCTACCAATACGCTAAATGAGTGGAACTCTACCCGACACACCAACTCGCCAGATCTACCCGCTACACCTACTCGCCGAAAACACACTGACGCAAAAATCAAGCAATTTTACCCATTATTTCTACCAGTAACATCTTCCCGGCTGGCTTGTACTATAAATAGGAGTGGGGCACGATGCAACCATAAAAGCCTCCAATGAAGCTGGAACCGGTTTGGCCATCATAATTAGCAACTTGCATATTACAGAGTTTTCGTTCTTTCCCCTTGGGGATTTGGAATTGGAAAGAGTTTCACACAAGAGGATGACCTAATCCCATCTGGACAGTTGCAATAAACGGGATTATTCAATGCGACATATAAGTGTTTTATTACCAGGAACAACATGGTCAATGGATGATAGAAAACCTATTCTTACATATTCTATCGATCATTGAATGTTTTATGATGTTTGCCTAATAAATGTCACACAGATATTTCTTAGATTTCAGTGATATTTCGATATTTCTTACATTTCAAATATCGATATATTTCTCGAATTTCAGTGACATCCACGTGTTGAATAAAACCAATGATTCCAGTAAGGCTTGTAATTTTCTACCTTTTTCTCTTAGTTTAGTTTATTTAACTTCTGTGTAGCCCAAATGAATGGAATTACACCTTCATAAAAACAATTAAGACAAATAAATCAAATACATCATGGCCTTGGTGGTAAACATATTAGATCAACAAACAAAGAATCCGATAAACAATCATTCAGCGCTCTCTCTCTTTCTCTCTCTCTCCTCTCTCTCTCTCTCTCTCTCTCTCTCTCTCTCTCAATGTCACTTCTTCTCAACTCGCACAAAAATCATGCTTTCTTCACACATCTTTGAAAACACACAAATGCTTTTTCAAAGAAACGTGCTTTTACTAAAAGATAAGCACAATTTTATGATAGAAATTCACTGGAAATTTTTTTTAAGATATAGAAAGAAAATCACCAAATGCATTCTGATTGAAAAGAAAGAAACACTGATTTTTTAACTTATTTGTTTCTGAATGGGGGTAACTTTTTCCTCCTCGCTCAACACGAAGCAAAATTAAAAGAGTCCGAGCAGAGCTGGGGTGGGGGCGTTCACCCACGAAAAGAGGAAACGAAATTTCGGAGTCAAGTTATTTATCCTCTTACGACATTCAGCCCTAAATGAGTGAAGTATTCATTATTTATTTCTTTACCGTCGCATAATCTCTGAATAATATCGTCTTTGGTGGTCCAAACCAAGAACCACATCCTTCCATCGTTATCCCTCCCTGTGTGCACAGGTAGCACGTCGAACGGCGATAGGAGTCTAGTTGGGGTCTCCTTCGGCGTGTGTGTGTGGGTTTTCATTTCTGAATATATCTAGTTTGTTTTTTTGATTATATCACATACAAATTGTAGCCCCCCCGCCCCCTCCCCGAAAAAAAGAAGAAACAAAACTTAAGGTGGGGAAGTGGGAAGGGGAAGGCGGCTTGATGAAGTAACTCACACTACGTTTGTGTATAGTGTAATGTATTTTTTAAAAAACGACTCTTGAAATTTTTGGCTGGTTTGAAGTGCGAATGAAATTTCCTGTGTGAGGTGTGTGTGTGGAGGGGGGTGGGGAGGCACCTATTTACGCATTTGTTAGCCTGGTTGACCTGATTCTTGTTTGTCGCACAATAACAGATCGTTCACTTTCAAACACATCAGTTAAACAAATATTAAATACAATCAATTAAAATGTAGGGAGAGCTTAGATGTTTTTAATGACTGAGTTGGGGCGCGGTGGCTCAGTAGGTAGAGGTGCAGGCTGCAAGCCGAGAGGTCCTCGATTCGAATCTCACCTGCGGCAACCACGTTGTGTCCTTGGGCAAGACACTTCACCCCCATTGTCTACGTGGGAGCATGGTGGCGTTGTGTACTAAGGCGTACTGCACGTCGATGGTCCACGTATCTTCAACCAATGCTAACCCTGCTTGTGTGGAGTTAGTATGTTGGGGAGCTGACAGTTGCTCGCCGTTGCTCAGTGGTTCTCTCCGGGTACTCCGGCTTCCTCCACCCGTAAAACTGTCGTGGTCATGATTAGCCATTGTGCATAAATATGTGACCTTAAAAACACCAATAAATATAAATCAATATAAATGACTGAGTTAACCCTTTACCTAACATGAAAAGCAGACGACACTTGCAAAAAAAATTCTTGAATAACTAATTTTTTTCATTTTTTGTCTCAAAAACATAGGTTATGACCCCTCGTTGGAACGAGCTCGACGAGCTCGTTCCAACGAGGGGTCATAACCTATGTTTTTGAGACAAAAAATGAAAATATTTTGAAAATTAATTGGCGATTTTTGAGAATAGCGCTGGCCGGTTTTGGCCGTTACGTTGGGTAAAGGGTTAAGACAAGGGCGGAATTTTCCCTAATGGTCGAAAACAGTTGCAAGGAAAAGTGATTTGAGCGGTTTATCGAGTATTTGAGACACACACATTGACGACGGGAACTATCTGGGAGTGCTGTATGCCGCCAATCTCATTTTTTTGTAGAAAATTGCAAATACATTTTATTCCGAGGTCACGACCTGCATGAAGGGATTGAAATCTGTTGATTGTATCATACACGAGGGGGCTCATTGAGGCCTGTCGTGCATGATATAATCGACCGAATTCTTAATGACAAGACGATATTGCCTGAACCCACACTCACCAAACACATTAAATACCATAATCCGATTTCTCAGGCAATTAGTATATGCCTTCTCTGGCAGACTTCATTCATGTAGCCCCTCCATCTGTTTGAAGTGAAAAATAGGGCCATAGATGGGGGGGGGGGGGGGGGGGGGGGGGGTAGAGAAAACAAAGCTATTGGGTAAATTTTACGGCCATAGACCAATTTACACTGCATTTGCATTTTTTTTTTTTCTCTTCTTTTTTCAAGCTTGTTGAACTGTCGGGAAATTTTTGGTCAGTGGAAGAATGTTGTCTTGCCTCCACGCCAGCAAAATGCCGTCTACGCGACTGGCGGACATCAAATGACCTAGCATTGAGGCCTGTCGTACATGATGTAATCGACCAAATTTTTAATGACAAGGCAATATTGCCGAAACTCACACACACCAAACATATTAAATACCATAATCCGATTATGTTCAATCATTCGCACACACAAGAGAAAACGGCGCGTTTATTTATAGACACAGTGGGCGCCTGTCTGACTAACTCGACTTATTTATTTATTTATTTATTTATTTATTTGTGTCTATTTATTTATTCATTTATTTTTTTATTTATTTATTTGTTGGTGTTTAAGCTTGGCCAGTGCTTTACAACTGCCTGGATGCGCACCCACAGCCCGTCCATCTGCCTGAATGCACGTCAGCCCACCCACTCGCGCTTGCCCACCCACCCACCTGCCCGTCTGCCTACTTCCCAGCCTGCTTAATACTTTGGTGTAGTTTCAGGAGGGAGAGAGATAGAGAGAAAGAGAGAGAGAGAGAGAGAGGGGGGAGGCAAGACAGACAGATAGAGCTCACCAAAAGCATGGTGATGTCATCCATGTGCAAACCACCAAGAAGCTGTGCGACTTTCACTCAGCATGCCCAATTAAATTCCGGACCACCAACACAATAGGACGAAGCTATCATTGTCAAGGGCGGAAGTCTCTCAAATAGAGCTCCACATGTACGGATCACGAGGCTGGCCCTATCCAACATTCGCGACACGGCTATGATAACGAACTTGTTGCCGAGTCAGTAAATATCCAAATCGTGCCCGTAATACAAAACAAGTGTCCTTAGCCACGCGAACATTAGTGGCATAGATACGGAGGAGGGGGCAAGCCGGCGACCCCCCCCCCCCCCGCCCCCCCCCCCCACACATCCCAACAATTTTGTCGGAAAATCTGTAGCCCTGTCCGAAATTTATTGGTACCCTTGGGCGAATTTATGTCTAATAGCATTAAAATACAGGCTTGTTTCTTCGGAGAGGGGGGAAGGAGGCTTGTTGTTGTAAAAACAAAGCTATTGTGGCGAATTTTCAGGCCATTAACCAATTTACAGTACATTTGCAGTGAAAAGGTTTTTGTGGAGGGGTGGGGGTAAGTTTGTCTGGAAAATTTGGCTTGCCTCAATGCCAGCAGAAAGCCATCTATGCCACTGACGGACACCCGGGGCGCGTGGTGTTGTCGCGGTAACCGGTTCCCATCAGATCACCGAAGTTAAGAAACGTCAAGCGCAGTTAGTAGTTGGATGGGTCAGGATGGGTGGCCATTTCAGCGACTGATTCGTGCTCCTGCATTGTGTCCTTGGGCAAGACGCTTAACCGCGATTGCCCACAAGGAGACATGATGACGCTGGGTACTAAGGCATACTGCGCGTACAGTGGCGGCACTAAGGGGTGGGGGTGGGTGAAGGGGCAGCCAACACCCCCTCAAATATCCTGTGTGCCCCCCTCCCTACTCCTCGGGCGAAGGGAAGGACAGTGGGGAAAATTCGGGCTAAACAAAAAGAGGAAAAATCGGACACAGGAAATCACTAAAATGGAACTGAAAATTAACGTTGTAATTATTGCCAGAACCCAGGAAAACACATCTGAGCTCATAAATTTTTCAAAATTTTCTGAGAGTGGATCACTAACCCTCCCCCCCCCCCCAAAAAAAAGCTTTCGCGCCTCGTAGGTTCGTGCCGCCGGCGTTCGCGTGTCGGCGGTCCACTATTCAACAGTACAGTTCAATATTATATGCGACTTCATTCCGTTAGAGCAAATCTTGCTCCCAAGTGGGGGTGGGAGGGGGCACATTCTCCCACACCTGCCTTGCCATCACGCGTCTCACCCACGCCATCACAGGTAAAATCAATTTTAGGGGGAAATCTTCAAGCCCCCCCCCCCCCCCCCCCCAAAAAAATAACATTTCGTCCAGGCGCCTATGGGCGTATGGCAAATAACGTCCAGCTTGTTCAACCAATACTCCGAAGTTCAAAATGCTGCGAGATATTTTGTTACGATTGTTTGTCGCACTCATTCCTTTGTGCATTGTATATTTTCTGGTTTGTAATGAGTCATAAAAATGGTCCAGATACAAGAAAAATGCAACGAAAAAAAGCAGTTTTTTAAAAAAAAAATTGCCGCCCGAGAAACACCCCGTTTCGAGCTCCCCCCCCCCCCCTCCTCGCTCCGCGGCACGGGTGACGCTGCGCGTCATGAGTCCAGTTCCCCCACCCTAATATTTACAGGCCCCCCCTTATTTCGAAATCATGGCGCGCCACTGTGGTGCGCATGTCTTCACCCAATCTAACCCTGCCTGTGCCGCGATGCAGAATTCAGAGTTACGATGTTGAAGAACTGACAGCTGCTCGTCGCTGCTCGGTGTTTCTCTCCGGGTACTCTGGCTCCCTCCACCTGTAAAACTGTCACCGACATGATATAACCCTGGCTGTTAATGTGTCGTTAAACTCTACTAAATATATAAATAACTGGCGGACTCCAAAAGACCCAGCACCAGTCCCCAGCTATCTAGCCCTGAAGAACTCACCCACACTATCAACATGCACTGCACAATTTTCCTCACTAATAATTACTAACTCGGGTAATCAGAACAGCAGGGGTTATTGTGTTGACTGTTTTTTATACGAAAATAACAGTTTATTACTTTTTTTTTAATCAATTCATTCTGTGTTTCTCAATGTCTGATTCAAATATATGTTTGATTCGCAGTACCCATAATGTACCTTTTTTTACCATGTAACCCGAAACCTCAGAATTTTTCTGAAAATGGACACACAAAAAAAGATTATCAAATATATCCTAGGATTTTAAAGGACAGACTTATTATTTTTGTATGGTGATTTTTCAGTATTCTTTCGGTCATCAAGTAATCATACAATTAAAACATATCGCCCGAGAAAAGAGAAAAATAACTTTAATTGAAAGTCCACTTAATGACTGTTTTTTGACAAGCGAACATATAGCACATCAAAATTTCACCACGCGTTTGTGGCTCGGGTACAGACTCGAAAGTGACATCGGGTGCACAACACAAAATATACTGTTTAGATGAATACACGAGAATCAAGATTAAAAAAAGAAAATCACACAAAAAGTGACAATTGAAGATCAAAGTATTAGGGGGACAAATACACAGAGGCATGATCCACTGGGGGTATAACCCTGACTTGCTTGACTGTGATGGGGCAAGAACCGACTGATGAAAGCAGGGACGTGGCTAGAGGTTTCCGTTTGGGGAATGTAGGGTAGTGAATTTCTAACTAGGGGGAGGACCGGGAGGGGGTCCTCCCCGGTACCTCCCCCAGTTGGAAATTCACTACCGAGAAAGACTTTGAAAATGAAGCCATGGAAGAGGGCATAAAATTGATTCTAGTAACTGAAATGCCAACACATTTATGATAGAATTATCAGGTTATTATTATTTGGTATTCTTCTATAAACTGAATATGTGCTAAACAAATGCTCAAGCTTAGAACTTTGAACAATCCACACTGTCCTAACATTAAATCAGATCTTATGCAGGAATGATCAGTTTTCGATGTTTCATCATTTTGTAACTGTGAATGATGGAATTAACGCATGATAACGATTTTAACCGATGTGATTTTCTTGAAGTTCATTTCGAGGATTTTTTTTATGACGATACGTAAACGTACTATAGAAATTTCGTACCGATTGACATCATGTATACTTATGAAGCTCGATATTGCGTACACTGTCGTTGTACATAGTAACAGTTAGAATTTTTTCCGATTTGAAACTGAGTTGAAATTTACAGAAGTAACGGAGACATCAGCATCACCAAAGAAGCTCTAAAATCCAGATAGATGGAATTTCCAACTACTCATGACTTGCCCTCCGAATTTCCAACTATAGGAAATATTCCAATTACCCCACCAAGGCATGCCTTCGTAGAGTGCATATCTTGATGATGTCGTCGAAATATTGATTATAGCTAAAAAAAACTCAAGAGTTCTTGACTTGGAGGTGGAGCAAATTGCCACCTAATATTTTGCGACCCTCTCCCTGAATCTCTCAACCGACATCCTTAAAAAATGGCCCCAAAAAAGCAAGTAAATAGCACATATGGACAAGAAATCTAACACACTTTGTAATTATTTTGAAGGGATTTCACTGAAAATATGAACTCGAATACTACAATCACTAAAATCTGTCACTAATTATATACATGTACAATAGTTCCATATCACGGATCCCCCAAGAATCGGCGCTTTACTCGGGAAGCCAAAGCGTATTGGGCATACGAACCTCAAAATCATATGCCGAGAGGATCGCTATCTGGTTAGTAATGTGTTTCGATGATTTTCGAAGCTTTTGTGGGTGCTATAATACAATGCCGTACCTCGGGTGAGAGCACCCAGTTTTTCGGAGAGTATTGACCACCCGAGAGAGAATCGGGTCCACTCGGGAGATCAGCAAAATAAAATCGCAAAATGCCCAATTTTGTGCATTTCTACCTGTTGTTGTTCGTGTTATCGACACATCTTTGTGCTACTTGACAGTAGCGATGAGATCGCAATCAGAAATCTTATGTTATCTTCAGTTTTCTTTACTTTCTTCCCAGGAAAATAACACATTTTTCGTGAGAGAACCTTAAATACCGCCGGAACTCGAGAGAGCACACAAAGTCAAGATCTAGTCCGCCCCCACCCCCCCCCCCCCCCCCGTCAATACACAATGAATTACCTCTGGTATGAGAGACCAGCGCACTTATCCACTCGGCCACCATTCGGTGGCCGAGTGGATAAGTGCGCTGGTCTCTCGAGTGGTGGCCGAGTGGATGAGTGCGCTGGTCTCTCATGCCAGAGGTCCCGGGATCGATCCCCGGTCGAGGAAAGATCTCGAGGTGTCCGAACACTCTCTGTCAGCATCAATTGTGGGGTTGATGCTGTCACAGCGTACCGTCGTATCGGGTGGGGACGTAAAATGGCTGTCCTCTGTGCGGAGAGAGACAGACTCCGTGCAGGCTAAAGATCCCTTCGTAGTATTCGAGAAGAGCTAGGCCACGAAGTTGCCGCTGTGAAGGTCATCCCACACACCTACGCCATTGGGCCAAGGAGAGGCGTTAATATAAGTTGCATAACTTGTTCGCCAATCCTTGTAAAACAAATAAGATTAAAAAAAACTATAGCGCTTCATTTCACTTGTTATAGCGAGCTATATACAGCGTGCCTCCCATTTTCAAAATCGAAAGGCTGGTGGTAGAGCAAAGTGCTTGACGCAAGGGCAGTGGTAAACACTTGTACTGAAATGGTTAACCGGATAATCGGTTTGAAACCAGCTAGCTACCTACCCGATTAGAAAAACCGTCAACCGATTATCCGAAGTATCGATGGTGATCGTCATTCCACGTTTAAAACGTAGTAAATCTGCCGCTTCTCCTTTGTGATAGATTACACATCGAAGCCGTGTTGTATATATTGAGAAATAATCGACTTTGACGTTCAAGACTTCGTTAATGATCGGCAGTTTCCGTGAGTAATGAGTGCTCGCAGAAAATTTTCAACTGTGTGTATACAAACGAACGTTATCGAGTACTCGACAACTTTAGTTTGTATACACACTATGGAATAGTTAGGCTTTTCCCTCTGGAAAAGACTATTGTTTTTCTACGGATTTTTTTTTTTTTTCCACACATTTTGTCCATACGATTCAGAAGCCATTTTCGAACCGATTTTCACGAAATTTTGCGCACGCATAGAGGGGCACAAAATTTAATGTACCGAAGCGGAATTTTCGATTTAACCCTTATTTCGTCAGAATTGGCAAAAAACTGCCAAAATTGGGGTTTATCGGCACTTTCTCGAAACACGTCTTGTAGATTTTTTTTATACATTCGTAATTGCTAGACCTGTCTGTGAGACGCCCTTTTATACACAAGACATATCAGGCGATGCATATGGTAACCCTCCACAGTCTGCCAAACATCGAAATTTTGATGAAATAGGCCGGTTTCAGGCCTCCACCGCACCCAAACAATACATGAGAGATAAACATAACTTCCTTTGTTGGGAGTGGAATTCACCGAGGATCATTTTTGTCAGTAATAAGGGTGTTCAAAAAACCAAGCGTTAACCCGCTTTGGGCTGGTTAAACAGCAATACCCCCATAAAGCTAAAAAAAATGTGTTTTCCGTGGATTTCTCGAAACGAGTCTTGTAGATTTTCAAGAAAAATTTGTCACTCCCCGGCCTTGGTGTGACAATAGAAGTTGCATGGACAAAATACTGCGGTGAGCATTTGTTAACCCTCCACGGACTGCTAAAAGTCAAAATTGTGATAAAATGGGCTGTTTTTGGACGCCGACAGCACCCAATGGGTACGCCACAAAGAAACGTGCCTTCTTTTATCGAGCGCACATTCTATACGCAAACATTTTTGTAAGTAGTAAGGGTATTCAAAAGTCGAAGTCTTAACCAATTTTGGACAGGCTAAAGAGAGAGACCCCTTAAAATGTTAAAATTCCCATTTTCTGTGGATTTCTCTAAAAACGTCCTGTAGGTTTTCAAGAACAATTGACTACTCGCGGGTCTTTGTGTGATATTACAAGCTGCATGGACAAAATATTCCGGTGAGCGTTTATTAACCCTCTAGAGGTTGCCAAGCATGGTATTTTGTTGAAATGGGTTGTTTTCAGGCACGCACATCACCCAACGTGTACCTGAGAAATAAACATAATCTCCTTTGTTGGAAATGGCATTCACCGAAGACCTTTTTTGTAAGTAATAAGGGTATTCAAAAAACCAAGCGTTAACCCATTTTGTGGTTGTTAATAGTGATACCCATCAAAGGCTTAAAAATTTATGTTTTCCCTGGATTTCTTTACAAACATCTGGTAGGGTTTTCAAGAGAAAATGGCCATTGATAGGTCATGGTGTCACATTACCAGTTGATTGGATAAATTATTCCAGTAAGCATTTGTTAACCCTCCATGGGCTGCTAAATGTCAAAATTTTAAAAAAAAATAGTCTGTTTTTGAACAACAATAACATCAAATGGGAATAAAACAGAGAAACGTAACTTCTTTTACCGGACGCAAAACTGACAGGGAAACATTTTTGTAAGTAGTAAATGTATTAAAAAATCGAGGTCTTAACCCATTTTTGACTGGTTAAGGAGATATACCCCTTAAAAGCTTAACATTCCAGTTTTCTGTGGATTTCTCCAAAAAAAATTTCAAGAGCAATTGACCATTCGCAGGTCTTCGAGTGACATTACAAGTTGCATGAACAAAATGTTTCGGTAAGCATTTGTTAACCCCCCAGAGGCTGCCAAGCATGGACATTTGGAGAAAATGGGCTGTTCTTGGGCAACCATAACACCAAATGTGTACCTATGAGATAAGCATAACCCCCTTCATTGGAAGTGGAATTCACCGTCGATCATTTTTGTAAGTAATGAAGATATTCACAAAACCAAGCATTAACCCTTTAGAGCTGGTTAAAGAGAGATACCCCTCAAAAGGTTAAAAATTCATGTTATCTGAGGATTTCTTTAAAAACAATCCCGCAGATTTTCAGGAAAAAATGACCATTCTCATATCTTAGTGTGATATTACAAGTTGCATGTACAAAATATTCCTGTAAGCATTTGTTAATCCTATGCAGGTTCTCAAACATCAAAATGTTGATAAAATAGGCTGTGCTTGCGTACCCACAGCACCCGAAGTTGGGAGGAGAGATCAAAATAAGTGGAAGTAGAATTCACTGAGAATTATTTTTGGAAGTAATAAGAGTATTCCAAAAACAACACTTAACCCGTTTTGGGCTGGAAAAACAATGATACCCATCAAAAGCTTAAAATTCCTGTTCTCCCTGGATTTCTGTGAAAACATCTTATAGATTTTAAAGAAAAAAAATGGGCATTCACAGTTCTTGGTGTGACATTACAAGTTGCATGAATAAATATTCCTGTTGGCACTTGTTAACCCTCTACAAGCTGCCAGACATCAATATTTTGGATACATTTGAGATAAAATGGACCATTTTTAAACTGACACAGCACTCAGTGGATATGAGTCAAACAAACATAACTCCTTTTGTCGGTCATTGACTTGTTGGACGACGATATTGACATTAACCCACTCCACCGTTAATGATGGTTTTTACCTAAACAATTTTTTATCAAACTGTGTCATTTGAGACTACTATCTTCACCTTTCTCATATCATCAATGAAGGAACTTCAATGAGGCAATTAAAAACAATTCATCAGACACTTTTGGGTCATGAAAAATCATGGAATCTCATCGGGAAAAGCCATGATTCTCCAGAATCTTAAAGTCTAGTTTGAGAATACTGCTTTCCAATTCCTATAGTTTTGATCCCATATTCGATGAAATAATGGCCACGGATAACCGGATACTATCCGATAATACCTCTTGGTTAGTCGGTTACGAAAATGGGCCAACCGTTTCAGCCTAATAAGCACTGAATATCAAATCACAAAGCAACTGTGAAATCATATCCGTTAGGATTTTTTCTTCACTTACCAATCCGTGATATTTTTTAAAGATCTGAGAACCCACTCTTTACGCAGAAGATCTCAACATCATTGCAATAGGTAACAAAATAATTTTTTATAGACATCATTTTTCGTAGCGAGTCAGCATCTAATGCGAAAAGGTCGATGCAGTCCATTTACTTGAAGTAACAGTCTAACCGGCTACCACTATTAACAAAAAATCACCATTCAAATTAATTATTTTTAATTTTTCCTCAGAAACACAGATTATGACCTCTCACCGGAACAAGCTGGTTCCAATACGAGATCCTTAGCTATATTTTGACGCAAAAAAGAAAATACTTTCAGGTATTCAAGAATGAAGAGATATTTTTCCAAGAGTCGTCTGCTATTCGTGTTAGATTAAGGGTAAAAACAAAGAAACCCTCATCGCAATTTCGATCTTTTTTGTTTTCATTCTTTCAGCTGGAGGTAGGGATGGTGTTAGGATACTGTTAAAGGTGAGAAATGGGTGCTTGCGGTGATTTCTGGTCATTTCAAAATTTGAATCCCGAGATTTTCATGTTTCTTCATACTTCGACAGCGATCCCTCAGATCTTCTCACTTGACCATTTCAGGAAACTACCCAAATTGTGTGGATTACGTATCTTTTTCATTGCAGAAATCTTAACTTCCCGGTTCTCTGCTTTAACCTTTACCCAAACCGAATAGCAGATGGCACTTGTAAAAAAAAAATTCAAAGACTAATTTTTTAAAAATTTGTTTACCTCCTAAACATATCTTATGGCTCTTCATTGGAACGAGCTCGTTCCAATGAGGGTGCCATAAGCAGTGTTTTTTTTACATAAACCAGAGGCTCAAGTGAGCCTAAAACGCTCACCTGGCTCAAGTTGTCAAAAGAGATGAGTGTATCAGTAAGTGATCAGCAGCAAAAGCAATTTTTTGATTTGCTATGACACAACCAAAGGCAACTTTTTTGGCCATTCATTCCTGCTGGTCCTAGGAAAGCTCCCTAGCAAGCTCGGTTCTGTGAAGTATTAAAAAACAACAGCCGAACGAAATTTTTGTTTTGTTTTCAACTACTGTTGTTTTCTCTACACCCAACCCCCACCCCCGTCCGTCCGAAAAAAAAGAAAATCCGGCATAAATGAAATACTTATGAAACAGTTATATACTACATGACACATTTGGTTCACATCTGCCCATTGGTTCCGAAAATAGAAATTTTGAGTGTAGCCCAAATTTGGGAGCCCAACATTTTGACATACTGAGTTTCTTTGAAAAAAGTGAATCTGCATCACTAAAGTAAGTTTCAAACAAGAAATCTAAGCATTATTGCAAGTGGCTTATAAAAAAAGGGATTTTTAAAGCATTTTAGGCTTGTGGAGCATTAACCCCACCCCAAGGGATAGTAATTTTTGGGGGGAAATCAGAAGTGTAAATTCCTCCAGCCTGAAGATGGCAGCATCTTCATTTGAACAAAAGTGAAAAAGTGTACTCCAAAGATGGTATGTGACATAAATGAATGAATCCGGCCCAGTGGTTTTAAAGAATAAGAAAAATTTCAAACATGAGAAAACAGAATTTAACTACCCCCAGTAGATTCAAGTCTGTGTGAAAATGGTTAAAGCATCAAAAAACAGAAAGAGAGTTTATGGAAGCTTATTTTGGGGGGTAAAATATTTTTTAAAGAAATCAAAAATAGGTTTTCGTTAACAGTATTACATGAAATAAAATCTTTGGAACCCACATTGAAGTCTTGAGAGGGTTAAATTAAAGATGTTCATACAGAAATCGAATAAATGTTTCTAAGAAACCAGAAAAAACATATATGTGCACAGCATATTTTTTCCAAGAAACCAGAAAAAGCATATATGTCCACAGCATTGAAAAGGTTTGATCAAGGCATCAATAAAATCTTTGAAACCCACATTGAAGTCTTGATAGGGTTAAATTAAAGACATTCATACAGGAATCGAATAAATGTTTCTAAGAAACCAGAAAAAACATATATGTGGACAGCATTGAAAGGGTTCAACATGAAATAAAAATCTTTTGAAAACACACTGATGTCTTGAGAGGGTTAAATTAAAGACATTCGTACAGGCATCAGATAAATGTTCCCAAGAAACCGGAAAAACATATATGTGCACAGAATTGAAAGGGTTCAACATGTAATAAAATCTTTGGTAAACACACTGAAGTCATTAGAGGTTTAAATTAAAGATATTCAAACAGGAATCAAATAACGTAATAATAATAATTTGAAAGCCTAGAATTCACACACGGTGCTCAATGACTTACAATAATTGCATACATACATACACACACAAACACATACATTCTCTCACAGATACATTGATACATGGATCACTATTATCATTTATTGGTGCCCAACGCCTCATCAGCAACCGAGGCTATATCGTGGCGATCAGCGACAGAACCTAAAAGAAAAAGGGTATTGAATTAAAATAAAAAACAAAAACAAAAAAAAAACAAACAAAAAAATACTTTACCAAAACAAGTATGTGAGTGTAACTTGACGAGTAACGAGGCAATCCTCGCTACTCAGTCACATCCACGCACCTGGTAATGTCAGTTTATGACCAAAATTAAAAGATCACTGAAGGAAATGCCTTTCGAAAAAGGTAGGTTTTAGTACCAGACTTGAATGATTCAAGTGATTTACTATTTTTTATGTCGATTGGAAGAGAATTTCAAAGCCTTGGGCCAGCAACCGCAAAGGCCCTATCACCAGCCACGGGCTGAACCAGATTGAGTTGATCTGATGACCTAAGAGACCTCGGTGGTTTGTGGATGGTAAGCAGATCGGGCAGGTAGGATGGTGCAGATCCCAAGATATACTTAAACATCAAAAGGACAGTTTTGAATTGAATTCTTTGCTTAACGGGTAGCCAGTGTAACTCAGAGAGTACTGGTGTTATGTGGCAGTACTTTTGAGTTCTGGTTATGACCCGTGCGGCGCAATATTGGATGTGTTGTAGCTTTTCAAGAATAGATGTTTTAGAGCTAATCAGAAGAGAGTTGTAGTAGTCGAGGCGACTGGTAACAAAGGCGTGGACAAGCTGTTGTGACGTCTGCGTATCAATGAAGAATCGAATTTTGCTAATATTTCGAAGATGAAAAAATGCACTGCGAGAGACGTGTTTGATATGGTCATCAGCGGCCAAAGTTTCATCTATGAAACAACCTAAGTTTCGAACACAGCTACTGGGTTTTATCGCAGAACTCCAATATTGAGGGACAGTTTGAGTTTTTTTTAAAGTTGATGAGGTAGACCTATATGTATTACTTCTGTCTTGTCGTCGTTCAATTTAAGAAAGTTTTTAGTCATCCATGCCTTGATGTCTGAAATACAAAGTTCAATCTTACTGCATGCTTCAGACTCAAAGGCGCGAGTAAAACTAATATACAGCTGTGTGTCATCTGCGTAAAAATGAAAGTCAAGGCCATGGCTTCGGATAATGTCACCGAGAGGTAAGACAGAGACAGTGTACAGAAGGGGACCCAACACGGATCATTGAGGGACGTCAAAACGTAGTGTGACCTTGTCTGGCGACTCCCTGCCAATAAGGACACTCTGTGTGCGACCATTAAGGTACGACGAAAACCAATTAAGTGCTCGGACATAAGGCCTATTCTCACTGGCAATCTTTCAATAAGTATGTTATGGTCTATGGTGTCAAAAACGGAGCTCAAATCCAACAAAACAAGACATGTTAGGTTATGCCTGTCCGTGGATAGGAGGATATCATTTTGGACCCTTAGAAGCGCCGTTTCTGTACTGCAAATAGATCTGTATGCAGATTGGTTAACTTCGGCTAGGCCATGGGCTGCCAAATGAGAATTCAGCTGAGAAGCCACCGCACGCTCAATAATCTTTGATAGGAATGGAAGATTAGAGACAGGTCGGTAGTTTTCCCAGAACCTCTGGGTCAAGTGTTGGCGTTTTGAGAGGAGGCTTTACTAAAGCGTGTTTCATGCTTGTCGGAAAGACGCCAGAGTGGAGGGAGGCATTGACCAGTTTCAAGATCGGTGTAGTTAACTCCGAAAGAGATGATTTTAACAACCAAGTTGGAATGATATCTAGCATGCATTGCCCAGATGCTGCCTTGGATATCAACCTCTGGATATCTGTTGTAGCCAAAGGTTTGAATTGGGACAACTTTGCAACAGCTTTAACACAGGTGCATGGCATGTCGACCATCTGTCGAAGATCGGATTGTGAGTTTGTATCAAGCGAAGCTCTGATAGTCTCATTTTTTCAGAAAAGAAAGAAGAAAATCTATTCGCAAGGTCTTTGGATGACGAATACTCTGGGAGTACGGTTGTCTTTTGACGATACAGAACCTTCTCAAGACGACAGACAGCGCATTAGGGGAATTAACATTAGCTGACAATATATGCACGACACTGAAAGGATTCAACATAAATAAAATATTCGGAAAACACTTTTAAGACTTGAGAGGGCTAGATCAAAGATATTCGTACAGGGATCAGATCAATTTTTCCTCCGTCACTTATGGAAGTCTTGAGAGGGTTAAAGCTTTTCAGGGTTATTGTAGCTTAACAAAACAAAATAACATGTGTGTTTGACATGTAGATGCTGATAGAATTTGATGGAAGAGATAAATTTGGAAACTAACAATCTGTATAGGGAAATCTTACTGCAAAAATGCTGACTCATCATTTTTCGATACCATCTACCGGTCACCCTGATAGGACCGATGGCAATTTGTTTAACCAATCCATTCTACTGGTCATAAGGATGATTCATACCAAATAACAGCTCTCTGTTTCGTGTGTTTTGGGAAATATGGGCTTTTGAATTTGTTTCCGTTCTTAGCCCCTGGGGTTGCCACAGGACTGTGAACAACTTTTTCGGGCATCAATCAATTACTTAGGACCCACCTATACTACATGCCACATTTGGTTGAAACTGGCCCACCGGTTCTTGAAATAGAAATTTTGGGTGGAGCCCAAAATGGATATGCTCCCACAGAGAGCCCAAATATTGACCTACCAACTTCCTTTGGAAGAATTTTAATCTTCAACGCCAAAGGATGTTCCATACCAAGTATCAAGGCATTCCCTCTGGTGATTCGTAAGTAGACGATTTTTAAAAAGTTTTAAGCTTTTAGTGCATTAACCAGAGCCCGAATATGGCAGCTGCTTCATTTAAACACTATAGAAAGGGTATAGTACATAGATGGTCTGTGCAATATATGTTTGAATTTGGTCTTGTGGTTGTAAAGAAGAAATCAAGTTTGCAAAAGTTAACGGACGGTGGACGCCGGGCGTCAAGTTATGGCAATATCTCCCACTGTCTTGCAGTCAGGTGAGCTAAAAATATATAAAACTTCAAGGCCGACTATTGTGAATAGTACTTGCCTGTTTTGGTAGTTACGCTTGGCAAAAGGTTAAAATGTCTTCTCCGTGTTCGTCGCACGAATGATTGAACTACTAAACATTCAAGATTTGGCACGTTAACAGCATAAAACTGCCCATTGAATTAAAAACAAATTTGAAACCATTTGAATAAGAAATCTACCGAACCGTATTTTCTTTTTCTCCTGAATATCCAAATCCCATTGTTATGAAAATTCAAACATTTCAGCGTCTCACGGAGTTAATCATGTGATGGAATTTTCCCTCACAAATCACAGATTTTAACGGTAACTCAAATCCAGGAATAGTGGTCTCCGGTGAACAGGTGGCGACAAGAGGGTCGTTTCCTCCGTACTGAAATTATTTTTTCGTGGTTCAGTATTTTTATTGATTTTCGAAAACTGAAAACAGCGCACTAAACAAAGTTATTTAAACCAAAATATATATTTACCCATATTTGTCAGGTGAATGAATCAGGTAGGTAGTAAAAATAACATAATCAGGTTTCAGACTTGGCCAAAAAATATCACCGGAAAATGCACCAAGGGAGGCCTCGGAACCGGAGAAAATTTTTGTTTTCTTGAACGGAAAGAACCCCGTTTCCATACATCTGAACGATGTCAAAAAGAGGGTATTTCGATGGCACTTTTTGATCATAATCGTCGCTCATTTGGCAAAAGTGATAGCACCCGGGGTGGGGGGGGGGGGGGATCTGGCCGACTTCTGCGAAATTAAGCTTACATATGATAGGTAAAGTGATAAAATGATCATTAGTGCCTGTACTAAATTCTAATAAAATAGTATAAGACTATTTAACCCTTTACCTAACTTGAAAAGCAGACGACACTTGCAAAAAAATTCTTGAATAACTATTTTTTTTCATTTTTTGTCTCAAAAACATAGGTTATGACCCCTCGTTGGAACGAGCTCGACGAGCTCGTTCCAACGAGTGGTCATAACCTATGTTTTTGAGACAAAAAATGAAAATATTTTGAAAATTAATATACGATTTTTGAGAATAGCGCTGGCCGGTTTTGGCCGTTACGTTGGGTAAAGGGTTAAAGTACTCGGGAGGCAGAATATTACAAACATAGTGACCGCTGTTCAGTGTGTTATGGTAGATTAGCACCCGAAGAAAAAAAAATTAAAGCACGAGACGAAGTCGAGGGCGTTAATTTTTTTCTGAGGGGGCTAATCTACCATAACACCCTGAACATCGGTCACTATGTTTTTTATTATACTGAATGACCTTTGAAAGGAATGTTTCTTTCAGGGTTATAAATAAATCAATAACAAATAGGCTAACATTTAATACAATAACATCTTAACATAAACAACAACCCGAATGTTTTAGATCACACAGAACGAAACTAATGATCCATCTACTTCAAAACAAACTCTTTCTCAGTGGCAATTTCGCAGAAAAGTTGAAGTTAACGGTGAAATTTGTTATGTACGGGTTCAGGGCGGCACTTGTGTTAGCGTTTTCTGATAACGGACCGGTAAAATCGCTGAATTGGAAATTGGGAAATGATACAGAAGTTGAATTGTCAGATGCGACCGAAGAACTTTACACTTCTGTCAACACTTCGCTCAGTTGATGAACTGTCCTTTGACCTTAAAAGTGCCTGGATATTTTCATCGGTAATATTTGCGAAAGCAATGTCTGTTGTTGTCGTCTGATTTGAGACGAGAGAAAAACTTCGGAAACAGCGTGTGTTATTTTCTCCCTTTCGACAATTTTCGGATTTAGCGTGTGATATTATAAAATCACCGCGTCAAAGCGTGTGTTATTGCAAACAATAACAACCGTCGCGATGGACTATCACACGTTGCCAAGAATGGGCGGAGTAAACAGGCATGATCTCGCAAATTAGCAAATTGCATCTGTCCAATCAGACGTCGTCTTTTGTCTAGTTTTATTCATGAAGTAAAATATACTCGTATAAAATAGGGAAATAGTAAATTAATGTACCCACTGTTGTAACCCTAAGCAGATACACTCACAAAAAAAAAAATCTTGAACAAATAATTTTTTTTCATTTTTTGTCTCAAAAACATAGGTTATGACCCCTCACTGGAACGAACTCGACGAGCTCGTTCCAACGAGGGGTCATAACTTATGTTTTTGAGACAAAAAATGAAAAAATAATGAAAATCAATATTGGCGATTTTTGAGAATAGCGCAGGCCGCTTTTGGCCGTTACGTTGGGTAACGGGTTAAACAAAACACCAGATGCGCCTGTAGGTGTACATTCCAAAAGGTACAATCCTGTCCAAGCATTAGCTACGTGCTTGCCGAAGGTTAGGAAAGCTTCTCTATAACGTAAATCATGCACGGAGGAACCAAAACTGCACTCAGATAGTGACGACAATCGGGCGTTTTGTTGAGTTGTCAAGTTTGTTTTTCCTCCACAGGTGTTGAGGAATTTTATCTTGATGAGAACTTGACATTTAGTTGTCAAAGTATTCCATCGTTCTGTTAAATCATACCTAATCTGCAGAACTCGAACAGTCGCGTGCTGTTTAGCCAGTTTCAATTGGTATCAGCTAGTTCTGACTGGACCATCAGACGCTCCTCTAACAGAGGGCATCCAGGGACCGATCAGAACTATTTAAAATACGCTCTGGCCTCGGAGCCTATTTTTTCAATTCATGCGCCAGATTTCAATTTACGTAGTCACACTTCTGTTTGTAACACACACTGCAAGTATGTAATAGCTCTCATCATTTTCATTTAGTGCACTATAGCAAACATTAATCTTCACTGTGGTTTCTGATCAAGTCTTGGCTGCCTATTTAGGCAGCCAAGACTTGATCAGAAACCACAGTGAAGATTAATGCTTGGTAATTAAGACTTGAAGTATTAACTTAAGCACTCTACAACAATGATAAATGATAATCATATAAAAAATACATGTAAGAATGTCTCTCTCGATTATCCATCGAAAGAATATCAAAATATGATCTGAGAAGTTTCGCGCCAACTGAGAAGCCTATTTCTGAGATTTAAGAGCCAGGTCCTGATGTTTCAGAACCAAATACGCACTGGCGCATGCCCAGGTCGGTCCCTGACATCCTCCAGGCGACGTCCATTGAAGCTTGAAGATTCTTGTTAGAGGGTGCGAACGGACTGGTGGAGGCACTTCTTTGGCAATAGATGCCTCATATCGCCTGATCTGCAGACTGCCTCAGTCGAGATCTCGTGATGCTTACTAAGCATGAAAATTCAATTCTGCCCAAGGCCAGTCACGCTCCATTGTGTATATAACTGCCAGCAGAACCCCAGAATAGACACCTCCGGTCACACTCGTAAACGGCACGCGTTTAGCAATCCTGCTGAGGTTAAACGAAATCTTCATCTGGGCAGATAGACTTGACTTCCCCGAGAAAACTACCACCACTCTCCAATATTGTTGATAAAGTGTGATAAACTTTGTTAAATGTTGATGCCTGGATACTATTTCGATATTTTGGTGAAGCTCTTAAGATTTTGTGATAAATAAAAGAATTGAGATCGGAAAAAAAGCTGTTTGTCCGAATTTGTATTCTACTCAGAAGTGGCACGAGAGAACGGGGATACCAGACCCACAGCCTTAGAAGAACCAACACTTCAATCTCAAAGACACTGTGGTAAGAAACTGAAGTCCGAACTGTATTACAAAACCACTAGATGGACACTGAGCCAGTGCCATTAATTAACCCTTTACCCAACGAAACGCCCGCATCCGCCCGCGTAATATGCAAATTCAGCAGCTGAAAAAAAAATATTTTTCGAAAAATGTCAACAAAACCATACCATGTGACCCCTCTTTGGAATGTGCTCGTCGAGCTCGTTCCAAAGAGGGGTTATATGATACGGTTTTGTTGAAATTTTTTGAAAAAATTAAAAAAAATAATATTTAAAATAATAAATTTTGAAATCGCCTGTGTTGGGTAAAGGGTTACAACTCACTAATGCCAAACAGACCATGGTTTGGCCCGATGGGAGAAAATTTGAATTTTTAGAACTGAAAGAACGCTGTTTTTCTTTGCATCTGAGCTATCAATGGCGGTTCACATAGTGTACATTTCGATGGCATTTATGTATCATATTCGCCGCTCATTCGGAAAACATGTTGCACCATGGGGCGGGAGCCCGGACTCATCGGGCTAACCACGGTTCCTTTCGGTAGGAGAAGACGTTGGATTTTCAAACTGAAAGAATGCCGTTTCTTTACGTCCGAAACATCAGTGGTAATCGACATAGGGTATTGCGATGACATTTTGGGAAAGTCTTGGTAGTGGGTGCTCACGGTACTGAGATGTGTTATGAGGTAATTCCGTGCACTATCTTTCTGCTTCAAAACGTACATTTGGAGAAAACAAAATTTATACAAGAGGGCCCAAGGGGCCTGAGGGCGCTCACCTGACATGGTAGCCTAAATATCAACCCAGAGAATTGATTTCAACAAGTTGCATCTGCTCCTCCCAAGAAAAGCTTATACCAAATATCCAAAGATTCTGACCAGTGGATCTAAAAAAAAAAGATTTTTACAGAATATTCCTCATATTGAACTATGTTATAATTCGGGCTCCCACAGGGAGCCCATATATGAACTCAGGGACTTGGCTTTAACAAACTTGAATCTCACCCCCCTAAGGATGCTGCACACCACATGTCAAAACATTCCGACTGCTGGATCTGAAGAAGAAGATTTTTAAATAAAATTCCTCATTTTGAACTAAGTTACAATTCAAGCTCCCACAGTGAGTCCAAATATGGACCTAGGGACATGGCTTGAACAAACTTGAATTACACCCCCCTAAGGATGCTGCATATCAAATATCAAAACATTCCAACTGCTGGATCTGAAGAAGATTTTTAAAGAAAATTCCTCATTTTGAACTACGTTATAATTCGGGCTACCACAGTGAGCCCAAATATGAACCCAGGGACTTAGCTTGAACAAACTTGAATCTCACCCCCCTAAGCATGGTGCATACCCAATATCAAAAGATTCTGCCTGCTGGATCTTGAGAAGAAGATTTTCAAAGAAATTTGCCTGAAATGCACCAAGTTCGAATTCGAGCTTCTATGGTGAGCCCAAATATGAATCTAGGGAGCCGATTTGAACAAACTTGAATCAGATCCACCCCGCAATGTTGTATACCAAATATCAAAAGATTCTGCCTGCTGGATCTGGAGAAGAAGATTTTTTAAGAAACTTGCCTGAAATGCACTAAGTTCGAATTCGAGCTTCTGTACTGAGCCCAAATAAAAACCCAGGGGGCCGATTTGAACAAACTTGAATCAGATCTACCCCACAATGTTGCATACCAAATATCAAAAGATTCTGCCTGCTGGATCCGGAGAAGAAGATTTTTTAAGAAATTTGCCTGAAATGCACTAAGTTCGAATTCGGGCTTCTATAGTGAGCCCAAATATGAATCCAGGAGGCCGATTTGAACAAACTTGAATCAGATTCACCCCACAATGTTGCATACCAAATATCAAAAGATTCTGCCTGCTGGATCTGGAGAAGAAGATTTTTGAAGAAATTTGCCTGAAATGCACTAACTTCGAATTCGAGCTTCTATACTGAGCCCAAATATGAATCTAGGGAGCCGATTTGAACAAATTTGAATCAGATCCACCCCTCAATGTTGCATACCAAATATCAAAAGATTCTGCCTGCTGGATCTGGAGAAGAAGATTTTTTAAGAACTTTGCCTGAAATGCCCTAAGTTCGAATTCGGGCTTCTATAGTGAGCCCAAATATGAATCCAGGAGGCCGATTTGAACAAACTTGAATCAGATCCACCCCACAATGTTGTATACCAAATATCAAAAGATTCTGCCTGCTGGATCTGGAGAAGAAGATTTTTTAAGAAATCTGCCTGAAATGCAATAAGTTCAAATTTGGGCTCCTGTACTGAGCCCAAATATAAACCCAGGGGGCCGATTTGAACAAACTTGAATCAGATCCACCCCACAATGTTGCATACCAAATATCAAAAGATTCTGCCTGCTGGATCTGGAGAAGAAGATTTTTTAAGAAATTTGCCTGAAATGCAATAAGTTCGAATTCGGGCTTCTATAGTGAGCCCAAATATGAATCCAGGAGGCCGATTTGAACAAACTTGAATCAGATTCACCCCACAATGTTGCTTACCAAATATCAAAAGATTCTGCCTGCTGGATCTGGAGAAGACGATTTTTGAAGAAATTTGCCTGAAATGCACTAAGTTCGAATTCGAGCTTCTATACTGAGCCCAAATATGAATCTAGGGAGCCGATTTGAACAAATTTGAATCAGATCCACCCCATAATGTTGCATACCAAATATCAAAAGATTCTGCCTGCTGGATCTGGAGAAGAAGATTTTTTAAGAAATTTGCCTGAAATGCCCTAAGTTCGAATTCGGGCTTCTATAGTGAGCCCAAATATGAATCCAGGAGGCCTATTTGAACAAACTTGAATCAGATCCACCCCACAATGTTGTATACCAAATATCAAAAGATTCTGCCTGCTGGATCTGGAGAAGAAGATTTTTTAAGAAATTTGCCTGAAATGCAATAAGTTCAAATTTGGGCTCCTGCACTGAGTCCAAATATAAACCCAGGGGGCCGATTTGAACAAACTTGAATCAGATCCACCCCACAATGTTGCATACCAAATATCAAAAGATTCTGCCTGCTGGATCTGGAGAAGAAGATTTTTTAATCTTTTTCCCATTGCCTACAGTGTTAAAAAGTCCTGAAAAAGTACCTTGTGATCAAACCAATAGGGATTTTTTAACCACTCTATTCTACTGGATAAAAGTAAGCTTTATACAAAATAAGAATTCTCTGTGCCCTGTAGTTTTGGAGATATGGCTGTTTTAAGGTTTCTCCTATTTTTAGATCCCGAGGTTTCCACGGGGCAATGAGAATTTTTTTTTTTTTTTTTTTTGCATCAATCAACTACTTATGACCCATTATCATCTCATATCAAATTTGGTTCAAATCGACCTCACGGTTCTGAAAATAGAAATTGTAGGCGTGGCCAAAATTTTTGCCCCTCCCATAACGAAGCAAATAATGCCCGACAAACATCTCTTGAACAAAATTGATTCTAAACCTCAAAAGGACTCTGTATGCCACATATCAAGTCTCTGCTACTGGTGGTTCATGAGAAGATTTTCAAAAAATTTGGCCATTTTTTCCCCACACCTCTGTTCAATATGAGCCGAAACCTATTTTGGATAAAAATCAAAATGCCCCTATATAACTACTACTTACCTGAAATTTAATTAAAATGTGGCCAGTGGTTTAGGAGAAACAGGCTCAAACACCGCCTTCACGATGGAGGACAGACGACGGACGACGGACGAAGAGTGATAAGAAAAGCTCACCCTGACTTTCATTCAGGTGAGCTAATAAACATTCTGTAAAAGTTGAACTCCCAAGAAATTTTCAAAAAAAAATTTCAATAAAAAACACCAAAAAGCCTGGGAGTTTAACAGGAGGGCTTCAGAGAAGGATAGGGAAGGAACACTTAACAAACAGCAGCTTAATCATTAGGAAGAATGATAATTCAGGCGATACCACGAAAATGGGTAACTAGAAATAATTTCGATAGTTACAGCCCTGAACATAAAAATGAAAAATTTATACCATTTTTAATATTTTTAATACTTACCAATGGTCCAGACGAGCTGGTGCAACCCAATTTATTACCAGGGCCAAACACAAATTTTGAATCCCCAAACCCCCCAAAATTTGCCAAAAAACTTAAAAACGAGAAGACCCGTATGGTCGTCCATACTTTTGCGCAATGCGCAACTTGTTTTCAAGGACAACAATAGGCTACCGCCATCTTGTCATTCTTTATTGTTGTGCCTGTTAAATGTTATTAAGAACTGTGATATAACTCAGTGGAGAGGAAGGAGTGTCTACTCCAGGGAGGGCCATCCCCGCCTGGGCCATTGGTAAGTATTAAAAATATTAAAATTGGTATAAATTTTTCATATTTTTCCACTATACCAATGGCCCAGACTAGGTGAGAATAGTAAACAGGCAGGCGGGCCCAGTACTTGATGTTCATTGCTCTTATCACAGAAAAAACAATGAAAATATAGGTGTAACTCTATTTAAGGCCTAGCATAACCCATTATGCTAATTTGATAAAGGAAGCCAAAATATAAAGAAGTCCAGAGAAATGAGACTCTTAAAAAATCATTAAAAGTGTCCGAGTATTGTATAGTAAAGCTCGTCTTGACACATGACATATACAATAACGCTTCACATCGAGCTACACATTAAAAGCATATAATACATTGCAAATTGCTTCATACCAAGCTACACATTAAAACTACCATAGCACCGACCCCAGGATACTATCACTGAAGGAGGAATGTCCAAACTTTTCACTATAAAGCCAGATGACTATTTGGAAATACCCCTCCCCCCCCCTAGTCCTGAAAGTAACTGCACTTCAAAACGAAGAGGGTAGCAGACTGGAGACAGTGCTAGAACAGAATGAAAATCCTAATTAGAATGGATGACATTCTGAGCTATCGATAACGGTCCTAAAGATCTGAGATCTTCCGAAATTGATTCTAAATCTCGAAGATAAAATTTGGTAAAAGTCGTCTGTTGTGTCCAGTAAGCTGCTTGCATCAAATCCTTCAAAGAAGTACTACTAGCATAAGCCCAAGAAGAAGCTAAAGCTCTAACTTCGTGAGCTGAAATCTTATAAGCTATTCTCTGATTCACAGACAAAGCATTATAAGCCGACCGAATAGCTAACTGAATCCATCTGGATATGGAATGAACAGAAATATCATTTCTGTTAGGAAGAAGAGAAAGAAATAACCTCTTCCTACCTCTTCTGATAAAACTAGAACACTCCTTATAAATCCTAAGCGCTCTTACTGGACGCAACAAAGGTCTCTGGCCATCTGAAGACGGTAATGCTTTAATAAGAATAGGACTAGGCCGTTTGTCCGGAACCTGATTCTTAGCTAAGAATCCCACTTTCGTAATGAGAGTAATAGAATTACCAACACTTCGATAATGAGAGTCTTCAACAGACAAAGCATGAAGCTCACTAACTCTTCTAGCTGACGCAAACGCTAAGAGAAAAACCGTTTTATAAGTAAGAAATTTAAACTCAACAGTATTTAACGGTTCAAAAGGTGTTTCTTGAAGTTTCAGAAGAACCCATTAATTTATTTAAATATAAATCTGACCCAATGTTTTATTTCCCTTGGTGTGCATAGGTGTCAGAAAGCATAGACCTATAGCACTTAATAGTGACTGGCTGTAGCTTAACTTCATCAAAAAGATAAATAATCAAGGGACTCGATTTGAACAAACTTGAGTCTGCCCCCTTAGAGATGTTGTATACCAAAACTGAACTGATTCTGACTGGTGAATCGGAAGGAGAAGATTTTTAAAGAATAGTCCTCATATTGCACTAAGTTAAAATTCGGGCTCCCATAGGGAGCCCAAATATGAACCCACGGACTCTGTTTGAACACACTTGAATCTGACCCCCCTATACATGTTGTATACCAAATATGAAAGGATTCAGACTGGTGAATCTGAAAAAGAAGATTCTTTAATGTTTTTCCCATCGCCTACAATGTTAAAAAGTGCTGACTCAGCACTTTTTCAATGTCCCCAAACTGTACCCTATGATAAAACCGATGGCATTTTTTTTTTTGACCAATCCTTTCTGTTGGTCCTAAGGAAGCTTCACACCAAATAAAAATTCTCAGTGCCGTGCAGTTTTTGGAGATATGGACATTTTAATTTTTTTCTATTTTTAGCTCCTGTGGTTCCCACGGGGCTGAGGGAAAAAACAGCAGCTTAATCATTAGGAAGAATGATAATTCAGGCGATACCACAAAAATGGGTAACTAGAAATAATCTCGTTAGTTACAGCCCTGAACATAAAAATGAAAAATTTATACCAATTTTAATATTTTTAATACTTACCAATGGCCCAAACGAGCTGGTGCAACCCAATTTATTACCAGGGCCAAACACAAATTTTGAATCCCCAAACCCCCCAAAATTTGCCAAAAAACTTAAAAACGAGAAGACCCGTATGGTCGTCCATACTTTTGCGCAATGCGCAACTTGTTTTCAAGGACAACAATAGGCTACCGCCATCTTGTCATTCTTTATTGTTGTGCCTGTTAAATGTTATTAAGAACTGTGATATAACTCAGTGGAGAGGAAGGAGTGTCTACTCCAGGGACGGCCATCCCCGCCTGGGCCATTGGTAAGTATTAAAAATATTAAACTTGGTATACATTTTTCATATTTTCCACTATACCAATGGCCCAGACTAGCTGAGAATAGTAAACAGGCAGGCGGGCCCAGTACTTGATATTCATTGCTCTTATTACAGAAAAAACAATGAAAATATAGGTGTAACTCTATTTAAGGCCTAGCATAACCCATTATGCTAATTTGATAAAGGAAGCCAAAATATAAAGAAGTCCAGAGAAATGAGACTCTTTATAAATCATTAAAAGTGTCCGAGTATTGTATAGTAAAGCTCGTCTTGACACATGACATATACAATAACGCTTCACATCGAGCTACACATTAAAAGCATATAATACATTGCAAACTGCTTCATACCAAGCTACACATTAATATACATAGCTCGAAATAAGGTAGGAACTACTGGTATTACGTACCACCTTACCAGTAACAGGATGATACAAAGCATTTGGTAGGTTAATACTATGAACGGTTAGAATGGGACCTATAGGGAAATATACCAACCATACTCTGCTGCCGTTCTGTATTACCAGGCATTGACCCCGACCCCAGAATACCGCTCAATAATATGAAGCGTGGATCAGTAGTACCAAGGGCCAGCAAGAGACCTACAGGGATATGTACAGCCTATGCTATACTACGGTTCTAAACTACCAAGCATTACCCCCACCCCCACAAAATCACTAGGTCTACCATAACGTACTACATATACCAGCCATATAATAAAACAAAGCAATCGGTTGGTTAATAGTACCAAGCACTAACAGGGGCCTATAAGTGTATATACCGCCCATACTATAGTACCGTTCTAAACTACCAGGCAGTACCCCTATGCCTAGCATTGCATACTACCTATACCAGTCATAGGATAGCATAAAGCATCAGGTGGATTAATAGTACTAAGGGCCAGCAAGAGACCTATAGGGATATGAACAGCCTATATAGTATCCTCAGATAAGTATCCTCTAAAAGGTATCCTCGATAGGTATCCTCAAATAATACAATACCTGGGCCATAGGTACCCTCAAATACTGAAATGAGTCTAAGAGTCGTTCGAGGAGTCACTCGAACGAGCAATTACTCGATAGCTCATTTGCTCGATGAGCTTCGAGTCGTTCGAGCAATTGCTCATGGAGCAATTGCTCTTAGGCTCATTTGCTCGATGGGCTTCGAGTCGTTCGAGCAATGACTTATCAGTAACTGCTCGATAGCTTATTGGCTTTGGGAATGATATTGGCTTTGGGAATGATATTGGCTTTTGTTGTACAGAAGGGAGATAACTCTGCATACAGGTTATTGGAAATCAAGCAATCTGATTGGTTAGTTATAATTTATATAAATGATCTAGATAAATGAAATAATAATAACAAGAGTACTTGGAATAGGGTCAGAACTAACAAGAATAGACTAGAATAGCTAAATATAGTAATAATAAGGTATACTGTTCCAAATGATAGGCTCTTCTACGCTACCGGAGTATACTCTAGAACAAAGAAACAGGACCAGATAGACGAAAACTATTGCATAAATAGATAGAAGCAGAGAATTCTGGGTAAATTTGTCCTATAGCACTACGTGCTATTCTTAATAGGGGAAAACGTCATGGGATAGGGATCCAAAAAGGGAATCTGGGCGAATTCAAAGCCAGAACATTACTCTTCTACAAAGGAACACACCCCCTTAGTACTATAGCACTACCGCTAATCCGATAAATTGGGGAAATAATGTCAATTTCGGTGATTTTGGGTGGATTTTGGTGATTTGGAGGGATTGTCGGGTTGTTTGTGGTAATTAGATTTACTCTTCTACAAAGGAACATACCCCTGTCTTGTTAGAAGCCATTGGTAACATAGCAATCACGTGCCACCATAGAAACCAAGATGGCGGCTTCCAGTATAAAAAATGGACGACGGAAGCTCGTATCACCCTAACAACACGCGCTGCGCATGCGTACTACCACCACGTATCACTATGGAGATGACGTCACAACATGGCCGCTCACGCGGGTTACCATAACAACACAACATGGCGCCACTACGTCACGTGACATGACGTCACTTCCGGGGTCATCCACCGGGGTCATCCAAATAAGGGTCGAAACGTGCATGACATACTACTAGCGCTCTACCAAATATGAAAGGATTCAGACTGGTGAATCTGAAAAAGAAGATTCTTTAATGTTTTTCCCATCGCCTACAATGTTAAAAAGTGCTGACTCAGCACTTTTTCAAAGTCCCAAAACTGTACCCTGTGATAAAACCGATTGCAATTTTTTTGACCAATCCTTTCTGTTGGTCCTAAGGAAGCTTCACACCAAATAAAAATCCTCAGTGCCGTGCAGTTTTTGGAGATATGGACATTTTAATTTTTTTCTATTTTTAGCTCCTGCGGTTCCCATGGGGCTGCGGGAAAAAAAAAATTGGCATAAATTAGGTACTTATGACCCAATAAGCCCTCACATAAAATTTGGTTCAAATCGGCCTCTCGGTTCGGAAAACTTAAATTTGGGGTGGGGCCAAAATTCTTGCCCTTCCCATAAAGTCGCCAAATATTGCCTCTCAAACTTTTCTTGAACAAACTTGAGTCTACACCTCAAAAGGAAGCTGCATACCAAATATCAAGTCTCTGCTACCGCTGGTTAATGAGAAGAAGATTTTCAAAGATTTTGGTGCCCCTTGGGGCGTGGTCCCACCCAGGAGGGGCAATTTTATTTGAACAAATCTGAATTGACATTAGGTAATAAACATCTACCCAACGTTCGAAAAATATTGGGCCAGTGGTTTCTTCGGAGAAGTTGGTTTTGTAAAGTTTACGCCGGACGACGACGGACGACGACGGACGGACGACGGACAGAAAGCGATTAGTAAAGCTCCCCTTGAGCTTCGCTCAGGTGAGCTAATAAAAAAGACATGGTGACCCGTCATGTTATAAAAAAGAAGACAGGAACAAATGTCAACAAGGGAACTATCAACAGAAATAAAAATAACTTAACGGAAACAGAAAACAAAAATGAGACGAGTATTTTACTATTTTGCAATGAGATTATTGTAAACTGGTTCAAAGAGATACCAGGGGTTTGTTCCGCCAAAGTTGGCTCATGATGCTGTTTGCTATCTCGATTTTGAAATGTGGAGCTCTCACGTGAAAGCTGAAACGCATATTCAGTACAGACGCTGTGGACTGGCCACATTCCACGCGAGGGCAGTGATGTTCACGCATGGGTTTACCGGGTAATAAAAATCCTCATCAGCAAAATTTTAATTAATGAAGCACCGGATGGTAACCGGTGCTTCATTAATGAAAATTTTGATGATTATTCCTATAATTAGTGTTTGGAATCTAATATTATTGCGTCTGTGGAAATATTGCCCAGTCGTGGAAAGTGGTCAGTCCATGGTGACAGCATTGAAAACTGAAAGATGTTTGACAGTTCAAAAGCGTACAGAGGCCCCACATTTCAAAATTGAGAGGGCCCTTCACTCCGGTTATTCATCGTCTGATATAAGGGCAGTCTGTGCAATCGGATCCATTTCGCCTTTTAGTCATTTTCACGAAATTTCATGCATCAACAGGCGCTGGGCTGCATCAATTTTGAGAGTCCCAGGGGTGGGGGAGCTATGGGGGCAGAGGGCACCGGGGAATTTCCTGGCGAACCATACGGCCAGTCCGCCCCTGAACATAATTATTCAGCCAGCTAAGTGCCATTTGGTTTGAAGATCAGTCGAAATGCTGAAACAATTTAGGAAATGTTCTGACCAACCTGTTTGCTTTCAATCAAGGCTTTTTTCGGAAGTTTGTCCAAACACTCGCTACCGTTACGGTTACAAGACGGTGACAAGAAAGGCAAAGCGCGGATATGTTCACTTGCTCAGAAAGCCAACATCACACATGAAAGTGTTTGTTCACAATACAAAAAAAACAGTTATTAATATTAATTTCGTTGACACAGGTGAATGAATAAGCTGAATGATTATCTCTGGACTAGAACGACATAATATATCTCCATTTTATTAAGTTGATCGCAGCTAAAGTTTGTATGAAAGCGCTGTGAAATTAGTAGTTACTTATTTCCGTTTCCTTATTTGACATTCTCACATCATCACACAATTTGAATACGTAAGGTGATTAAGGATGGTGAACAAGATCATCAACATATTAACCTTTCCTTGTCTGACACGTAAAAAGGGGTAAGTTTGACACCTAAAAACAGACAAATCTTTAGAACTCGTTATAGCGACGAAAGGAAGAGCCTTTGTGGTTCCGAGAGGGTAAACAATCACTAACGCATTGTTTTCTTTGCGAGGACACGGTGAAAACAAAGTAAATCTTTGTGGGACCCAAATACTATTATCAGGCTGTCACAAAATTGGTTAAACAGACCCTCTCATATATAAAAACATTCACGTTTTTCACAGATAGGCTCTATCTCATAACCCACTTAGGTATCTGTATGATAGTTTTCATCAAATCTAGTCATGGCTGCTGTAAAGCAGCCATGGCTAGATTTGATGAAAAATTCATCTGAATTTAACTCAAAAAGTCCTTGGTGAAAAAAATACCTTCATTTTGCAGGGAACACATTTGATTAAATTTTCCCAAGTTCCACTTATTAAAGTGACAAGAGAAATCCCATCCCGGCCAGCAATAATCGCTAGCAGCGTGCAGGAGTTATCATTTCATGGCTTTTTTTTTTTTTTTCGTTTTTAGGGTTTCTTTTTTTTTTTGGTGGGTGTGGGGGGGGGGGGGGTAACAAATCACGGTGCGTTTTTGAGAAAATGTGGATATGTTGATATTCATGTGGGTTTGTACCATTTGTACAATATAATCTACACATTCACAGTGTCAAGATCGATTCGAATTTGTCCGAGTTAAGGGTTAATGGTCAGAGATTGTAAATAAATAATTTGATACGTTTGCTTGTAAAAGACGCAAATAGACACTGGGTACAAATTATTGTAGGCTAATTAATTAACTGCTTGACCAGATGGATGTTTATCTCTCGTTGAGAAGACTAATGGTTCCCCGCTGCGACGTTTAAAACTACTACGCAACTTTTTTCTCAAAATCCCTAATAGTAATTCGTAACTGTCAGCCGCAGATGGTGTTCCACGCTATGTGGCCCTCAAATAATTTTCACCCCCGTAGTTATAAATGTCAGACTCACGAGCTTACAATGAGATATCTCATCTATCTTAATAACGGTGTCCTATATCACAGAGGATGCGACTTAATGATTAATTAGACACGAAAATGCTATATAATGAGAGACTGATCATCGGTGGTCAATCGACCTCGGATTGAGTTAGTAATCCGATGGAAAGAGGGCTCGGAGCTCTAGTCAGTGGGGCTGTCATTTGTAGGCATTAATTGTGGAGACTAAGCGGGCTCCGTTTAAGAAGGCGAGCGGTCGCCAGGCTAAGTGACGCGACGCATAGGCGAAGGGTGGAGTAGTAAAGAGCTGTCGAGAGCTCGAACAATTAACTTAATCGAAGCTGTTGAGAGTTCGAACATTTGATTTAAACTAAGAACTTAGAGTGAGCTTAGTTGAGACAGGCAAATTAGATGCATGAACTTTATTTGTTTAAACGGTATACGGAGATTGGTGTAAACGGAGATTGGTGTAGACGGCGAGTTGTTAAATCCGTGAAGTGACTATGATATCGAATGTGTAAAATTTAGTTACACAGAGTTGGTTGCAGTTGACCGGCAATTCAGCGTATTTGGAGGTTGAGTGGCGTAAAATAGACAATACGTTATGTACGCAATCGCTTGAGAAGTGAAGAGGAAACCCAGGAGTGAGGAACAACCAGAAACATCTAGACAGCAGCATCGAACACGGTCTACCCCGGAAAGAGCTCAAACTTTATGGGGGAAATTCATACGTGCTTTGTTTGTGTATAGTGTATATTCTTGGACTGTTCGTTGATGCGTATATGTGAGTACATAGTGTTATTTTCATTTCCATTAAATTATACTCAAATGATCCACCGTCGGTTATCTTTTTAAATATCAAGTCCTGGCCACCTTAAGATGACGAATCTGCCCCAACAAAAAAAAAACACAACACCGCGAGGCCGAGAGGCGTATGTTCACTCGAAAGCCCGGCTGTCCTCTCTGAGTACACTGCAAAAAATATAGGTTCTCTTTAGAACCAAAACTGGTTCTAATCTTGTCCCTGAGATGGAACCAGTTCTGTTTAAACAGTATTTATTTCAAATCAAATAAATTTATAAAGATTAACATTAAATATTAACAGAATTAAACATAAATTGAGGGGGTTTCAGCAGTAAGTTTAGAGCTCATACGAGGTTGTCTCAAATCATTATTAAGCAAAGGAGAAATGAACAATTGGCATATCGAACCAGTTTTGGTTCTATACAGAACCAAAACTGGTTCGATATGCCAACTGTTCATATCGCCTTTGTTTCAAAATGTTTGGCGACTGCGTTGAATAAGCTCCAAGTTTAGTGCTGACTCTACTTCAGTTCATGTAATATTCTTTTAAAATTGAATGCTAATCTTGGTAAATTTTTTGGATTTGAAAAAAATATTGTTTAAACAGAGCTGGTTCCATCTCAGGGACAAGATTAGAACCAGTTTTGGTTCTAAAGAGAACCTATATTTTTTGCAGTGTACGACCGAGCTCTAGAGTGATCATAAATCTCACATATCTGGCCCAACCTGTTGTGACACACAGGTAAATAAGTTTAGTTACATTTCACCAATGAATACCACCTTCCGCCGATTCTGTTTATTTCTTCTGCTGCAAACATCTTCCACCCAAAGGTTCGTCTGTGGTTAGAAAATGGTTGAGGTCGAAGAAATAGTTCGAACCACGATAAGACCGTGACATCTGCTCTCAGAAAGTTACAAGCGAGTATTAGTACACTTGCGGGCATGCTCTGTTACAACGCAACCACTTATATGTATTAAATTCATTGCATTTGCAGTTAAGTTTTCCTTGCAACGCAACCGCTAATGTTTTAAGTTTATTGCATTAGCGGTTAGGTATGCCATCCAACGCAACCACTTATGCAATAAATTTATTGCATTAGTGGTTAGGTTTGCCATCCAACGCAACCACTTATGTAATAAATTCATTGCATTAGTGGTTGCATTGCATTTTAGGTTGTAACAATGGTCGCACACAACCACATTTTGTCTTTTTAAAACCTTTCGCAGCACTCGCGATGACGTGAGAAGCAACGATCGACAGGACATTCCCGTGGATACATTTTTCAGTTTTTGCCATGAAGCTAACAAAATATAGTTGCTCCGCGTCAAAGCACATACAAAATAGTACTCACCGTGAACTGGTCACTTTCAATGGCCTGGCAATATTTCCACGGGCGCAATAATATCGGATTTCAAACACTACTTTTTGGAATGATCAGCAAAAACAACACAGTGTTTTTCATAATGATTTTTATTACCTGGTAAACGCATGCGTGGTCACCTGGTAAACGCACGCGTGGACATAACTAACCACGCGCGGATTATGATACATCCACGACGGCTGTACTGTACACACACCCAAACATAAACGTGCACAAAAGAAATGCGTAGCTGCCTTATGAGAAATAAATTGCTTGATATTTTTTTTTTCTTTTGACATGTTTGTGCCCTCAGGTAAGTTGGATATACACGTACGTATTCATTAATCACATGACATGAATTCTGTATTGAGTTCACACTCTTCAGTTATATGCACATCACGGGAGAATGGTCTGGTAGTTTGTCTAAATATAAACGGGGAGTTTAAATATAACCAAGAATAAATTAAATTAGTAAATGAAAAATGTAAAGGAGTTTTATAACCCAACGTCGGCCGATCAAACTGTGAGTAACGGAAACATTGGAGACAAGTCTAAACCCGCTGAATGGCCCAGATGGTTGAAGTACCTCAGAAGATTGATGGCCATGCGTGCCCCGAGATCTCTGGACAAGAGGGCACGAGCTTTCTCCTGCTCTACCCCGACGACGCTGACGTTCCCGCGTCACCCGCGTTGCTCGATGGGAGAGCACTGGAAGGGGTGTTCGGAGGACCTGATGGTCATGCGTGCTCCAAGCTCGCAGACTAGCAGTCTTATTTTGTAAGAAATTCGACGTTGTTATAGGCTCTTTGTTTTCCCACTTTTCGTAAAGTTTGCGCGAAGACGATCACAAAGATACATTGATATTTTTCCGGCTCCAGTTACTCCAGTTATAGATATTCCAATCAATGAGTATTTAATTTACTTTTAACCCACCGAGATATTAACACACGTATGGTGGAACTGCTAATCATGAAATTACGTCTGGTGTGGTCTTTATTCCAAATGGTAATGTTGTCAAAAATTCTGCCGAATCAAGTCTCGATTAAGCAACATTTCTAGCGTTGATTCACAAAAATGAATCTTTAAGGTATTTTTTTAGATTCATTTAAGAATTGAATGCAATTTTTATAATCTTTATTGGAGTATGAACGTGTGGGAATGGGTACAAATTATGTATGAATCCTGAAGGGATGAACGTGTGGGAATGGGTACAAATTATGTATGAATCCTGAAGGGATTCATACATAATTTGTACCCATTCCCACACGTTCATACTCCAATAAAGATTATAAAAATTTCATTCAGTTCTTATAATTACTTTCCGTAACTGTTTAAACTACTTTTTACCAAACAACAAAGCAGAAAGACGAAATAAAACATGTACGAACGAACGAGGCGAAAAACCACCCTCACACAAAAGACAAAGCGCACAACTCTGAGTTTTAATTTTCACAACTTTAGAAATGGAAAGGAGTATTTTAGTAACGGGCTTTATGCCACAGTTGGGAAATGTCACCAAAGAAACAGCAGCGGAGTTGATCACTGCTAGAGGCGCTAAAAGTTAAAAACCCGCCCAAACTCCGCCCGAATTACATTCTGTCAATTGCGCTCTACCGTAAACGCGGGTCAAAGTTCGACCAAATGTATTCATTGGAAAATGAGTTACATTTGGTCATGACGTTTTCATCCAGCTGACCAATGGGAATTGAGTATTTGGACCCAAAACGTATAACTACATTAACAATGTAATTATTCGTCTGTAATATATCAGTTGGTCGAAATAGCTTCGCTTTTTCGACCAACAAACATATTCCAGACGAGTGACTCTAAACATAGGCGATGGACTAGGGGCTAGACTGGTACCAGGCCATAACAACGTTGAACTTCTTAAAGAATTAGCCTGATGGCCTGAGAACTTGATGTGCGCTGTTCATAAAAACTATAATAACGATTTGCAGAGTCGAGGTGCTGCGCATCTGAGGCGCGCATGGTGATGTGGGTAGTCAGGTTCCGTGCTCCCCTACTAAAAACTTTTGATCTCATCTAATTCCTAAAAACCAATTGTTCACAAATAAGCCACATTATACATGCAACCACAAATTTACTTTTATACTAATAATTAGCGTTAACCCTTTACCCAACGTAACGGCCAAAACCGGCCAGCGCTATTCTCAAAAATCGCCAATTAATTTTCATTATTTTTTTCATTTTTTGTCTCAAAAACATAGGTTATGACCCCTCATTGGAACGAGCTCGTCGAGCTCGTTCCAATGAGGGGGTCATAACCTATGTTTTTGAGACAAAAAATGAAAAAAATTAGTTATTCAAGAATTTTTTTTGCAAGTGTCGTCTGCTTTTCATGTTAGGTAAAGCGTTAACTTCAGTTTGTACATAAGCACCACCCGTGATGAAGTAGACGACGGTACCACCCTGAACCACAGAAGGAGAGTGTCGCGCCCCTCTCCGTCGGATATTTATACCAACCTCAGATCAACACTAACAAAATTTAACCAGGAGCGTAGCAAGGAAATAAAATCGAGGGAGTATTTTCTAGTGGATGAAGCAGGGTATCCATCGCGAAGCAAAGGCGGGACAAGAGAGCACGAGCCTTCTCGTGCTCTACCCTGGCGACGTGCGTCGCTCGACGAGCTCGTTCCAAAGAGGGGTCACATGATATGGTTTTGTTGAAATTTTTTGAAAAACAATATTTTGTCAGCTGTTCAATTTGCTTATTTCGCGGGCGGATGTTGCCGTTTCGTTGGGTAAAGGGTTAAGAAGGGTTAAGGGTTAAGAACCTTTCCAGATAAGAAGGTTTTTAGCTGACTCGTTATTTATTTATTTATTTATTTATTTATTTATTTATTTATTTATTTATTTATTTATTGGGGTTTAACGATACTTTTGACAGTCAGGGTCACCACGTGTGGGACAGTTTTACGGGTGGGGGAAGCCGGAGTACCCGAGAGAACCACCGAGCAACCGTAGAACTACGCCACGTACTCATTTCACACAAGAATAGTTAGCATTGGTTCAAGACAAGTGCAACATCGACGTGCTGTACGCCTAAGAACATAGCACCACCGTAGAATTTGGGAAAATCAAATGTCCCCTTGTAAATTGATGTACTTTCTCCCATGGATTTTTTAGTTAAATTATGATGAAAAATATCTTGCAAATATTCAGTGGGATGAGAGATAAAGTATGTGTGTGGAAAACGTACGAGTGTTTCTGTATGAGGTGGACTTTCTTATTGGGATTTCACGACACTTTCGACAACCCGGGTCACCTCGTGTCGGACAGTTTTACGGGTGGAGGAAGCCGGGGCTCTCGGCGAGAACCACCGAGCAGTGGCAAGCATCTGTAGGGCTCACCAACGTACTAATTGCGCACAATCAGGGTTAGCATTGGTTGAAGACAAGTTCAACATCTATGTCCAGTACGCCTTAATACATAACGCCACCGTGAAATTTGGACTAATTTAATAAATAAATCTCCCTGTGAACTGAATGTACTTTTCACTAAGGAGTTTTTTAGTTAAATTTTAACGCAAAAATATCTTGCAAATACACAGCGGCTGAACGGATAAAGTATGTCAGTTGGAAACGTGTGAGTGTTTCCGTAGGAGATCGTCTTTTTTGTTGGGCTTCGACGACACTTTTGACAGTCAGGGTCACCTCGTGTCGGAGAGTTTTACGGGTAGAGGAAGCTGGAGTTCCGGAAGATAAATACCGAGCAGCGGCGAGCAATTGTAGAATTCCCAGCGTACTAACTGTGCGGTGAGGGAGGGGGGACTCGGCGCAAGCAGCGTTATCAGTGGTGAAGACAAGTTCACCATCGTCGTGCAGTACGCCTTAGTACACAGCGTCAACGTGTCCCCACGATCTGGCGGGGATCGATCCGTGGACCTTTCGGTTTGACATCCAATTTAGTAACCACTGAGCCACCGCGCTCCCAAGAACAGCGGGACGATCGCGTTCCATTCGGGTTTTTTCTTGTTTTTTTTTTGTGGTGTGGGGGGGGGGGGTTGTCTGTTGTTGTTGTTGTTTTGTTGAGAGGACGAACATCTCCTGAGATCAGGGTCGGGAATACAAGAGGAACCAGGCGGAGATTGCCCCCACTAAACATTTTGTCGAAAAATTTGTGACTTGTCGGGAACAAATATTTGCAAAAAGGTGGAAAATTCTCTGTGCGACTACCAAAAGTGTTTTAGAGTAAAAACTTACGACAAATGACAAATGACCAGTTTTTGGTGCCAAGGTTTGAACCACTCTAAAATTTTCCGGAAATTGTTTTCGCCTGTCGGAAAATTTGGGCCTCGCCATTCATCTATCACAAACAATATAACACTGTATATGCCACCGTCTGAGGGTATTTCCACTGACTGGTTGGTAAGCATAAGAACTTCCCCTATCGTCTATATCGTCTTTTTTTAAACGGAGACCGACTGGGTCTCGGTAAATGAGGTGGTTGGGTTGATCTTGGCTTGGGGCTCGGCTCCGGACACAACTAAAATATTATTTGGTCTTATGAATTTTAGGATCGCATATCATTGGCCTTGGTCCAACGCCTTCCCTCACTCTTGTTTTCATTCCAAATAGAGTAATATATACAAGACAAAGTACATACAGAACCCTATCTCTCGTACGGTGTAGTTTGGGATGGAGTTGATCCCGAACGTTAGGTATTTCAGCTGCGGATCGGGAGATCTAACCAACCCATTTCTTCTTATGTTACAGATGAATCCACCCGAACCATAACATGGTCTCACTTATTGAAATGAGCTCTGTGAGCTCACTGTGGAGGGTGGTCATGTTATGGAGTTATGGTAAACTCTATGATTGGTGAAGGCGTTATCCTGACGGCCCCACTGGGACAAGCTGTTGGCTGGTGTCTCATTTATGTCACATTTATTTAGATACCTGTGGTGTCCCGATCCCGTTATTCAGCTTCAAAAATCATGCAAGTCTGAGAATGTCTGGTGTCCCTCTTATGTCACAAATTCGGCCCTGCCCCCCCCCCCCCCCCCCAAAAAAAAATGTTTGAAAAATGACCTCTCTCAGACCAATTTTGAGGCTACTTATTTACTATTCCAACCGCTTCCGAAGCGATTGGAATACTAAAGAAGTAGCCCCCACCCCCCCCACCCCCCCCCCCAAAAAAAAATCTCCTCATCTTACTTTAACTCATCATTAATCGCCGCCATTGTGTGCCCAATATTAAAGAAACAAGACGATCTTTGCGCGCACTATTTTCGGATATCCGCAGAACAAAATTAAAAAATCATAGCCTTGTTATTTGATATGAATGACGTTCGGCTGAAGGTCGATCACAAAAATGTCATGATCGGCAAATTTTTTGCCCGGACATTGGTCGGGGTGGTCGGGGCGGCTCCGGCGCCCCTGACAGTACCAGGACACCAAATTGGCCATGCTGGTCCCTACTACTGGAGCCAATGATATATAAAGCTTTTACACTTGTATTTTCAAGAATACTATTTTCTACTTTTTAATATAACAGACTAAAATGAATCATTAGCATTTTAAAAGATATGGCAATTTGCCAACTGGCAAATTGCCACATCTTTGAAAATGCTAATGATGCATTTCAACCCATTTAAAGTCATGACTAGAAATACAATTCTATAAAATAGAATTGTAAAAGTTTTATAGTATTGGCCCCCGATCGCCATTTTTTATCTTACAATCAATATGTATTTTGTCTGTATTAACTCCGCAACTGTCGTGTATCCGACCCCCTGATACAGATGTTTCTATCAGGGGGTCGGATACAAGCACGTTCCTTTCACGTGAGTTCCATTTTTTTTTTCTTTTTGTTAATCCGTACGAATAAATAGTTCGTTATATATTCGTCTACCTTCTTGATTTATCCCCAATATATTGTAAGATAAAATGATTATTACCATTATGTGGATGTACAAAATATGTATCCGAGTCTCGCTCCGGGTTCTAAGGATAGATCACGACTCGTCTTCGACTCGTCGTGATCTGCCATTAGAACCAGGAGCTCGATTCGGATACATATTTTGTACATCCACATAATGGTAATAATCTCTATTTATGACCGACTGTGTAACACAGCTGTACAAATATCAAATCTAGTCTTCTAATACTAAACTACACGACTTAGTCCAGTCAATTAAGTCAAATTATACCCCAACCCCAAGAAATTGCTGTACAAATGTTTGTATTATTTTGGGGTGGGAGTTCGTATGCAAAATAACATATTAAGAATCCCCATTAATCCTAACACGGGAAAATGGTTATTTTGAGAGAAAACATTGAAAAATTCAATAAAATCAGTGAAAATTGGAATTTGCTCAGTACTCATTAAAAGAGTTCAAACAACAATCATTTCCGAGGTAATTAGGTCAAAATAACCAGTGATGATCCACCTGTACCAAAGTCTTTACTAAAGATGAAAAGATGTGACTGTGCCACAGGTTGTCAGACGTTAAGGTGTAGTTGAAAAAACCTACACTCAACTGTTCAAAAGCTTGTGGAAAATGTCAGGAAATAATAAGTGCTTGTCGAAGAATTACGGGGTTAAATTGATGGAAGAAAATTTATGTTCTTATCAGTGCTCAGTCGACAGCCAGTGACTTCGCCTGAACCCCAGTTCGAACGTAAACCTTGCCACCTTATCAATGCCCTATCCGCTTGGGACTCATAGAATTCCTGAAGGTGCCTGTGGCTCACAACGCCAAAGGGTGATCAACGATAATTCACTGAAAGATTATTTATTTACATGTACGAAGAAATATAATATGTAACAAATTACTCACAAAATTATCCATAAGAATACACTAATAACGCGAATAAAAGTTTATTCTTTAGGGCCCTCGACGTCTCCCACAGCTAGCTGTGTCCGCTGGATCGACCTCACATCATCTTCATCTTCTCACGGTTTGTGATAAATACAAAGTGACTTTTAACTTCTCGTTGTTTCTTCCTCGCAGGGTTAGCTTCACCGTCAGTCGGGCTTAACACATATAATGTTCTGCTTGTGCGACCCTATCAGCGTTCTCACAGTTCAACCACAATTCAATCAGCGACTACCACAGTTCACGATCACTTTGCGCCTTCACTGGTTCTCGCGGGGTTAAGTTATTCTTGGCCTTCGGATAATACTTAACAAAGCTTACATAATAATATTCTGCAAAGTGTTCTCAACATCACCAATTCTCGCACCACCTAAAATTATCTTATCTCGCGAGCTACTCCAGCGCTTTCTCAAGCTCTTAATACGGTTTCTAGACCTCAACGTTTCAGCTTTTACTTCTTTGGCAACTAGGCCACTACGGTTCGCAACCGTTAACAAACTATTATCGGTTCCTTACAACCCTCACTGGGTTACGACAATACGCGGACTTTCAATCTCGGTGCCTATGACCCTTGACGGCCAGGGCTAAATTCGGACCTTCTCTGAGTGCCCTCAGGCCAACTGCCTCTGTATGTCTTGCCTTTTAAAACAGATAATGCCGTTTACCTAAATGCATTTAGCTCCCTGAGCTCGTACTTCCTGTTCCTATTCTCATATATGGCCACCGACTTGGCCCGCGACTGCTCCTATTCTAAATATGAGCTCTGAGGCTCCCCCTACATCACAACGCGCCTTTACTTTCGCACCGATGTGGCACCTCCTCTGACCTATAGCATGGGACCTCCCCATCTACTCACAACGACCCACAGCCTTACACACCTTCCGACTGGAATTGGCTGGAATGAATTTTTCGAGAAATTCCCCGATTTTTATTTAGATAGCCAGAACATTTATTCTCAGTTAATCGCTTCTCTTGAACTTGGCCGCTTTGATCTATCTTAATTTAACACTCGCTTTAAAGTTCCTTTGAAAGACTGGCATTTTGGTATCTTTTGACATTTCGGAGACAGGATAGATGCGTAATATGGGTGTGTGTCCAGAACATATGTGATGCACTGGTTTTCAACAATTACAATTTAACTGGCCTTAATTACCCAGATAACGATTCAGAAGAGAATACTGTCTCTCTTACTATTGATCTGTTATAATTTAGCCCACGTGGCGTTGAACACGTGCGCCATAATGGACATTAAATTTCATGCCTAATTAGCAAAATTTGAATTATTGCCGATCTGTTTTCAGGGTCCGTCACATATCTATCTTGCTTTACATTTAACCCAGGCAGAAATATTGTCGAAAATATTTACACTTTTATACAACAAAATCGCAACTTTTGGCTATCACCTTGACAACCCCCTACCAAGGAACATACTCTCAATTGTTCCAAAACACCAAGGGGATAGCATTCACGAGCATCCATTTTCACACTTCTCTCTTAAAGCTATCTCACAGTCTTGCTCTACTATTACACCAATATACTCAGAAATTTCACACAAACAGTCATACACATGCACACACCGATGCGCACCACAAATAACTCCCAGTACTTTGACTCGGTTTTCCATTGGAACGCATGAGTATATCCTCATCCCATATAAACTCGCGCGCACACTTCCACTAGCACGCAATAGGAAGTGGTCTGTTGGTACACACGCAGCCAACAGGTCCTCCTATATACTCTCTCTCCCTCTCAACATTTCAATATATGATACTACACTATCATACACACACCTGTATCTATAAGCACTCACGCAACACCTGCGTGAACAAATGTTAGCAAGGGGTATCCACCCTGACCCAAGCTAGCCGATGGGCCCCTTGCCCCAACTTCATTTATCCCTCTAACTTGCCCCCATCCTTTGGATAGGGTGCCCCGCCCGGCCCATGCCCGTCAGCGGATTACCTGCCCTATTAGGCACAAACTTTATATACTCACATTTATGGTGGGACCCGAACTGTTCCCTAGAGAGTCCCTCTGTCCCCTCCACCGGGACCTATTCCTTGGGCGCGTCCTTCACCAAGGACCCCACTCATCTTCACGCCCAACACCTACATGCCCACAGGCGATCCCTGCGGTACCAGAGCTACTCCGGCCGCCTCTCGGTACCCCCCCCCCCCCCCCCCCCCCCCCCCGCTGTTCGCGTGGGATCAGTGTCCTTTATATTTTGGTATCTCCGCAAAAACCGTGCGTGGTGAACCACTCCACAGCCATCTTTGTTCACTCGATAATGACCGTTGCCCATTACTTTTGTTACAGCGTATGGCCCCTCCCACTGTAACCGCGGTCTACCTGGCCGTGTCGGCCGGAGCACGGTCACCTTTTGACCGACCCAAAAGTTCCTAACCTTTGGTCTGCTCACGTGCCGACCCTCATTATGCCCCACTCGTCCACGTACATTTGGCTGCTTCCGTTCAGCCACTCCCTTGACTTCCGTCGTCAAAGGGTTAACCTTTGGGGCCTCCATTGCGCACTCTATCTGTGCCTCCTTACTTAACTCCACTGGTCCCTCCAGTGATTTTACCGGCCGCTTTGCATCTGCGGCTTGGGCTCGGGTGACCGCCTCCGATACCCCTTTGGGTGTCTTCCTCTCCGACCATGTCATGTCGGGTTCTGAACACACCCCGGGTATGTTCCCAAGTACGAGGTCATAAATGGGCGCCTCAATACACATTGCCTCTACCTCACCGCTATAGAAAGGGGTGTCCACCCTTACCCGCGCAAGGGGAAACCTCCTAATTGTCCCATCGATTAGCATGCACATGTAGTCGTCCTTGACCAGTTGCCTACGCACTGCTACGCTACTGCATCCCGTGTCTCGAAGCATCTTCACTTCATGTTTACCCACATACCCCGGGTACACGGGCATTTTCCCTCCATCTCCTGTGGCTGTGACTTCCTCGCACATTCCACTAATTATAGGGAGGACCTATCCACCCTCTAACACGAGTTCCCCCTTTTTAATAGCATCCCGGAGTGGGCCACTTTCTGGCCCGACCGTCTAGCAGAACGCGGCTGTCTGCCTTTTGTCCCAGGTCGGACCGCCGCTACTTCCGTTTCTCCAATTCTTTGGTGAAGGGTCTCTCCTTCCATTCCTATGGGGTCCGCCATTCGGCTTTGTGAAAGGAAATCTCTCCCAACAGGCCCTCTCTAGCTGTCCCTTCCACCCACAAACAAAACAAGACAACTCTTTAGGGCTCTGTGGCCCAGTATTACCTCTATTACCAGCCGGCTCTGGAGGGTTAGTCCTAACCGGTGCCTTTGCAACATGCCCCCCCCCCCCCCCAAATCTTCCCGGCCGGGACTGGGTTATACTACCTCCGTGGGCTTCCGAGTACTGTTCGGCTACCTTAGTCATTTCATCGACACTGTTTGGCCTCCTCTCCTTAGCAAAGAGGGCAAACTCTGGGACGCAAGTTGAAATAAACTGCTCTCCGATGAGCAGATCTTTGAGGGACGGAAAATTATCGTTGATTTCCGACATCTCAACCCCGCGGTGAAAATACCTAGTAGACCGCGCCACAAATTGGAATACACTTTCCCCTCTCTCGGGCTTACATTCCCTGAACTTAGCCCGGAATCCATCTTCGGTGAGCTGTTACCTCTTTAAAATAGCTTTCTTTAGCTCACCATAATCATTTGCCAAATCAGGAGGCATTGTTACAACCGATGTTACAACGCCGCATAATGTTACACCAACGCATAATGTTACAAAAAAATGTAGTAAACAACCGACAATGTTATAAACTCCGTATAATGTTATAACTTTTTTCAACCCGTTGTGTTATAAGAATCGACGCATAATGTTGTAACTTTTTTGAACCCGTTATGTTACAACAAATTAACCGATAATGTTATAACTTCAATAAACCCACAGAATTCCCCTTTTCGTCGTATGAAGCAATGAAAGCTATGAAAATGAGCACGATGCGCGCAAAATCATTCGTCTCAAAATGAAAGCAATGAAAATGAGCGCAATGAGTACCTCTCCATACGTCTCAAACCCTCATTAAGAATACCATCCTACCTTTATTTGGGAGTATTTTCGGGAGTGTTTGGGTCAGTTTTCTGAAGATTGTCGGGTTGTTTGGATTAATTCGATATCTATTGTTGGGTTGTTAGGGGTGAAACGTAGCACTTGTCCCCATAACAACACGCGCAGCGCATACGCTCCCCTACCACCTTTTATCATGATAATAACATCACAACATGGCCACTTACGTGCTCTATCATGACAACCCAACATGGCCGCCCAGTCACGTGACATGACGTCACTTCCGGGGTCCTTCCCCGGGGTCCTACAAAATGGCTCATTTTCAACATACATAACTACTCAACACCAACACCGCCACAACATCAACACAACTCCTCCTCCACAACCTCATCCTTCTCTCTATACTGCCTGTTCTAGTGATTCCACCTTTTCCAGAGCCTGTAATCCCAAATTCATCACTTCCACTTCTTCCAACATCTCCACCATCTATATTATCATACCGTCTAGCACTACTTCCTTATAGCATTCTCACTCTCAGATAGCCCTCTCTGCACAATCACCCTGATGTACTGATCCATGACCTCATCTTTTTCTCAGCCTAATCCCTGCCCATCCTTTTCAATCCTCCTAAACCCCTTTCCTCTTTCTACCCAGTCTCGCATCTTATTCTTGTTCCGTGCGACACTACCAACTCGCCACATCCACCATATGTACCTCGCTCCATCCAACGTTTTGACCTCTTTAACTCCTCCTCATTTTTGTTCACTGTTAGCTGTTATAATGTCAAATTAATGAACAATAAGATATTCTTATGACTAAGAAATATGCGACAAATGAGTTTTAGATGCCCAAAACAAGCACAAACAGACGCATTTGCCCATCCCCAAAGGCGACAGTGGACTATGGTACACTACATTTCTGGAAGCGGAGACTACGCATGTTGGTAAACGTACCAACCGGATAAAATAGCACCCCTCCCCCACCGCCCCGCCTTCACCATGTTGGGCACTGGATGATCATGGTAATGACGTCACACGATTGAGTTACCAGGATAATCCGCGTCTATGCGCGACTAGGTCATTCTATGATAAATATCCGGGAGTTGGGAGGGGGGTGTCTTCTCGCCTTAACCAGAGCAGAAACCTTTAGTATAAATATTACATACCTTTATGCGGCAATAAATGGTAAGTGGTAAAGTTCATCTACAATAGCTGTAACTGGAATTAGTATAGAAGTTATAACATTATCGGTTAATTGGTTGTAACATAACGGGTTAAAAAAAGTTATAACATTATGCGTCGATTTTTATAACATAACGGGTTGAAAAAAGTTATAACATTATGAGTCGATTTTTATAACATAACGGGTTGAAAAAAGTTATAACATTATGCGGAGTTTATAATATTATCGGTTGGTTACTACATTTTTTGTAACGTTATGCGCTGGTGTAACATTATGCGGCGTTGTAACATTATCGGTTGTAACAGGCATACTTGCATATACTTGCAAGGATTTCCCCGTTAACAACGGGCTTCAGTTTACTCCCCATGAATTCTCAGGCCACTGATGCCACGATGCAAACCTTTCAAACCTTTGAAGGTATGCATCGATATCATCAGAACCCTCTGAGAATTTAGGTAGTCTTGGGAAAGGGGGTCCTACCATGACCACCCCGTTCCTTTCCCCTTGCCTCCCGTTGATTTCCTGAACTCGGGCCCTAGCTCTTATCAATTCGAGCTCTCTCTCGTGTTCTCTTTCGGCCCTTTCACCCCTTTCACGCTCAATATCACTTTCCTTTTCACGCTCGGCCGCCCTCCTTTCAGCTTTTTCCCGCTCTAACGCAGCCTCTCTCTCTCAACCCTCTCAACCTCTTTCTCGCGTTCGGCTGCCCGTAAGGCAGCCTCCTCGCGCTTCAAAGTCACCTGCCGTTCCAATTCGGCCGCGGCTTCTTCTCGGGCCCATTCCCTTTCAGCAACTGACTCTTTCGCTACTCGCTTTTGTTCGTCCCTGACAAAGTTTTGCAGCTCACTCCCAGAAAAACTCAGGCGTTCCCCCACCGAAATTAACTGGTCCAAAGTCATGGGAGCCTCCATTATTTCACTTGTGAATACTTAAAATCTACACAGTTACGGTAAATAACAATTTACTCGCGCCTATCGTCGTGCTTAACCCTTCTACGGCGGATAATTATTTAACTACTGCGTCATTTACTTCTGAACCCACTTAAATTTAAAAATTGCAAAACTTTAACCCTTTACGGCTCTCCACTATTTCCCCAGAGAATGTTGATAACAATTTGCAAAAAAACTCATATGTAAACTTCAAAAAGCATGGCCCATGAAATAAATTATATTTGAGTGGATCGTTGATCTTTACCTTTAAAAATGTTACTTTTTAGAACATCCTGTGTACACCTCGCCAGTGTCGCAGAATTACGGGGTTAAATTGATGGAGGAAAATTTATGTTCTTATCAGTGCTCAGTCGACAGCCAGTGACTGTCGCCAGAACCCCAGTTCGAACGTAAACCTTGCCACCTTATCAATGCCCTATCCGCTTGGGACTCTTAGAATTCCTGAAGGTGCCTGTGGCTTATAACGCCAAAGGGTGATCAACGATAATTCACTGAAAGATTATTTATTTACATGTACGAAGAAATATAATATGTAACAAATTACTCACAAAATTATCCATGAGAATACACTAATAACGCGAATAAAAGTTTATTCTTTATGGCCCTCGACGTCTCCCACAGCTAGCTGTGTCCGCTGGATCGACCTCACATCATCTTCATCTTCTCACGGTTTGTGATAAATACAAAGTGTCTATTCACTTCTCGTTGCTTCCTCCTCGCAGGGTTAGCTTCACCGTCAGTCGGGCTTAACACATATAATGTTCTGCTTGTGCGACCCTATCAGCGTTCTCACAGTTCAACCACAATTCAATCAGCGACTACCACAGTTCACGATCACTTTGCGCCTTGACTGGCTCTCGCGGGGTTAAGTTATTCTTCGCCTTTGGATAATACTTAACAAAGCTTACATAATAATATTCTGCAAAGTGTTCTCAATATCACCAATTCTCGCACCACCTAAAACTATCTTATCTCGCGAGCTACTCCAGTGCTTTCTCAAGCTCTTAATACGGTTTCCAGACCTCAACGTTTCAGCTTTTACTTCTTTGGCTACTATGCCACTACGGTTCGCAACCGTTAACAAACTACTATCGGTTCCTTACAACCCTCACTGGGTTACGACAATACGCGGACTTCAATCTCGGTGCCTATGACCCTTGACGGCCAAGGCTAAATTCGGACCTTCTCTGAGTGCCCTCAGGCCAACTGCCTCTGTATGTCTTAACTTTTAAAACAGATAATGCCGTTTACCTATAAATGCATATAGCTCCCTGAGCTGATACTTCCTGTTCCTGTTCCTATTCTCATATATGGCCACCGACTTGGCCCGCGACTGCTCCTATTCTAAATATGAGCTCTGTGGCTCTCCCTACATCACAACGCGCCTTTACTTTCGCACCGATGTGGCACCTCCTCTGACCTATAGCATGGGACCTCCCCATCTACTCACAACGACCCACAGCCTTACACACCTTCCGACTGGAATTGGCTGGAATGAATTTTTCGAGAAATTCCCCGATTTTTATTTAGATAGCCAGAACATTTATTCTCAGTTAATCGCTTCTCTTGAACTTGACCGCTTAGATCTATCTTAATTTAACACTCGCTTTAAAGTTATCTTTTGACATTTCGGAGACAGGATAGATGCGTAATATGGGTGTGTGTCCAGAACATATGTGATGCACTGGTTTTCAACAATTACAATTTAACTGGCCTTAATTACCCAGATAACGATTCAGAAGAGAATACTGTCTCTCTTACTATTGATCTGTTATAATTTACCCCACGTGGCGTTGAACACGTGCGCCATAATGGATATTAAATTTCATGCCTAATTAGCAAAATTTGAATTATTGTCGATCTGTTTTCGGGGTCCGTCATATACCTATCTTGCTTTACATTTAACCCAGGCAGAAATAATGTCGGAAATATTTACACTTTTATACAACAAAATCGCAACTTTTGGCTATCACCTTGGCAGTGCTGCAATGTCAATGCAGATAATGTGGAAATCTGATTTCGCATTGTGACAGAACCATCTATAAGATATCCAGATTATCTGTATTGATATTTCAGCAGTTATTATTTTATATTTATTATTTATATATGACTTTGATATATAACGGTAATTTTTAAAACATTTTCACCCCCAAAATCACTTTTTTAACTCAACTTGACATCGTCAAGTATGAGCTATTGGGGTGGGTTTCGATCCGTCCGTCCGTCCGTCCGTCCGTCCGTCCGTCCGTCCGTCCGTCCGTCCGCACGGGCAATATTACGGGAGTTACGATTTTTTTTTTTTGCCCGGACAGGCATTATGAGCTCACTTCCGGATTATGAGCTTACGTACAAATATTATGAGGTTAAACTCTAAAATATGAGACTTATGAGGCAAGAATCGATTTCTAGCGATTTTTCGGGGTTTATGTTAAGGTTTATTTGGTCAATTAACGACTGGGGTTAGCGTTGCCCCCTCTTTAGGTTTATCTTGGGGGATCTAACCATGTCTATTCCCCCCACCCCCACCCCCACCCCCCCCCCCAAAAAAAAAAATTAGCCGACCGCTTTAGAAACTCCAGCGGTCGGAAACTTCCTTTTACAGAATCATCTGGTTGGTCACCTCCAGATAATGAAGTAGATCCCGAAATTATTGAGGCTAGCAAACGAATCATCAAAAAGGTGTTCAGCATGAACATACTCTCTGATAAAGACAATTTAACAGCTGGTGAACGGAGAGCCCTCACGAAACTTCGAAAAAATAAGAAATTAGTAATTAAACCAGCCGACAAAGGTGGGTCGGTAGTTGTTCTATCTCGGAATAATTATATAAAGGAAGCCATGAGACAACTCAGCAATACTAAACATTATAAGAAAACAGATTTACTTATTTGGCCTAGCAATATCGAAAAATTCAATAAGATCTTAAAATTTCTCCTCGACGAAGGTCACATTACCAAAAAACAATTGAAATATTTAACAGCTAAGCTCAGTGCTCAAACAAGACAATTTTATATCCTTCCAAAGATCCACAAGGACCGTTCTTCATGGACGGATGACTTAACTCCACCCGGGAGGCCATTTGTATCAGATTGTAATTCGGAATCTTATGCGATCTCGGAATTAATTGATTATCATCTGAAACCTATAGCAAATAGACATTCGAGCTATCTAAAAAACACACAGGATTTCTTGTCAAAAATTTCGAAATTGAAAATATCAAAAAATGCAATTCTGGCTACTTTGGATATCGACAGTATGTATACGAACATTGATATTGATAAAGGTGTTAAATCAGTTAAAAATGCATTTGAAAAATATCCGGATGCGAAACGCCCGGATGAACAAATTTTGGATCTTTTAGAGCTGAGCTTAAAAGGTAATGACTTTAAATTCAATGGAGAATATTTTCTACAAATAATGGGTTGTCCTATGGGTAAAAGATTCAGTCCTAATTTTGCAAGCATTTATGTAGCGGAATGGGAGGAAAATGCCTTAAGCAAATGTGCAAAGCATCCTCTCGTATATCTCAGATATTTAGATGACATTTTTATTATTTGGGAACATTCAAAAGAAGATTTTGATGAATTTTTAGAAATTTTGAACAATCACGATCCAAATATTAAATTGAAAGCTACTATCAATGAAAATTCTGTTGATTTTCTCGATGTGACCATGTATAAAGGCAAGCAATTTCAGCCGTCCGGTCATTTAGATTATGAAGTATATTTTAAACCAACTGATTCACATCAATTGTTGCACACAAAATCATTTCATCCTCAACATACATTTAAAGGTATCATCAAATCACAGCTCATTCGTTTCCACCGCAATTCAAGTGATAAGGTAAATTTCAATGAGGCTTGTTCTACTCTATTTGGCGCCCTCAGATCAAGAGGGTACTCGCTGCGCCTTTTGCGTAGCCTGAAATCCCAAACCCTGAAAAAGCTCGAAAGTCCAGCTGAAACTACCGATTTCGAACCACTGAAGATTGAACACAACAGACCGTTGCAAAATAGTAGTGGCGCGGTATTTAATTGCAAAAAGCCTCGTTGTAGACTGCATACTTTTATGCCTGATCAGAAAGAGGAATTTTCCTCCGAACAAACGAAAAATCATTATCAGATCCGTAACCCCCTCCATTGTGATTCACCAAACATTTTTTACCTTATCACTTTTAAGCGATGTCGGAAACAGTATGTTGGTCAAAGTCAAAATCCTTTCCGAGAACGTGCTACTAGACACAAACAGGATATAAAACATAATGCTGATGCCCCAGTAGCACAACATTTTAACCTTCCTGGCCATTCTTTGGACGATTTCGAAATCCATCCTATTGAACAACCACCAATTAAAGACACATTAGAAGAAACGGATGAATTTAGAAAAAAACGTGGAGCTTTTTGGATCAATACGCTTCAAACCCTCTGGCCATTTGGTATGAACATATCAGAGGGCGAATGCGAAAGGAGGTCCATCATTCCTTTCACTTTAACGTACAACAGAATGAATATCGAAATAGCAAAAATGTTAAAAGATGAATTCAATTTTACCAATGCTAAATTAAATGAACCTTTGAATCTTCGACCTGTCATCGCCTATAAGAAAAACAAAAGCTTGCGTAACATCCTTGTAGGGACTAAATTAGAGCCCATCGATGAATAACATCAATTTTTGCCAGTCAGTTTAACCAGTTCCTAAGCTCATCACTTAGTTTAAATCAATTTTATGTACTTTTTTGTCATGTTTGAAACCAATCAGGGTTCAGTAAATGAAAACATTTTTTCGGCGGCATATTAAAAGAAAAAAACGTTTCAGTAGGAAATGTCTGTGCCAGTGCGATTTTTTAACCTCAAACACACACACCCTCACACCCCCACACACACACACACATAGATAAATCCGTTTCTAGTAGAGACACGCACTTGTATCGCTAAAATTATTTTAAGAGATAAATAAAAACAACCTGTTGTGGCCCTGTCAGTTGTTGTCGATATGAAAAATTGGACGTGATTTTCAGGGCCGCTGAGAGCGAGGACGGCCCTGTGTGCGATATGTAGAACAGGCGTTACGGGTCATTCGAGCACCAAAGGCGTGAAGTGATAAAAGTTTTTAAATTAGTGCTAGGAGAAGCATTGTCCTGCATTTTCTTAACAATATCAACTCAATTATTTCCTTATAATTTGGGTAATTTATTACCTTATTACCTGTATTTCTATGTGTATGGTGCATTTTTTCTCAATAGTTAATCGTGACCACCGTGATGCATGAAACGCCGATGGAAAACCAGCAAACTGGAACATGTGGGGTTTTTTTTATATGAATGGGACCTGTTCAGTAATACAACTGCGTACTCTTACTACCTCCACCAGAGTCAGAGGCCCGTACCAAAAGCCTTCCCACGACTTTCAGCTCTTTAATCGAGACAGTGCCCCCCCCCCTCACCCCCACCCCACCCCCCTCTCGGCCAGTGGTGGTTTTGAGTGTCATAACCATATATTCGATTAACATTAGCGACGTGTCTGTTAATGATGGTGGTCAAAGGCGGTCTGGCGATCAGACGATTTTCCCGATGAACTATAGTCCATAGTTGGTTGGTCCGCTATCCAGTGTTGAGTCAGTGGTCAAATTAACTATAAATAATTTTTCGTCCTTTGTCTTCCAATTGAGGTTTTACGCGTAAATTTGACCTTTTGTCTGTGAAGAAAGCAGCTTGTAAGCACGAGATCCAATGGATCACCATTTTGCGTTTGAGGTACAAATATTAACTCAGTTTTACATCAAGCCTCATATTAGTGGCATAGCCTAATACAGTACGTGGAGAGTGTATTATCACTAAATCATCCGCAGAGTGGAGATTCCACCCGAGGAATAATTGCTAATTTGTTGCAAAGCATAACGAGTACCAGCAAGGTTTCAGCCAATGGACCTCCGGGTTAAACCCGGAGGTCCATTGGCTGAAACATTGCTTGTGTTTTTTGTCGATATGTACAAAATTTGAAAGTTATACCTTGGGTGATAACTCCGCTCCGCGGATGATTTAGTTACAATCCACTCTCCACGTACTGTACTTTACATGTATGTAAATATTGGCTGAAACATTGCTTGTGTTTTTTGTCGATATGTACAAAATTTGAAAGTTATAGCTTGGGTGATAACTCCACTCCGCGGATGATTTAGTTACAATCCACTCTCCACGTACTGTACTTTACATGTATGTAAATATTACCCTATCGCAGTGCCCGGAACGCTCGGATCGTGTCTGCAATGTGTTGTAATGTGCAAAGGTCTTTCCGTTGTGCGATGTCTTCGAACCTCTGTCATCTTCAACTTTGAGAAAGATTGTTGCATCTAATATATCGTCCCCTGAGTTTGTCTTCTGTGTGCCTACTGGTGGCCTGCTGGTACATAAATGACATTGGAACTCACGAGACGTTATGATCATGCGAGTTATGATGCAAAGAAGTGAACAATGAGGAGTCTCTTTTTCTGAAAATATTTTTGGATTCTCTCCCTTTAGTTGTAAACGTTGTTTTTGCCTATGAGTACCCCCGTCAAACGGATGGGTTGGTTGTCTTCTCGGACATTCCAGTGATTCCCCATTAACAGCAGTGGACATTTAATCCTTCGTTCACCAGGGAGGGTGGGGGATGCGTGAACATAGGTGTGATTTTTTATTTTGCAGACATTTTGACCCACCCACCCTTTCCTGCATATATTTTCGATGACATTTTTGGGATCCACCCCCTTCTCATACATTTTTATATACAAGACTTCGGTACTCGAACTCCAACTCGAAACGCGTATAATGCACATATACAAAACTGGTACGCATTTGCCATAGTACACATAATAATTGAAGAATACCCAGGGTTTCCCTGTTTACGTCATAATTTATGTCCCTCTAAAGCTTTGTTGACAAAATTGCTACACGAGTTCCTGCCAGTTCATCAGATTATTTCAGCAAAACCCGGAAAATCAGCCCTATATAATGTGACAGGTAAATGTAGTGAATGCGAAAACATTGTTCCTTCTAAAATTGCGCTGACTGACAATCTCTCTTCCTAATATTTGCGCAGTGGCGCGTCTATAGAAAATGCAAAATAAATAGAGGCCGGGCAGGCATGTGTGCACCACATATGCGAAGCATCATCAGAGCTGCGAATCAGCATGCACCAGGAAAATATTCGAAATTTGAGACTAAGCTTTTCCTAATTTTATCTCTGATATGCAGTGATGGGCACTTCGAACAGTCTAGTTTATGTAAATCATGGTATATGTGAGCACTGTGCCTGCTGTGCCCATAATTAATTTTCTTTTGCTAAATGGGAACTTGTTTTTGTACTGGCTCAAGAAGAGCAAACCTTGTGGGTTTTTTTGTTTTTGTTATGGCATCTGCCCACCGGGATAGCTATCAAAGACTTTTTTTGTTTTGTTTTTTTTAATCAGACTTTTTTGTTTTTGTTAATGCTTCTAAATGGGATTTTATTGGTGACATTTTCTTACAGTTTGGGGCATAAAGGATGCCATAGCAGCGAAAATGGGGAAAAATGCATTAACTGTTTACTCACATTTTCTTTTGACACTTGACCAAAACACCTATGTTCACGCAATCCACCCCCTCCCCAGGGACGTGACGACAGGGGGAGGTGTCACCCCCACCAATCCTGGCCAAAATTTCTTATAGCTGGAAATTCGGAGGGCAAGTCATGAGTAGTTTGAAATTCCATCTATCTAGATTTTAGAGCTTCTTTGGTGATGTTGATGTCTCCTTTACTTCCCAAAATCCCAACTCGGTTTCAAATCGGCAAAAATTCCAACTGTTACTATTTACAACTACAGTGCACCCAATATCCAGCTTCATAAGTATGCATGATGTCAAGCGGTACGAGATTTCCATAGTACGTTTACTTATCGTAATAAAAAAATCCTTGAAATGCACTTCAAGAAAATCGCATCATGTAAAATCGTTATGCTGAGTTAATTCCATCATTCACAGTTACAAAATGATGAAACATCGAAAATTGATCATTCCTGCATAAGATCTCATTCAGTGATAGGACAATGTGAATTGCTCTAAGTTCTCAGCTTGAGCAATTGTTCAGCACATTCAATTCCCAGAATAATACCAAATAATAATAACAACCTGATAATTCTATCATAAATGTGTTGGCATTTCAGTTACTAGAATCACTTTTATGCCCCCTTTCATGTCTTCATTTACAAACGTTTTCTCGGTAGTGAATTTCCAAGTAGGGGAGGGACCGGGGGAACCCTACACCCCAAACGGAAACCTCCAGCCACTTCCATGCCCCCCCCCCCCCCCCCCCCCCCGCGTCCACTGATATAAAAAAGTTACTCAATTAATGTTGCGCTTTGTTTTCTGTGTTACAGAACTCAGCCTCTGAATCAACACTCAGGGGACTCAATGAGCTCGTTCTGATGAGAGGAAGAAAGCTTTCTGAAAGATTTTTTAAAGAAAATATAGAATTTCCAATCTTTTCAGGGATGAAAATTACGATTAAAACTTTTCTCCCACTAGACCGAATCATGACAGCCGTCAAAATCTGTACCCCTCCACTTTTATCGGGCTTCCGCCGCCTCTGTCTGAATCCTCAACTTCGGCTTCGGTTTGAAATATGGCTGAAGTTTAAGAAACAGAGCGAGCCAGCTGAAGGTGGAATTCGTTCGTCTAATATAAAATTCAATCTGTTAACCCTTTACCTAACATGAAAAGCAGACGACACTTGCAAAAAAAATTCTTGAATAACTAATTTTTTTAATTTTTTGTCTCAAAAACATAGGTTATGACCCCTCGTTGGAACGAGCTCGACGAGCTCGTTCCAATGAGGGGTCATAACCTATGTTTTTGAGACAAAAAATGAAAAAGTAATGAAAATTAATTGGCGATTTTTGAGAATAGCGCTGGCCGGTTTTGGCCGTTACGTTGGGTAAAGGGTTAACATTTACAGATTTTCAGGGGCGGACTGGGCCAAGAACAGTTACCGGAAAATGCATTAAGGGGTCCCCGAATCCGGAGAAATGTTTGATTTTTCGAACTGAACGAACGCTGCTTCCTTGCATCTGAGCGATCAATGGTGGTCCATTTTAAGGACTGTTCGATGGAATTTTTGTATATCATCTTCACCGCTCATTCTGCAAAAATGGTTGCACCAGGGGTCAAGACTATAGTTTGGCCCAATAGGAAAACAATTGATTCTTCAGATTAAAAGAACGATCAATTGCAGTCTAGACTGCTGGTATATCGAAATGCCCTCAATGTGGGCTACACTTGGCAGTCCACATAGAGGACATTTCGATGCGCCGGCAGTCTGTGCAATCAGATATCCATTTCGCCTCTTGGTCATTTTCACGAAATTTCATGCACCAACTGTTGTTGAGCTGCATTAATTTTGGGGGCACTCAATAAGGGGACCCACCGCGAATTTTCCCTGTGGACCATCGGCCAGTCCGCCTGTGCAGATTTTCCTGTATATTGATTTATTCTGGTTTTTAAAACTCATCTAATATCTCTGGAAAATAGTGTGCGAGCATGTCCAAATTCCAGAAACCAGGGGCGTAAGACGTATTTCTAAATTGGGTGGGTGGGGTGGGGGCGTACGGTTATACCCAGCTAGCACACAACGTAATTGCAACGTTGTTAGTTAGTTATGAGAGGGTTGTGTCGCACCCCAACGTTTCACATGTCCACAACATTAAGTAAGAACAGACTCGATTCTAGAGGCGGCGGAGAC